>OX465262.1:6750601-7323226 GCA_949987775.1 Aproaerema taeniolella
CGGTTGTGCTTCTCGCCGCAAGTTTTCATAAAACAGACGCTATCCGGTTTTACGCAGAACATAAGGAGCTTAGGGCTTAGGTTAAGTTGAAAAAAGAAGATTTTTCACCGAAGACGAGGCTGCATGGACATAGTTTCCTTTGTCTTTCCCGAAAGGGATAAATTAAACAAAAAAATTTATGTGAGTCGCAAAGAGTCAAAAAAAAGTACTTTGTGGTCGTGCGCAATGTTGCCACATAAGGTAGACGTGAAATCTGTATTTTCATTACAAAAATCCGTATAAAATCCGTATTTCTGTTTTCATTGAAATTCCGTATCAATATCCCGTATTATGATTGAAATTCCGTATGGATTCCGTATAAAAATTAGACGTAACATTTTTTGAGTCAAGATTTAAATCAAAAGAGGGTGATTTCCCTAAAAGTTGTTTAGTAGTAGCGGGTCCGTTATCGTCGAGGTACATAATTTATTTCTTGGTTTCGTCTTTATTGAAGAAATTTTGCTGTAGGTACTGCCACACTACAGTAGAGCAAACTCACCAGCGTTGTGACAAAATTGGTCAAAATTAGGTGAAGAAGGCTCGAAAACGGGGACCTTTTGAAGCTAATTCTGTGTTTAGTGTAAGTCCGTATAAAAATCCGTAATCTTGATTTATCCGTATTGAACTTGCAAAATCCGTACAAATCCGTATATATGGCAACACTGGTCGTGCGATACGTCAGTATCTCTAATAATTAGTCTGTGGTCGTGCGTGTGCGTGTGCGTGCGTGCATTGTTTTTAGACGTAGTGTTTTTATTCAAAAATATCTCACGATTCTCTGAATTTATGCAATAATAATTTTAAGAAATGCCTAAAGCAGAGGAAAAGCCAAGAGTTTTATTAGAAGAGTTTCGCGTAAAGGTATAAATAAATAAGAATACTAGGTAGATAACCTACCCCAATTCCATTTACACAAAATAAAAGAAATCAAAATTATAAGAAATATTGGAACAACTTGGTGTTGTAGTTTTAGTTGCTTTTTGTGGTCCTTTCATTTCATTATTGTTAAATATTTAGTTTTAACTAAAACATAAGAATAACATATGATTATAACCTATTTTCAGAATGCGCCGAACGACTATGGGATGGCAGACGAAAAATGGAACTATAGGAAGTTTGTTAAAAATTTCCGCATTGTAATCGTTCGGATGGATAACTTTGAAATGGAATTTGATATGATAGGCATCCAGCCAGCATTTGCCAATGCTTTTCGCAGACTAATGTTGAGTGAAGTTCCAAGTATTGCTATTGAAAAAGTTATGATAAAGAACAACACTTCGATTATACAAGATGAAGTGCTAGCCCATAGACTTGGACTCATTCCATTGAAAGCTGATCCAAGACTGTTTGAATTTCGTGCTGAAGGTAACATTTTATCAAGTTACTAATACCTAGTAGAGAATTGTATGAAAAGAAATACTAACCAGAATATTTCTGCAGGATCGTAACATAATGGAAAATTAGTTCCAAACCTCTTGATTGACCTTTCAGTAAAAGAACAATACTCAGCCTCTTACTAATTAGTAAAGTTTTTAGTCAAAGAGTAATTGTAGTCAACACTTTTTTACAGAAGCCACAGAAGGAACAGAATTTGATACTCTAGAATACTTCTTGAAAGTGAAATGCACTACAAACCGATCCCAACCTAAAGATTCTTACAGAGCTGAAGACTTATATGAAAATCATAGTGGTAAGCTCTCAATAAAAGTTTATAAAAGTACTAGGTACTGCTTTTGAATGGATTTTTTATGTACTTTTTTTTTTTCAGTATATTCTTCCCAAATCAAGTGGCACCCCATCGGGAACCAAGCATCAGTACACAAAGAAGCTGATATTGGTCCAGTTCATCCTGACATTCTCATTTCAAAAATGCGTCCAGGACACGAACTGGATCTCCATTTAGTAGCTGTCAAGGGAATTGGCAAAGACCATGCTAAGTTTTCTCCCGTTGGTTAGTACTTATTTTGAAAATTGATTTGTCAATTACATCTCTGTCTAAGGGAATATGGGTGTGAGATGGTGTGATTATATTTGTAACTAATCAACAATTTCAATGGCTGGGGCAATATGGGTTATGTCCTCCCCATTCCTTCAATTTCAAAGTTTTCAACCATCTAGGTTTGAAGTTTTTTTATTTGTTTACAGCGACTGCATCTTACCGTTTATTACCAGATATACAATTGACGCGTGAAGTCAAAGACAGTCAAGCAACCTTACTTCAAAGTTGTTTCTCCCCAGGAGTGATAAGCATTGATTCAGAAGGTTGTGCTTATGTTAAGGATGCACGTTATGACACTTGTAGCAGAAATGTTTATCGTTATGATGAAATTAAAGACTCTGTTGTGCTGAGCAGGATACGAGATCATTTTATCTGTAAGTATACAGAGTATTCATATGAACAGTTCTTAACATTATAACAATAGGGATGTTGACAGTGTTTGATTTTATGAATTATTTTATGTGAAACAAAAAATAATGCTAGAAATATAATAATATCCAAAACAGCATAAAAATTGGTTTATAAATGAACAAGCTATTAGCATTAAAATTTGTTTATAAATGAACAAGTTTTGTGGGGAGAGCTAGCTATCTCGTTTTTACCTACGCAAACAAATGGCAGTGACGTCACGTGCCAGTAAGTGCATCTCTTTTTCGTTGTTTGACAGTTTCCCTTTCTACTGAAATGTAATAGCTTGTAACTTTTTTATTTCTCAATATTTTTGGATTCAGTTCCTTTTTAAGATAAACAAACAAATAGTCAACATACCTATTGCAATTATTTATTTTGAAAAGTGAATAGCATTGCTCTTTTTTTTTCAGTTAATGTGGAGTCTGTGGGAGCCTTGAAACCTAATGTTATTTTTGTTGAAGCTGTAAAAATATTGAGAAACAAGTGTAAATCATTATTAGAAGAGTTAAATAAATTTTAATTTAGCATTAGGTACTTATGTTTTTCATTATTTATGTCTGTGACTATTCATTTCATCCCAACTTTGCAGTAATAATCATTTACTTTAAAGAGTAAAACTAATAAGTAAAGTCTGAACTCTACCTTAGCTGACCTGAAGTTGCCTATATTTTTTTGGAGATAAAACATCCTTATTAACTTAGCCATAGCCACTCCTTTTCAATTCTACCAGTAGCCAGGACAGATGTCTTGTTAAATAGTGATAAAACAATGAGAATTGATAGTATCACTGATGACATTTCGAAAATATAGAAAAAGAGGCTGTATGCACTGACCTACAGAAATCAATGGCTGTGTGCTAATGAAATCTTTGCCGAACGTCCAAAAAGAAAACTTAAGCAACGTTCTCTGTGACTCAACCAAACCAAAAACAACAACAAAGTTACAGAAAAAAAGAAAGGAAGACGATCCGTGAATTTGTAAATTCCTGTTTGTAAAAAAACAATTGAATTTATCCCTGTAAAACGCACATCAATTAAAATGGGAAGTTTAGATAAAGGTGTCCTTACAGGATTTATTTGTCGATTATGCTCTGAAATGCACAGAGTTGTTCTTCACATCTATGGGGAAGAAGGCATACGTTTATGTATTTCTGAGAAAATCAATAGATATCTTTCGATTAACGTAAGTATAATTCTTTATTGGGTATTCTAGAGAACTTTATGATAACCACTATTTTTAATTTTTTTTACGTGTGGATAGTATGTTAACATTTGATGTCCTTGCTTACAGGTATCTAGATCAGATCCCCTGCCTAAAACAATTTGCAAAAATTGTCTGGAACGATTAGAGAACCAGCACAGGTTGGTGATGCGTATTGAACAAGCTGCAAATATGCTGAAAGGACAGCAGCGAGCCAGAGTAGTTCGGAGGTGCTTTGTCAGTCTCTGTGAAAACAACAATGGGCCCCCTCATCCTCCCATACCTAAATAAATCTAAAAATACATTCTAATCCCATTATAAATGTAAAGTAAGCTATAGGATTAACATTTCATTTGATAAAAAGGCGTGTTTCTGTCTTACAGACAATTGCAGCTTCGTTATTTTCGTATAGAGTAAGCATGGATATGTATACCTGTGCTGCAAATTTATTGGAGACAACACCAATGAAGAATGTTTTCATGGATGTAATGTGCATTTTATGTTTGATTTTCTTATTATTATTATTATTATTCATATCTTATAAAATATGTTAATTATTTTAGTGTTCTTTTGTTATTGTAGTTGGTAGTGAATAAGTATACTTATGGTCACTTATATAGGGTGACTTTAAGTTAGTTAACAAAACTTAAGGCAGTGGTTTTTACCATGAAACTGAACTACTTTTCCCAGAGAACCTCTATAAAATTCCTAAAAAAAACAATTTGTTTACGGCTGTGCAACACAAATCCTGCACACACAGGTGTGCGAGAATCGCACAAAGGTTTAAATCAAATTCCCATACAAAGACAAATCAGGTGATAATACGAGCTGTAGGTATGGAAAGAGGTGAAATTTTTATTCATATTTCGACCACATTATTTCAAGTTGTTTAGTATCAGCCTAAACACACACCCTAAATTTTTCACTTACTAATGTCACTCAAAAATTGATAGGTACATACGTGATGTTCCATCTCTTATGTGTAAAATATGAAAGCATTCCTCATTGATGGTTTGTATTGCCTATTGCAAGCAGTACTTTATTTTTTATAAGCACAAACTGGTAACATGGCAATATTTGGTACAACTATGTGTCGAAAATGACCCTTCAGACATTAGGTTCTACTGCATGTTTCCACACTGGTGGGTCCAGCTGAGTACCTATACCTGTAATGTACTGATTCAGATTTGCACACTGAAATATTATATTATAAGCTTTATAAGTTATAAGGTACTTTATCCAACTGTGAGTAAGATTAAGTAATACTAATTATAAAATTTGTATTTATTGATTTGGCATTTGAGGTAGGTATTTTACCTTCAGTTTGATAACATAATTATGTTGTGTCTAGCTAGAGGATGCCCGGGACTTGGATCCTTGTCATATAGATAGAATTTAACTCCCTAGGTCCAAGGATTTAGGCTGAGTGATGATGAGTCAGTCGGGTGAGTCATGATTTTTATCTTTATACATAAGATTATTAATTTTATTAGTGATATTTATCAGACCTGTGTATCGGTAAATAAACACTAGTATATAAATTATGTACGCTAAAAAACATACTATCAACTTGTGTACCTATTTACATAACTAATATTAGATCCATAAATTAGTTGTCATCGAAATGGAATTGACTCAAAGGTCTGTTCATGTAGATATATAATTTAAATATAGTCATAAAATAACAAAATCATTGTCTGTACATACATCATATTAATAAAATTAGACATACTTTATTTAATTGTTTTTCAATAGTAGGGTTGGGTCTTAGACCAATATTGTATGAAGGTTGGCCTGCATACTGTCTGCCATTTAGAATTTTTCAAAGTCGCTGCAACTCACGAAACTTAAGATCTGCTGGAACCATAAATATAACTTGTTAGAGTCTAACAAGTTATATTTATGGTTCCAGCAGATCTCAACAGTTAGACGGAATGTTCCCTAATGTGTCAAGTTTCCAAGATGTGAGCTATGATGTAGCTGTGGCGCCAACACAGGCTGATTTGAAACTTAATTTTGTTGTACAGGTACCCAAAAATTAAGATAGCATAGGTCTGGTTTTCTCTGATTGAATTTAATACGTAATTTAATGTATAATATATTTAATAAGTGTGGTGTTATAAAAAAAGCAGTAACTACAATATAAACATTATTATTGCACATTGCCACTGGCAAGCAGCTTTTCTATACGTGAAGAATTCTTATGTATAACTACTTTGAGATCATTTATTTTGTCGCGTTTGTCTTCTATGTCAACGTTCAACTGCTTCAGCTTTGTATGAAGTGGAAAAAGCGAATCTTCATTAGCTCTGTAAAAGAAATAAATGATTTTGAGAGATCTATGCTAACGCAACATAGAAGACTATAAAGATCCAGCGTAAGAAGGCCTCCGAAAAGGTGGACCATGATCTGCTAAACATTTCGGAAAGCCGGATCCTTGGACGAGGCCACAAACTATATAGAGACGAGGCCTATGACCAGGGGGATTACCACATAATAAGCGAAGCTGATGCAGATTGAACGAATGGAACTATGTACGTTGCTGTGTTCGGTTCATGTCGATAATCATAGTCTCCTTATAAAGAAGCAATCGACAACATTCCATTCGTTCACCCAGATCAGCTTCGTTTTTATAGGTGGTAGCGGTAGGTTTTATAGGCCCCCCAGGTCATGCTTGCTTGCGGCTGACTGATGATAATATAATTTTTTTAGTGCCAAATTAACGGTTTGTTAAGATACTTCAAATATTTTATTTAAGGATTCGCGATTCTGATATTGTTAACCAATAATCGTAGTAAAGGTACTTAAAGGATCCATATTTAAAAATTGCCACTAATGCAAAATGTTAACATCGTGTTACGGAACCGAAATAATTTTGTGAATTTTAAACCACACCTACCTGTTGCGACAATCGCATTTATAACATGCCTAGTTACAAAAACTTTGGAAGCGGCAAAAGAATAACCTATATCAAAAAGGTGTGAAATCAATAAGTTTACTCTTGATTCTGAATAAACTATTCTTATATTCGTTTAATCCGTTGCCACGTTGTGGTATTGTGTTAGGTAAGAATAATGAATTTTGAACCAACGTTTTTTGCTTGCGCAATTCTTTTGAAGCCTCCTCGTAACTGGTAGTCCATTGCTGAAGTTCCTGCCGCATTATTTCTACATCCTCCTGTATATGGTCTAGTAATTTGCCTAATGGATTGGCGACTCGTGACAAAGCTTGTATATTGAACCTTAATTGTTCCACTTCTTGATTCATCGCTTCTCTTGCTTTTTGTGCTCCGAACTGCCATTCCTGAAACAATTTTAATCCCTTATTCTAGCTATACAGTACCACAGAGACTCAAAGAGTAATTCCTATGTTTGGCCAATGAGCTTATAATCACTTGTGTTCGGCAAAGTCTCACAAAACCGTCTCTCCGATTCGCCAGTCGATGCAGTCCGATTAGCAGAACAACTCTGGACGCAACCTGCGGTGGCCAAGTTGCCCGCTGCATGGAAAACCTGTTCCAGGTGGGGTCCAGGTGGGGGTACGGATCATACTTGTGAATATATTTTCTTCTCAGACAATGGCGCATATCTTGCCATGCCCAGCTAGCCCGACCTCCTGCACTCGCGAGGACCTTAACAATGCCACGGATAACTCTGTGCGCGTGACTAAGTACAGGTCCAATGAGATTTGACCTCACATCAGCCATAATATGACCGACTCGATAACAATTTCTTTTTCATTTTTTAAACCTGCTTAAATCCAAGTACCTAAATCTTATAATAGTAAAGATATGACTTACGATTTCGGTTTTCCCACTTATTTGTGAATATTCTTTTTGCGATTCTAGGATTTGCTGCACAAGAGCACCATGTTGGTTAGATGATAGCTGGAGATCTTGTGGTTCCTGGGACGTTTCCATTTCGGTAGATTGTTCTATTATTACAATACTAGATTCTTCCTCCTTAAAATAAATAAAACGTTTATACATAACAAAAAAAAACGATTATTTTTATAAAAATAAGATGATAATTTTACATGCCATGTCGCCTGTAGTAATAGTGATCTTACCTCTTCATTTGATGTACTTTCTACGATGATATTTACTTTTCCTAAAAGCAGATTTTCGTTTCCTGTTACTATGCTATCGTGCTTTTCTCTTAATCGTGGAGCTCCAGGTCTAGATGAAGAAGGTCGGACGCTTGTTGGTCGTGTGACATTCTGTGAGGTTTCGTTTTTTGTGGGCCTGGAAACGTCAATATTTTGATCCACTATTGCCTCTCTGTTGAAACTTGGTGGTCCGCTGTTATCATTTGTTTGTATTTTTATATTGTCATCATCTGCAATTGCATTTCTTTCGTAATTTTTATCCGTTGTAATTACCTCGTTAGCCGTTGTATTGCCGCCATTTTTATCTTCTAAATTGTGACTATCCACTTCCATTAAATCTTGTGAGGACAGCGATGAGTTGAGATCAACATCACCTATTGTGTAAGAGGAATTAAGTTTTGCAAAATCCTGTGGTTCAGCTACTAGCATAGGAACCTGAGGTATAGTATTAGATTCCGTTAGGTCTTCTTGTTGGTTTATTGGGTTTTCAGACACTAGATCAATATCTTCATTTTTTGTAATATTCTTCTGTACCTCTTCATTTTGTGAAACATTGCTGGGTACACTTACATTCTTTTTACTTTTATTTGAATCATTTTTTGTTAGATTTTGCGTTACTTTCTCAACTGAGTTTTTTTTCGTTAAACTTTTCATTTGAGTAGGTTTTTTAACCGGCGAGTCTTTTTTCGTTTGTGGCTGCTCCTTCTTTTTCTCATTTTTAACCCTGTCCTTTTCATTTCTTGTCAAAGATTTTTCTCTGATCTCTTTTTTAGTGGTAGTAGTTAGTTTTTCACTACTTTTTGATGTTAATTTATTAGTATCACTTGCTTTTTTTATAGTTTTTATAGATTCTTTGGATTTATTGTCCACGGATGGCTTACTATCACCTTTAATTGTTTTTTCTTTGAATTTCTTCACGGCTTCTTCGGAGGATAGCTTGTTGTCAAGTGCTATAGCTAAACACTGCAATAGTTCATTTGTTTTGTCCGATTCTTGCCCCGCCACTATTTTCGAAGGCTTTACGGCTAATGTCTTTCCTGTTGTTGACCCTAAAAGAATTAATGTTTGTTCGGTTCTGAATCGTAATATTTTTTTTTTAAATAATGTGTATTCAGGAAGTCCCAGAAATCAACATTAATTGAAGTCGGACTTGCTGATGAATAACCTATCCTCAACTAAGAAATATTCTAGCAAGTGCATATCATTTTAGGATTCTGACTAAACGCGCCAACTTTTAAAGTTACGTACCAGGTAGGTGTAGTTAATTTTTTTTCGTACAGTCGGTTAAAGATAGGTGATGTAAGAATGTCGAGTAAGTATGTAGTTGGACTAAAAAGTAATTTTTATAGAAAACAGGCAGTTGTGATTAAATTTTAAACTAAAATTTAAAGAAGGATTAGTCAGGGTTACGCTACAGAAATAAAGTTAAACTTTGTAATCACATGACATGAAAAATCATCATCAGCATGTTAGACTTTAATTTTTTGTAAATGCCAATAATTTTTGAAGTGCATGACTAAGATTTATTTGTTTTGGCGTATCGCCTTTTTAGGATTGACGTTGATTTTTGGGACACCCTGTGTATTATATTGATAAATAGTTGTTCATACCTACAACGGCAATTACTTTATTAAGAAATGCTATTTTACTGTCTCTATCTTTAACATTATCTGACACCAATTCGTCGTCATCAAAAAGCCCTTCAAAGAATCCTGTAGTTTTCATCACCTACAACAAATAATATACACACACAGATTAGGTAAAAGTACAGACAGCAACACATTAACCTACAGGAACGTACGTATGTTTAAATGGAGATACATTCGACTACACCTTCTCACCTAAACATCCATTAAAGTCAACGCTATTTTAATTATCATACAGTCACTTTCCGTTTTGTTGACGTAGGTAGATAAAAACGACATTACATTTAAAAATTAACATTTATTACATTTAGTAATAAACGTTTCTACAACTGAATATCTGTGCTTCACACTGAATCGTGACCGCCATACCCAATGTTCCTTAAATAAATCAATCTACACAGTAAAGCACACAGGATAAACCCAAAAATTCCTAATTTTCAAAGAATCATAAATCAACCGTCTAAAACTGCATGTTGTTATGCACCAATTCCTGCTCATAAAAAATTAAGGCCGGAGGGCCTATCGTACCTATCCTATTTCTTTAACAGGGGGGGGGGGCTACCACCTAAGCGAAGCTGATGCTGATTGAACGAATGGAATGATTGTACATTGCTGTGTTTGGTACATATCGTTAATCAAAGTCTCCTCATGAAGAAGCAATCGACAACATTCCATTCATTCACCTAGCATCAGCTTCGCTTAGATGGGAGCCCCCCAGGTTTTTTCCTCCCCACAAATTCCTCTTTTACCTCCTTGTCCTTAACCTACGGTTCCACGCGCATGACGGACTGGGAGTGAAAAAAAAGACAGCTGCCGCAACCGTTTCCATAGGTTCTCAGTCGTAAAACGTAATCTACTGTAGGAGGGACGCGAGCATTCGCGACTCTTACACTCGGTTGCAGAAACGTTCATTAAAATTAAGGCTTTTACCCGTCGCGCGCTTGTTTACGGCGCATGCGACACCAATCTTGTACAGACGGGTGTGCAAGAGTCGCGCGAAAGCTTAAATGTAATGCCCTCCTTGTAATAGAGCCATTAAGGCGACTACAGCACCCGATAAAGGCAGCACACATAGGAATAGTGCCATCTCCGTCTCTCAACAGGCCTGGGCCGGCAGTGCGAACAGTGTCGATACACGAAGTTTACGGACTATGAAAGCGTGCGTGCGTAAAAACATGTTCGAAAGTTAGAATAAATAATAGTTTAAAAAAACACGCTTTTATTGCTAACCGAACTAAAAAGTAGAAAATAATTTTTAATTACAATCAGGATAATTCAATTCAGAGTAAAAAGCGTGGGGTGCATTTTACAATATTTTCATAACTCTCTCATCATAGATTGTTGTCAATAGAATAATTTTAACATTCAATACATCAAGCACCCCACGCTTTTTACTCTGAATTGAATTATCCTGATTGTAATTAAAAATTATTTTCTACTTTTTAGTTCGGTTAGCAATAAAAGCGTGTTTTTTTAGTTTTTTTAAACTATTATTTATTTTCCATTTTTTAGTTCGGTTAGCAATTAATCCTGACGATCCTAATCAGGATAATGGAAAAATTTTATCGGGTTATTGCATTGTCATCGGCCCTTAACACGTGTGCAAAATTTCAAGTTGATCAGACGTCTAGAAACCAGTGAAAATTAGGCTCAAAGATTCCGTTACATACATACATACATACAACCCGAGCTAATAAAAGCGTGTTAAAAATGAGATTTATGGGAAGGTAACAGCTTCAATCGAAAAATCGAGAGTGTTCAATCACGAACATTTTGATAGCAAATTCAAGTTCCTGTGTGCATTTTACTATCGTTTTTACAGCTTAAAATATACACAATATTGGTATTTAGAGGTGACTGTGAGCTTTTTCTATCGAACCAAAAGTGCTGAATCATGTTTTTAGCAAACTACTTATCTAGGTAGTTTATGTCCTGAATATTACCGTAGTTTTTTTTTCTTCGATTTAATGCAGTGTGTCATGCTTATCTACGCATCATAAAATCGTAATTTAGGTGCTGTAGTCGCCTTAAGCAGATTCACATTTTTCTACTGGATTAAAGCAAGCCACTTGTTATGATTGTTCCTTAGGTTAAAATAAGCCGACAAAGATCGGTAGCCCTCGAAAATATCCCCTCTGAACCGGGACACGCACCGGGAGGGGGAGGGTCAAAAAGGTGCTCCGCCCGGCGTTACTTCAAAAAATATTACCACTCATTTGTTGAGTTTTGGTATGGTTTTCGTATAAATCAATAACGAGGAATTCATTTCTGGTATTTATCTTACACATATGTGCAATAGTTTTTTAAATAATCGCAAAAATATAAAATTGTAATCATAAAAAAAAACTGAATCATTTATCTGAAAATCATTTATGCAAAATTTAAAAATTACAGCTTCAATAGTTTTGATTTTGTATGGAAATCTTTGAAAATTGGATTTTTTTACCCACTGGAAAAATCTTCTTTTGTATGGGAATTCCTTAATACCAGATATAAATCAGATAGGCAAAATTTGAA
Source organism: Aproaerema taeniolella (assembly GCA_949987775.1). Lineage (NCBI taxonomy): Eukaryota > Metazoa > Arthropoda > Insecta > Lepidoptera > Gelechiidae > Aproaerema > Aproaerema taeniolella. The sequence continues at coordinate 6,762,521 of OX465262.1, forward strand.
GGGTAAACTTTTTTATTTATACCTCTAACAATGTAAAAAAAAATGTTTAACGAAAATCCTTTCAGTGGAACCGGGTTCCGAGGTTTTGACGTTTTTTGGTCTTACGGCACTCCACTACTGGTCTTTGACATTGAAAAAACCCACAAAAATTAAATAAATAAATAAATTAGAAAGCAAGTAAACGCTTCGATATCATAAAAAGGATCAGATTGTAAAATTATTCTCTGATTCAAATAAAAAAAGGTTACTTCTCTCAAATAATCCGTCCACCGCGTCGGATTCTAAATTTTTTTGTGTCATAATTCTATTTAAAAACCCTACTTAAGTTATATTTTTATACATTTACATTAAATGTGCTACATTTGGGTATTTTTTTCACACTTATATGTCTCTTAAATAAAAAAATATTGGCTGCGAAAGGTTTTTTTTGTGATTACAATTTAATATTTTTGCGATTATTTAAAAAATAAATACCAGACATGAATTCCTCGTTATTGATTTATACGAAAACGATACCAAACTGGCCCTAGTAGCTACAAATGAGTGGTAATATTTTTTGAAGTAACGCCGGGCGGAGCACCTCTTTGACCCTCCCCCTCCCGGTTCACAGGGGATATTTTCGAGGGTTACCGATCTTTATCGGCTTATTTTAACCTAAGGAACAATTTTTATGAAGTGGCTTGCTTTAATCCAATTTCCAAAACCCAACTCATTTTTTCCCGCTTACTGACCCTACTATTGTTTCGTCAATAAGATGGAAAGTGAGAGTAGATATGATTTTAAAAGTAGCATGAACTTTAATGGACGTTTCTTCAATTAGGTGTTACTCATGTTTCATCTAACAACAACGCTCACCTTTAAATATTTTTGTTAATCATTGTGGCAACTGGTTCAAGAGCCACACATAATACTCTACCTACCCCGTTAGGAATTATGTATGAATGAGCGAATAAGCACAATTTATTTTCAAAACTAAAGAGCAACTCGCACTTGAAAAATTTCTGTTACGTGTATGAAACAAACTAAGGAAAAGGCACCAAGCTCAGCATTATGCTGTACAAAAAACTAAACAGTGCTGAATTTCGTACTTGCTGTTTAGTTTACACCTTCAGTTAAATCGCTTTGTACAGAAGCAATTTATGTTTGTTATTGATATCAAAACGGACGCGTTGAAATCGGCTACAACGATGGATCGTTGAAGCCGATTAGTAACCTCTCAGGTCATCTCACTTTGGTCTTCGAGACCCTACTTGTCGCGGTATCGTCGTAGCGCCTTCATTACAGGTCTTGTTGGACCGGTCCCGATATATGCGAGATGTGTCCAGCCAGCCTACTTGCACAATTGGGTTACTTGAAAGTTAGCGAAAATTAAGGACGTAAATCAGCCCACTTACCTGATCAACTTTCCCCAAGGAAATCAGGTAAAATTATGAAAAAAAAATGTCGCCTCTCCATACAACTTGACCGATCAGCCTTAGTGCGAGAAGTTAAAGGATTTTTTGTGTAAGTAAGTATGTCATATGGTCCTTGGGAAAGTTGTTTAATATTCAGTTTCATGGGGAGAATAAGTTAAACTCACTAAAGTTTCGCTCACTAATTTAAAACAACCCCTGTAGAGGTTGTTGAGCCATCACAGTAATTTATTGTAATCGTCATTAAATTAAGCATACATTGCTTCTGCAGTGATTGTAACATTCGTAACTGAAAAGAACATCCTTCAATGGAAATCGACATCACCGGTGGAGGTAGCCCCCGGTGAAACGGGGGCTTTAGTCTTAATACCGATTTATGTGAACACCCACGTCATGCTTATCGCAAATCTCAATCATAGATACATGACCTACTATTGCAGTTCATTTGTAAGTGATCATGTCGGTACAGTCAAGAGCACATCAAGCTTGATATCACTATCATCGTGAAATAAGAAGGTTGCTATTGTTTGATGTGTTCCTAATTAATCAATACTTGCCGTCGTGACAATATCGTGCAAAAACCGGAAAGGTGGTTTCTTCAACAACTTTTCAGTGAGCGGCGGTCGTTTCACGTGTTTGCCGAGCAAGTTTTGCGTTGCCTTTATTACATCTGGATCCACTTCTTTTTCCATGGCACATTATTTAAAAACAACGAAAACCTTAATTAACTTTATTTTCCCTATAAAAATAAATATAACTTGACTTATGTTGACAGTGATCAAAATGAAATCACATTTGTTTACCTTCACGTTGCTATGGCAATGACTAATATATTAATCACGTTGTAATGCCAGTCAAACTAGCATTGTAATTTTTTTTTCATTCTCATTGTATCATTGCCATTAGCACAAAGAATTTTGTTCTTTTTGTTTTTTGCCGTGTGGTGATCGGTTGAGAATAACACCACCCCATCTCTTTCCGTGGGTGTCGTAAGAGGCGACTAAGGAAACACAAATGAGACCTGCCTCACAGTAATCCATCCCAGGCAACGACACTTCATTTTTTTCTGAATCTGAGGTGTCGTCCTATGGTCTCATGCGGTGTGGTAACTAGGCTCTGTAAAGGGCCGTCTGGTTCGCGACCACCCTCCTACCGAAGTCCGACGCCAAACAGCCTGCTGTGTTCCATCGGTGCGTGGGAGTACCAGTGCCTTTATAGGCATTTTCTGGGTTAACTCGCTCCATCGTCGACCTTATCTTTGACCTTTATGGTCAAGATTGAGGTCAAGAGTTGACCCATCTTATGATAAATAAAAAAATACTACTAGTATATGATCTAAGACTATGTATTACAAAACAACCAATCCACCAAATCAGGAAAGAGATACCATTTCTTTCCTGGTTTGACCACTTTACCTAATGACGTCATCGGGACACGCACAAGCCTCCCTTCGGAACAGTGAAGGGGTTTAGGATATAGTCCACCATGCTGGCCTAATGCGAGGTTGTGGACCGCGTGCCTTTCGAAAACTTATTTTTTTCAGACGAGTGGGTTTCATCACGATGTTTTCCTTCACCGCTGAGCAAATAACAAACAATGAGAAATCTGTACATAAATCCGAAAAGATGAATTTAGTGGTACAGGCCAGAACAGGTTTTGAACCCGCTACTGAAAAATCACATTGCTGGTTCAATGGTAAGGTGAGGTCCTAACATTGGCTTTATGTTATTTTATTATTTATTTTATTATTTTATTTTATGTATTTATGTCTGCTAGTTAATGTTATATTTACCATGGACCCAAATATTAGTGTTCTAGTAAAGTATACAACCTACCTACTCAAAGATGTTAGTACCTTTTCAACACATTTGCTCATAAAGTGGGTCTTATGTCATTTTTTTAAGGGTCATAATGATATGTTTTACCCAGCCCGTGCGTAATAAAAATAAAACACTAGTACGTAATGGTATTTTTCTCTAAATTTCAGCAAAGAGATCAGATCTTATTTTTAATTTCAAATTAAGTGTAAATGTTAAACTACTTGTAAATAAAAATATAATTCCGCTAAATTATTTAAATTTAACAGAAAATTATCATTAATTTATGCTAAAACAGTGAAAATATACAGGGCTTTAGGTAAATCTCTTTCAACCTCTCGGGTGGTAAAACAGTTCATGAAACTGAAAAATTTTCCCAAGGAACATAGGTCGAAATACGACAAAAATTTTTAGTTCCCATATAAACTGCATCAGCTAATAGCGCATTTTGTATGGGAAGTCAATTTTTTTTTCATACTTCGACCTTTGTATCTCGGGAAAGTTGTTCAGTTTCATGGACTGATTTACCACCTAAGAGGTTGAAAGAGATTTACCTAAAGCCCTGTATAGTTCAGTATTTTTTATTATTTGGCTGTATGGCATTCTTGTCAATGTGAATCTCATTTTGTGAGCGAAAAAAGTAAAAATAATGGCGCCTTTTTTAAAATCTTTATTTATTAAAGAGGGTTTTGAGACATAATGGCACTCACAAATAGAAATCCAAAAAAAGACACAAAAATACCATACATAATCAAAACAAAACCTAATCCCTGTCCTTCACATATTTTTTATACAAACAAATAAGCATCTTGGCCTTAGCAGACTCTGTGAAGGCCAAGATGCTGTTTACGATGCCAATATTGGGGCAATGTAAGCCAAGCTGCACCCTCATTACTTCACTCCGAATGGCGCCTCTTTTCAGATGTTTTCACTTTGTTTTCACAAACGCCATTTTTATTCATCAGATGGTGACTATTGTCAGAAGTACCTACAACACAAAAAATTTCTTCTTCAAGTGCAGAATATGAAACCTACGTGGGTACACCGCCAGAAATACTTTCCGATGCGCAACACGCAAGTGATAGTTTGTTGCCGCCAATATGAAAGAAAAGTTTTTAATTATTTCTTTCCTCGCAAATGTGTTGAAAAACGTCGTATGACACGCGTGCGCATTGGATTCATTCTCAGCTCCGTTGAGCCCTGGCCCGGCTCTGGCTCTACAATATCCAATTTAGCACACTTGTATCATAACATAATGTTCTATTTGTGGTCGTTTTTGCCCTGTCGTCAAAATTTAGTAAAATTACATGGTTTTTATAACAGAATAAGTCTTGAAACCTGTTGAATACCCATTTATTTACCTCTATATTAAATCTACACTAATATTGTGAAGAGGAAAGATTTGTATATTTGTATTTTTATAACTAATAGGTAGGTAAACTCGAAAAACTAATTTTAAATATTTGTTTACCAATAGAAAGCTCTTAGCAGCCAATGATACATACTTTTCAAATTCACACGGGAACGAAGTCCTGGGCGGTAAGCTAGTTATTATCTATATCTATACATATTATAAAGAGGAAATATTTTATTGTTTGTTAGTTTTCTATCTTCTTCATATATACATACTAGCTTTCCGCCCGCGGCTCCGCCCGCGTGGACTACAGGTTATATCATGCCCAACTGTGGGATAAAATGTAGCCTATGTCCTTTCCCAGGCTCTAATCTATCTTTGTACCAAATTTCACCCAAATCGGTTGAGTATTTTAGGCGTGAAAGACGGACAGACAGACAAACAGAGTTACTTTCGCATTAATAAAGTATATACGGATTTGATTGTTTGTTTGTACCTATTGAATAGGCTCCGAAACTACTGGACCGATTTGAAAAATTCTTTCACCATTAGAATCCTACATTATCTGGGATGGACATAGGGTAGGTACATGATTTTCCCGAATTCCCACGGGAATGAAGTCCCGAGCGGAATGCTAGTATAAACTAAAAGCAAAAGCGATTTTATTGTTTCAACGTTCACGTTCTGAAGGTTCATGTTTCTGTTACTAATGTAAATTCATTTTATATCAAATCCTTGCAGCAATTAAGACAAGAAAAGTTAAAAAACATAACGGCGGTGGCGGTAGTGATAACAAATTATTTCAGAATTTTAAATTACCCGCGATCGAAACACCGTGTCATTTTTTTTTGTTTAATTTATCCCTTTTGGGAAAGGCAAAGAAAACTATGTCCTTGCAGCCTCGTCTTCAGTGAAAATCTTCTTTAACTTAGCCCTAAGCTCCTCATTCCTCATGTTCCGGATAGCGTCCGTTTTACGAAAACTGGCGGCGCGGCGAGAAGCACAACCGCCAGGATCTTTGTCGGTCACTTGAATTTTTTATCACTACACGTTTAGTCAATTTACTGCATAATACACTATCACTATTACACAATAAACAACTTTTTCACGCAGAAAACGAAAATTCAATTGACAAATCCAAAATATTAGTATACAATTTTTAAAAATCTTTTTTTTACTCGCAGTGTCAGTCTGTTTTATTTATTGATTTGAGTACAAAGTTAACATTCCTACACATCACATGGAACATAAGTCTGATCAACGGGGCGTATGGGACCCGAAAAATTCCCCCGTCTCTGAAATTTGCCATATGATGAAGTTATTGTAGGTAATAATAATTCAATTTTTTTTATTATTATTATAAGATGGGTTAACTCTTGACCTTAATCTTGACCATGAAGGTCAAAGATGAAGTCGACGATGGAGTGAGTTAATCCAGAAAATGCCTATAAAGGCACTGGTACTCCCACGCACCGACGGAACACAGCAAGCTGTTTAGCGTCGGACTTCGGTAGGAGGGTGGTCGCGAACCAGATGGCCCTTTACAGAGTCTACCACACCGCATGAGACCATAGGACGACACCTCAAATTCAGAAAAAAAATGAAGTGCCGTTGCCTGGGATGGGTTACTAAAGGGTTACTGGAGGCAGGTCTCATTTGTATTTCCTTAGTCGCCTCTTACGACACCCACGGAAAGAGATGGGGTGGTTGGTGTTATTGTCAACCGATCACTACACGGCATGTGGTGATCGGTTGAGAATAACACCACCCCATCATTTAAATAAACTAGCATTCCGCTCGGGACTTCGTTTGATATTTGTCCATCGGGGATAATGTAGCTTTCTAATAGTGAAAGAATTTTTCAAATCGGTCCATAGTTTCGGAGCCTATTCAATACAAACAAACAATCAAATCTTTCCTCTTTATAAATAGTATAGATATAGATTTTTACTTTTAGGTAGGTATACATACTAGGTCAATAGAATAAACCAACAAAAAATTCAATTCGGATTTAAATCCTACAAGAGATTTTATTGTTTTAATAGCTTCATTTGTTGCCAAATAAGACTATACTGGCAGGCCCTAAGAACACTCTATGCTTAACCTTTTCACCGCCAAAGTCTGATATATCAGACGTTTAAGTTTCGTGCCCTTGCCGCCAAAGTCTGATATATCAGACGTTTAAGTTTCGGGCCCTCGCCGCCAAAGTCTGATATATCAGACAATTTTTTTTTATTTTTTTTACTTTAATATCGTTCACCAAACGTTCGCCATACGCCACGACATTAAAAAAATAAATAAATTTTTTGATGTCGTGGGTGTCGTGGGCGTTTTTGACGAAAACTCTTGGCGCTAAAAGGGTTAATATCAGTCCTCGATCTTCTTTTGTTTTCGAGTTATTTAGGACAATGTCGAAAAATTTCAAAAGGTATCACTGAAAGTGTCATATTTTCTTAACTGTTCAAGTTAGATTAACCAATAATAAAGGGTCACAGTGGTTCCCTAGGTAATGATGCTGCTGACGAACTTGCAAGGAGAGGCTCCAGCACATTACTAGCTGGACCAGAACCAATCATGCCTCTACCTTACAAACAATTTACATCCTGGCTGAGAGACAGAACCAGGAGACAACATAACGAGGAATGGACAGTGGTAAAAGGATGCCGGCAATCCAAGGAAGCAGGTAATGCCGCGAGTGTCATGGGCACCTTTGCACCGGGGATGACAAGGGGCGGTCGAATTTAGAATATGTTTTGTGACTTATTAATTATATAGCATTAATAAATAATTAACAAAATCATATTTAATAGTAATAAAATAGACTATAAAATTCATATTTTTAATCAGCATCATATCTTTCAACTTTATTAAAAAAACGATTTCTCTTTTTCTTAAAAAATAATCAAGAGTATCACTTGAAGTGTCTATTTTGTAAACTGTTTGTGTTAGAATAATAAAAAAGTATGCATTTTGTAGTTCTTTTTATTATTATTAAATATGATTTTGTTTGGTTAATCTAACTTAAACAGTTTAGAAAATATATGACACTTTCAGTGATACCCTAATTTTTCGACATTATCCTAAATAACTCGAAAACAAAAGAAGATCGTGGACTGATACTTATTAAGCATGGAGTGTTCTTTTGGCCTGCCAGTATACCACCATACCGCCTGAAAAAATGACCAAATCCGTCGTGAGGGGGCCACTCTTGTTCGCTTAGCCTGCTTTGATGAGCATGAGAACGGGTAGTCCAAAAAATATGGATCTGGTCTTATCCTATGCAGGATTAAATGCCCTCCAACTTTTATGAAGGTCAGTTTTCGATATTGTAAGTCCTTTACGAGATATAACCAAAATATCGCAAAAATATTCCTTTTGGGGTATATTTTACCCCCCCCCCCCCGCCACTTACGCACACCTCCACCGAGGGGGAAAACTTAGGATAGTCTTATTTGGCAACAAATTAAGCTATTAAAACAATAAAACCTTTTGTAGGAATTAAATCCGATTTGAATTCTAAGCCGATTGGGCTATACCTAACTTCGGAGTGTTTTTTTTTTGGAAAACTTTATCTACTTAAGTTTTGGCTTATTACTACTTTATTACTTAGCTAGGATAACTGTTTGTTTCTTTCACCAGTTTAATGGAGCACGAGTTTCTAGCGAGATACTATAGTACCACTTTTTTTTGTTTGTTAAATTTATCCCTTTCGGGAAAGGCAAAGGAAACTATGTCCATACAGCCATCATCAGTGAAAATTCTTATTTCTTCAACTTAACCTAAGCCCTAAGCTTCTTATGTTCTGCGTGAAACCAGATAGCGTCTGTTTTACGAAAACTTGGAATTTTTGGCGGGAACTCGGCGTGAGAGGTTGTTGTGCCGATTGAATTTTTGTATATTACATTAAAGAGTGGTTTAATGTGTAATATTGATAGTGTATTGTGTAGTAAACTAACTTTAAACAGTGTGGAATTCAAGTGATACAGTGTATCTGCTCCGTTTGGTTCCGACAAAGATCCTGCAGCAGTGCTTCTTGCCGCCATAGTTTTTCGTAAAAAACACTATCGGTTTACGAAGGACTTGAGAAGCCTACTTCATGTTTTATTGACGACCTGAGAATACTTCATGTGTTATTGTTGCTTTTAAGCTGATGGTCTCGTTACCAATGCTTTGTCAAATAATAAAAAAAAAAAAACGAAAACTGGCGGCGAGAAGCACAACCGCGAGGATCTTTGTCGGTACCAAACGGAGCAGAAACACTGTTATCACTTGAATTTTTCATCACTACACGAATTTTAGTCAATTTACTGCATAATACAATATCACTATTACACATTAAACAACTTTTTCACGCAAACAACGAAAATTCAATTGACGAAGCAACCGCTCACGCCGGGTTCCCGCCAAAGACCCCCAGTACCACATAATGACAGCTTGATTTGAAATGTTCCATAGACTAACTAAATTGATTGTGATTGGCAAAATGTCACAAGCCACTACTGTCAAGAATTGAATTGAACCAATTTAAGTTCTAAGTCATGCAGATATAGTTTATTTTAAAATGTCTTCAATTTATTTTTTACGCCTAAAAAAAATGGTCGAATGAATTGTGTTTGATTGAAACATCATGCGGAAAAAAGCGCGGGAAACTTCGGTTACACGGTTTTGCTCCTGAAAATTTTTGTGATTTATAGATTCATTTTAAGGATCAGATAAGCTATTTTGTATTATATTGTATGTAATTATTCTATTAGTTAGTGTAAATATTAGTTTGTGATATATATCTTCGTATTCGGTAAGTTGTCTTTTTTCTAATATGGGGGATGATCCCCCTGACCCTGGAGGCACGGTGGTGCCGACAGTTGGTCTAAATATTACATATAATGATTTACATCATGATACGTCATCTGCCATGGATACCGAAGACGGTATTCAAAAACAAGCAAGAAAAAGAATAAGGTCCTTACACAAAGTGTGCAGACACTGCAATAAGAAGCGGAAGAAGAAGGATGGAATTGCAGGTCATTCCCATTGCAAGTGTGACATTGATGAAAATGATAATACTTTCAAATTTCCTAATGGTCCAACTCAAACATCATCTAATGTTTATTCAAATGTTGATGCTGCATCAACATCTCAAAACAATTCTCAGCCTATTTTTGTTCGAAACTATGAACCTACAGATCTAGCTCCATATGTAGTTCATGTCCTAAAGCCGCAGTCTGATCCTGCTGACCGATCTTCTCTCCACCCAGTTCAGTTTGGCAACTTTTTGAAGAAAAATTTTTTTAAAAATATTGTGAATGGTAGTTTGAAGAGAATCGGCAGGAACAGATTATCCATTGCTTTTACTACTCATGATGATGCCAATAACTTTATTAAACATCCCGGTCTTAATGCGCAAAATTTGAAGGCTATTATTCCCACATTTAATGTAACTAGAATGGGTGTAGTTCGAGGAGTCCCTGCAAATTGGTCAGACGAAGAAGTTTCTGAAAACATTGCTGTTCCTGTTGGATGTGGTAAAATTCTTAAAGTAAGGCGAATTAAATACAAAACAACAATTAATGACAAATTGGTTTTTAATAACTCAGAAACTGTTATTCTTACATTTGATGGCCAAGTTCTTCCAAAACGGATCTTTATGTGCTACACAGCTTTACAGGTGAACCTATATGTATACCCTACAATACAATGTTATAATTGCTGTCGTTTCGGTCACACAAAAGCTCTGTGCAGATCTAAGCCACGCTGTTACAAGTGTGGGGATCAGCACAGTGGAGAGTCTTGCGAGATTGAGGAGGATCTTTTCACTTGTTGCCTTTGTTCTGGTGGTCACTTAGCTATTAGCAAATCATGTCCTGAATTTGTAAGACAGAAAGAAATCAAAATGACAATGGCTCAAAACTGCATTTCTTATGCTGAAGCTTCAAAAATGCATGCTCCAGTTTCACGATCTTTTGCTGATGTTGTTGCTTCTTCCCAGTCTTCTATAAATAACAATAACAATCGCCCCAAATATATTACTTCTATTGCTTCTCCTTCAAGATCTTATAAAAAAACGATCTTTTCAAAACCACGCATCCCACCGAGTCCAGTATTAGGTGGTTATGATAGGGCAGCTCATGCATCCTTTGCTAGAGATTACAACATGACCAGTTCTTCTCTTCCCAATGGCGCTGCGCTGACTCAAAAAGCAAATGAAGATAGTCCTCCACAGTCTTTTATAGAAGATATTAATTCTCTTATCAGGTTATTGTCCAATTTTAGTTCCCACTTCAGCCCTTCTAAGCCTTTACCGTCCAACGTTGCCGATATTATTGCAAATTCTCTTTCTTCTTACTACTCCAACAATGGATCGAAAGATCTTGCAGTGGAATTGTAGAAGTATCAGTCCAAAAAAACATGAAATTATTTATTTATTAAATGTATATAAACCTTATATAATTTGTCTCTCTGAGACTTGGCTGAAACCTGAAAACTTGTTAAAAGTTTCAGGTTATTCTTCTGTTAGAAATGACAGAAGTGACGAGTATGGTGGTGTTGCCATCCTCGTCAAAAATAATATTTTTTTTAAACCATTTTCCCTTCCACCTCTAAGTGATGGCATTGAAGCCATTGCTATTTTTGTAAATAATATTTGTATAGTTTCTGTATATATTCCAAATCCTTCTGCTGCTTTGTATAGTGAATTAAGTCATTTAGTGTCTATCCTACCAAAGCCATTCTTATTATTAGGAGATTTTAATTGTCAGCATCAGTGCTGGGGAAGTCATAGTTCCAATTATTACGGAGAGGAGATGTTGGATATTTTGGATTCACAGAATTTGTGTTTGTTAAATGATGGTTCTCCCACTCGTTTGACACGACCTGGTGAGGGCCCTAGTGCACCTGACCTCTCCATTTGTACCCCTGACTTAGCTTCTTTTCTATCTTGGCACACTCATAATTCAACTTGTGGAAGCGATCACTATCCCATTATAATAAATTTTCCGTCTTTATGTCCGGTAAACAAAAAGCCTGAACCTCGTTTAAGACATGGGCTTCCGAAGGACTGGTCAATTTTTTCTCAGAGGGTAGAACAGAAAATTCATTCCCTCCCTTTGGTTAATTCTGATAACGGATTGGAGTGCTCTGAAGCCTTTTCTAAAGTCTTGATCGAGGTAGCTGATGAAGTTTTTCCTATCAAAAAGAACGGCGCCTGTAAAATACCATTCCCGCCGTGGTGGGATGGAGAGTGTACTGAGGCCATAAAGAGCAGAAAGGAGGCCGAAAGAAATTATTGTTCAGTGATGACATCGGAAAATTTCGATATATTTACTGAAATTGCCAACAACACTCGAAAGCTTTTAAAGAGGAAAAAGTTTGAAGGGTGGAGAAGCTTTTGTGCTTCAGTAAACCCTGAAATTTTACCTTCAGTTGTATGGCGCAATATACGAAGATTCAGAATTGGTGTCACTCCCTCTTCTTATTGTTCTATGGCTCCTGCTTTGGGAAACCAGTTTCTGGATAGGCTGGCCCCTCCTTTCGTTCCGGAACTCACTTCTATTCATGGTTCCATTCCTCGGTTAATTTCAAATTCTGAACTTAACTCTCTATTTTCTCTATCGGAAATGAAGGGTATTTTATCATGTGTAAAAGATTCATCCCCTGGTGATGATGGAATACCTTATTCCTTCTTAGTTAACTGTGGTGATTCCACTCTTAGTTACTATCTGGACATTGTTAATGTAATAATGATGTCTGGAAACATCCCTTATTCTTGGAAATCACAGTCCATCATCCCAATTTTAAAACCCAAGAAACCTCCTTCAGATGCAGCCTCTTTTCGTCCCATAGCGTTGTCATCAGTTTTGGTCAAGCTTGCTGAGCACCTGGTGAAGAATCGCTTGGAGTGGTTTGTTGAAAGCAGGGGTCTTTTATCGTCTGGTCAGTTTGGATTTAGAAAGGGCAGAAGTACACTTGATAATATCAGCTTAGTTGTGTCTGACATACGGTTGGCTTTTTCTGTAAATAGTTCTGTAGTTGCTGCTTTTCTAGATATTACTTCTGCATATGACAATGTTCTTATCCCTGTACTGCAGACCAAATTACTAACCTTGGGAATCCCTACGATACTTGTTACTTTCATAATAAATATGCTATCTGAAAGATTTATTCATTTAGATCTCCAAGATGGTACGCGGCTTTCCCGCAGTGTTTGGAAAGGCCTTCCTCAAGGATCTGTTCTGAGTCCAATTTTATACAACATTTATACACATGACTTAGAATCATCCCTTAACGATTCAACTAAAGTTATACAATATGCTGATGATTTACTTCTATACTCTTCTAGTATTAGTATTCAGGAAGCGAGTAACTCATTGACCAGTTCTCTTGGCCTTCTCAGGTGCTGGCTTAATGATAATGGTCTTGAGTTATCGGTTCCCAAGAGCACTGTGGTTTTGTTTACTAGAAAGCGTATTCATCCTACACTCGTAGTTAATTATGATAACAATCCTATCCCAGTCAAGTCTGAAGTTAAATTTTTAGGGATGATCCTTGATTCCAAGCTAACTGGAGTCCCCTATTCTGACTACATAGTTAAGAAATGCCAACAGAATTTAAACATCATTAAATGTCTTACTGGTGTTTGGTGGGGTGGACATTCATTTTCTTTAAAGCTAATTTATAATGCTATAATTCGAAGTCTTTTGGATTATGGTACGTTTTTGTTGGAGCCATGTAATATGACCGCTTTGGACAAATTAGATAAGGTACAATCGAAAGCACTTAGGGTTGTCTTGGGTGCTATGAAAACAAGTCCAATTAATGCTATGCAAGTGGAAGCTGTTGAGCCTCCTCTTAACTTGCGTCGTCAGTACCTTTCAGACAAGTTTCTTTTCCGACGTCTTCAAATTTGTAACCACCTGTTACTAGATGTATTAGAAAAACTTTCGACCGAGGTTACTACTTCTCCTTATTGGAAGCATAAAATGGTACCGTGTTTAGTAAAGAGTTATCGTAAATATCTAAATATTCAAGTACCTATTTTGACTTCATTCCATCATCCTCTTTTTGCGGTTCCATTTGGTGCTTTAATCCTTGCTCCAGTAGTTCGCTTGGATTTGGGCATTAATAAAAGTGACATCGAAGCAACACACTCCTTTAATTTCGTTAAAGACTCTGAATTCCATGACTGGCATTACATGTACAGTGACGCATCTAAACATTCGTCTAGCGGAATGGTTGGAGTTGGAGTTCTTCATTCGCAGTACAATATTGTTCAGAAGATCAAGCTTCCGCCAGAAAGTTCTGTTTTTACAGGGGAATGTTTTGGCTTATTTAAATGTTTGGAGTATATTCTTCTGGCTAAGTTATCAAAAACTGTTATATTTACAGATTCTATGAGCGCTCTTCAAGCCCTCGATAGATTTCCATTTAAATCGAACTCTGTTACCCCTTTAATTTTAGAAATTCGAAATCTCTTATTAAAATGTATTGCAAAACAGTTCTCAGTAGTGTTTGCCTGGGTGCCCGGCCACTCTGGTATTTCGGGCAATGAGCGAGCTGACCAACTTGCTAATGATGCTCTAACTTGTGGTGACATGGCTCACTTTAAAATTTATGCATATGATTTGGCTGCCTTGCCTAGGGTTCACCTTAGAGACTCTTGGGGTGAGGTTTGGGCTTGTAGCGGTCGGGTCAAGGGGAAACACTTTTGGAATATACAGCCTTCAATTCCAGTAAAGCCATGGTTTTGTAAAATCAAATTGGGCAGGAGGGCTACATCTGTCATCACCCGCATGCGGTTGGGACATGTGTGCACTCCTGCTCACTTATTCAGGCTGAGAATTGTCCAGAGTAACTTGTGCGATTGCGGTGAGGTGGGAGATTTGGATCATTTAGTTTTCAATTGTCCTCAACATGATATTTCTTCTTTTATTCAAAATCTTGTAAATATTGGAGTCCTTCTTCCTTCGTCAGTAAGGGTACTTTTGTCTTCTAATAATTCTTCTGTATATAAATGCCTCTCTAATTTAATTGAAAATAATAATATTAGAATTTAATTTATTTAGTAGGTACTTACTTTCACCTTATTCCTTCCTTGTATAATATTCCTATGGTAACATTTCTTTTATTCCATTATCCTTTCCTGATCCTTTATTTATCCTTTTTCCAAATTCCGTTTCCGATCCATATTTTTTTAATTTGTAAAAGTTTCCTCGCTTTTTATTGTGTAACAATGCCTTAATCTTGTCATTGGCCAAACGCTAGTCGCGAAGCGCCATGAAAAAAAAAAAAAAAAAAAAAAAAAAAACATCATGCGCCTGATGCTGTCGTTTCCCATCCATCCTACGTGGCAAGCAGGTAAAACCAGTACCCCAGCGCCTGAGTGAAAGTTAATATCAAAGCATAACAAGTGAATTTGTAAACGGTTACCCAAGGAGCTGATGTAAATATTTAATTCCTGTGTGTACAATGCCACCGAAGAGGAAAAAGGCGATGAAAAACCATGATGTTAAGAAGAAAAAGACTTCTAAATCCAAGGCATTCAAGTTGCGGAGTAATACGGTGAAGGAAGAGGACAATGAAGATGTTGATAACCCAAATTTTGGTCTTATGAAGGTTCGATACTCTCGCGATGTAAAAAAGCTGAATACGGGGCTTTCTAAAGCTGCTCAAAAAATGGTAATTATCAGTCCAATTATTATCAACTTCAAGCATTCTTTGCCATGACTATGACATTGTCAGAGGCTCGTATTACAGAAGGAGACTCAAGACTTGATCTAAAATTAAGTATTGATTCTCTCTTTCTCTCACTATCAAAATGTCAAAGACGACTGCTACTGAAGTATAGATCAGAGTCTGAGTCGTGTTCTGTAATACGGTCAGAGGGTCATGTTAGGGGCGGAATGTTTTTAGATTCTATTCCAGTAGTTTCGGAGCCTATTAATTACATACAAAAATACAAATCTTTCCTGTTTATAATATTAGTATCAATAATAAGTGCGTATATGTATTAGAAAAATATTGAAAAATAATTTTTTGTTTCAGCATACAATTAAGTGTAACGAGTGCATCAAGAGGTTTAGATTCAAAAAAAGTTTACAAGAACATAAGCTGACAGAACATTCTAAGCTGCCAGGTAGCGTGCAATGTAATCGGTGTCCAGTGTGCTGCCCAGATTTACCTACTCTGAAAAAACATATTGCTGATGTCCATGAACGGAGACTATTTAAGTGTCGAAACTGTGATAAGACATTTGCGAGGCAGGCACACGTTTTACGACACATGGCTCAGAAGGGATGTGATGGATCATCTTCTGCTTCATATCCTTGTGAGGTGGTTACATTTCAAAGTTTATTTTGTGTCCTCATTATTTTAATTATTGCTCTCATTTTCATGTAGAATGAAGATAACAATTGGCTGTTTGATGGTGTAGTAACTTATATTATACATAAATGTATTTTAAAGTGTAGCCTAATGTATGATATGCATTTCATCGTGAGCTACCTATGTATTTTTTTAAGCTGTCTTCAGTTTTATATTAATTAATAATCATGTGAGCGATTATCTCATACTTATTATAATAATTATAATTTATAACTCATTTTTAATGATAATAACCAAAATTCTTTCAGATATGCAGTTCTAAGTTCAGAAGGAAAGATAATTTAATGGTCCACCTGCGTCTGCAACATATATTAGCCAAGGATTACACATGCAAGCAGTGCCCTTACAGTACTCGTACATTTTCCAAATTGATCATTCATAATCTAAAATTCCACACAGGTTAGTAAATGATTTAAAGTAGCTTTATAAAACAAGTATTAAAAAAATAGCCTGTATCACCACTTTCCAGGCCTCAAATTTATCTTTGTGAAGAACCGCTGCTATTCATTGCACAATTACATTTACAATATAGAAGAAGGAGAAACAAATAAAGTTAGGATTTCACATCTAAACTACTGAACCGATTTTGACGAAGGTGTAGAGTTTGTGAAGTAGGGCTTGTAGAATTAGGGTGTGTTGAGTTAAGTTTGCTCTACATTAGATCTGATAATGTTTTGACACTGCGAACCATATTGTCTCATCTTGGCAACATTTATAGCCCAATCGGCTTAGAAATCAAATCGAATTTAATTCCTACAAAAGTTTTTATTGTTTTAATAGCTTCATTTGTTGCCAAATAAGACTATCCTTAGTTTTCCTCCTCGGCAGAGGTGTGCGTAAGTGGTAGGGAGTAAAAATGTACCCCAAAAGGGATATTTTTGCAATTTTTCGTTTATATCTCGTAAAGGACTTACAATATCGAAAACTGTCCTTTATAAAAGTTGGAGGGCATTTAATCCTGCGTAGGATAAGACCAGATTCATATTTTTTGGACTACCCGTTCTCATGCTTTAGCTCATCAAAGTTGTATAAAGCGTCAAGCAGGCTAAGCGAACGAGAGTGGCCCCCTAACCACGGATTTAGTCATTCTTTCAGATGGTATACTGGCAGGCCCTAAGAACACTCTATGACTAACCTTTTCACCGCCAAAGTCTGATATATCAGACGTTTAAGCTTCGTGCCCTTGCCACCAAAGTCTGATATATCAGACGTTTAAGTTTCGGGCCCTCGCCGCCAAAGTCTGATATATCAGATAAAAAAATATTTTTTTTTAACTTTAATATCGTTCACCAAACGTTCGCCATACGCCACGACATTTGGTCATTCTTTCAGGTGGTGTACTGGCAGGCCCTAAGATCATTCTATGCTTAATATCAGTCCTCAATCTTTTTTTGTTTTACAGTTATTTAGGATAATGTTGAAAAATCAGGGTATCACTGAAAGTGTCATATTTTGTAAATTGTTCAAGTTAGATTAACCAAACAAAATCATGTTTAATAATAATAAAATAGACTGCAAAATGCATACTTTTTTATTATTCTAACTTGAACAGTTTACAAAATATGACACTTCAAGTGATACTCTTGATTATTTTTTAAGAAAAATAAAAATCGTTTTTTGTAATGAAGTTTAAGGATATGATGCTGATTAAAAATATGAATTTTATAGTCTACTAGCTGATGCCCGCAACTTCGTTTGCGTGTTAATTTTTTTTTGTACAGAGTACACAGATTGAAAACATCTATCTTACGTGATTTAGATTTTTACATACAAAAGTTTTTTCCCGCTAACTCCCGTTCCCGTGGGAATTTTGCAATATCCTGTTGCAACAATGCTTTAAGTTGCCAAATTTCAAGCGTCTAACTTAAGCGGTTTAGATTTTTCATACAAAAGGATTTTCCCGCTAATTCCCGTTCCTGTGGGAATTTCGGGAATTCCTTTCTTAGTGCACCTCTACGGTACCTAAGCTACGTCCCTTCCAAATTTCAAGTGCCTACGTTTTGCCGTTTAGGCTGTGCGTTGATATGTCAGTCAGTCAGTCAGTTTCTCCTTTTATATATTTAGATTTTATTACTATTAAATATGATTTTGTTTTGTTAATCTAACTTGAACAGTTTACAACATATGAACTTTTAAGTGATACTCTATTATTTTTTAGAAAAAGAAAAATCGTTTTTTTATAATGAAGTTTAAGGATAGGATGCAAGTTAACAGTATGCATTTTGTAGTCTATTTTATTATTATTAAACATGATTTTGTTTGGTTAAAAAAATATGACACTTTCAGTGATACCCTAATTTTTCGACATTATCCTAAATAACTCGAAAACAAAAGAAGATCGAGGACTGATATTAAGCATAGAGTGTTTTAGGACCTGCCAGTATACCACCTGAAAGAATGACCAAATCCGTCGTTAGGGGGCCACTCTCGTTCGCTTAGCCTGCTTGACCCTTTATCCAACTTTGATGAGCTAAAGCCTTGCTAAAGCATGAGAATGGGTAGTCCAAAAATATGGATCTGGTCTTATCCTACGTAGGATTAAATGCCCTCCAACTTTTATGAAGGACAGTTTTCGATATTGTAAGTCCCTTACGAGATATAACCGAAAAATCGCAAAAATATCCCTTTTTGGATACATTTTTACCCCCCATCACTTATGCACACCTCCGCCGAGGGGGAAAACTTAGGATAGTCTTATTTGGCAACAAATGAAGCTATTAAAACAATAAAATCTCTTGTAGGATTTAAATCCGATTTGAATTTTTTGTTGGTTTTATTCTATTGACCTATTAATAGGAAAACGTTTTTCATGGGATAATATTACTTTCAATTAGTTATGGATTTGTTTGTGAATCAGCCCACGAAACTGAACAACTTTACCTAAACTGATAATGAACATAGGTCAAAAAAATAATCATTTGCCATTCAATAGTTCCTTATAACTTGTGCGATCATCTGGTTTGCCTTTGTATGGGAAGTTGAAATTTTTTTGAGAATTTCATTTAGGTTCGTTTGGAATTTTTTTTAAATTTCATAGGTATAGAATCACCCCCTATAGTTTTGCTAATTGCTAACTAATAAGCAAAGGGAGTGACTTTAAATTAACTTTGTTATGTTCATCATAAAAGTTCACACAAGGGTAGCACGTCAAGTTACCCATTTACTCTACGAAAGCCGGCGCAGTTATAAGCGAATTAAAGCGAAATCAAGGTTCAGATAAATAGCCTGATGTGCTGTCGTGTGTACAGAAAGGATACTATCTTATAACACAAACAATATATTTGTATATTTCTGTTTTTAGAAACTAAGGGAAATCATTATGAGTGTGATCACTGTGGCAAAGTGACCAGCTCTCGAGCAGCCATCTGCAAGCACTTAGAGATACACGGTGACAAGAAATTTGCATGTGATGTGGTAAGGATGTAGCTTATGACTTGTGAAATATTCATGTTATATATATTTTTTAATGTCATACAGTTTGCATAAACCTGTATGTGTGTGAGGATTGAGGGCCCGTTTGATAAAAAACTTCGAAAAAGCGTAGGATTCAGTGAATAAAAGAAAAAGTTGGAATCAGATTTTGTGAAAGTCAAATAAGCCAGTTATGGACTGTACAGTTGGGCTCTATGTGAGAACTGAGGGCCCACCTATACAGAATAAACTATGGGCACTCTTGAATAAGTCTACACCAAAACCTAAGCTAATACCAAACAAAATTTGTGAAAATAAGATATTACCGCAAAACGCTGTCCCACTCTTTATATCTTCTTTCAAAATGGGCCTTCAATCCTCACACACACAAAAGTTTATCACAAAAATAAAATAAAAACATTAACTTACGGCTACTGTTTGAAACCCTTTATGCTACTAAATAATTTGTGAAAGCAAGAACAGGTCACTACTTCTCTTAGTTTGAAAGTTATGCCCTTGTTAAAATTTGGACCTCCATTTTTTTGTTTTCGTTTTACTTCGCTTAACGTATTAAAGATACAACAAACTTAAATTGATCTCTTTTTGTGAAAAAATTGTGCAACAATTTGGTGTTATTTGTAGTTAATTTGAAATTTAGAACTGTAAATCTCCATAAATCTTATAGATACCGAAACTAATATTTCCTAATTGTAGAAGTAGTTAGGGTGACAATAATTTATTTTACTCTCTTTTTGTAAACTTTTAAGGGGCGAACAAATTTGGCCTTTTTATAATACTAAAACGGCACGGCAAAATTGCAAATTGACCCATTGCCTCCTACCCACTGATACTAGAAGCTGGGAACATAGAAGGAAATGGTAATACAAATTCTGTCATGCCGTGCCGTTCTAATTATAAAAAGGCCTATTCCTTAACAGAATAGGAAATTATTGTATTAAAAATCGAGTATTTTAATTTTTTTATTCCCTAAATAAGGATGCAGGTTGACCATAATGTTTTTTTAGATTGCAGCAAAGATCAATAAATGTAGCGTCACAGGTTTTGATAAGCTTTTTTAATTTTTTTGTTGATTACCAATTCTTTTAGGAAAAGGCGAGGCACAAACTTTTTTTTCTCATTTCCTTTATGTGCACCCGTTAAAACAAAAAATAAATTGACAATCCTAAGTGGCGTTACCATCTCCCTAGATGCACCCCAAACCATTTCATTTAAACAATAATAATATTTCGAGTAAGTACATCAAACTAAACTTACCTTAAATTAATTTTTTCACTTAAAAAGTGAATTAAAAAAAACGTACTTTTAATACATAGCTTGTAAGATTTATGATGACTTTAGAACAACAGAAGCGACTAACATTAACATCACTGAGAATCGCAACAAATTGAAGGTAAAAAGTAAAAAATATTGTCACCCTACCTGCATACTCAATTAAAAAATAGTCGATTCGTTAACAGTTTCATCGTAATTCTACAAATAACACCTAATTGTTGCACAATTTTTTTTACAAAAAGAGATCAATTGGTGTTTTTTGTATTTTCAATACGTCAAGCGTAGTAAAACGAATACAAAAAGAATTGGAGGATTTAGGGGCCCGAAGTTTAACAATGGCATAACTTTTAAACTAAGAGAAGTAGTGACCTGTTCATGCTTTCACAATTTTTCACAAATTATTTAGCAGCATGTAGGGTTTCAAACAGTAGGTAGCCGTAAGATGTTTTTATTTTATTTTTGTGATAAACTTTTAAGAGAATGAGGATTGAGGGCCCATTTTGGAAGAAGATATAAAAAGTGGGACAGCGTTTTGCGGTAATATCTTATTTTCACAAATTTTGTTTGGTATTGGCTTAGATTTTGGCGTAAAGACTTATTCAAGTGTGCCCATAGTTTATCCGGTATAGGTGGGCCCTCAGTTCTCACATAGAGGATTGAGAGCCCAACTGCACAGTCCGTAACTGGCTTACTTGACTTTCACAAAATCTGATTCCAACTTCCACATTTCTTTTAGAGTATTCACTGAATTCTAAACACATTTTCGAAGGTTTTTATCAAACGGGCCCTAAATCCTCACCTCACTCACATTGAGCCTGTAAACACAATTTGTGACATTAGATTTATCACTGATGAAATTTGATGAAAGGTACAAGATTGTTCTGCATTATAGGGAACTTTATGTATGCTATGTCTCAATCCAGATCTTTGTTCAACCAATTTTGCATGATTAGGTACCTAATAAACATTCACACATCTTACATACTTTCACATATATAATATTAGTAACCCTATTAATATACATTTGTAAACATACCGTTTAATATGTGTAAGTCCTGTATCTACCATACTAAAATCTATATTTCATCTTAATGCTTTCATGGATAGATAGCGAGAGGTTAGTAAGTATGAAAAGGTTTAATTTAATCGTCCCAAGTTGGGCGCCAATTTTAGTAAGGAGACTAGAATTTCCAGTTGAAGTCCTTATGACCATCAACTTCTAATCACATCAACCCTTGGAGCCTCTTTTATAAAATACAACACCTTATAATAATATTTTGTTTTGCTCCGAAGGATAGATGATAGAAGGTAGAAGACCAGGGACCTGTTTCATAAAACTTACAATTGTAAAATACTATGACAATTCGATATACATTGCTGAGTTACCACCCTCATAGCTATATTATTCTAACTCATAATGACTACACAATGTATATCGAATTGTCATAGTATTTTACAATTGTAAGTTTTATGAAACAGGGCGCAGAAGTCAGCAAATCAGGTTACCCCATTTTTGTTGCAAAACCATTCTTCACAGAGTGTATGAGATAGTGGCCTCTGTACTTAAGTACAAGTTTTGTCCATTGGCTCTTGTAACCAATAAATATGTTTTGAAATAAAAATAGCACCATCTGTTGACTTGTTCGGGAACCAAGTTCCATTTTACCTACAGTATATCTTTCACCTGCTTTAACCTTTTTACCGCCAAAGTCTGATATGTATATCAGATGTTTATTAACTGTATTTTTTCTAATTATTAATGTCGTGGCGTGTGGTGAACGTTTTTGACGAAAACTCTTGGCGCTAAAAAGGTTAACTGATGAATCTCGTCGGTTGATCAGTGTGGGTACAGCACGTTCACGCTGGAAGTGATGCGGCGGCACGTGTTTACGCACCTGGAGACCAAGCCGTACAAGTGCGACAGCTGCGACATGTCCTTCATCCAGCGCATCCAGCTCCAGAAACACCAGCTGAGGCACTCGAACCACCTCGATTGTAGAGTATGCGGCAAGAAGTTTACTTCAAAAAACAAGTGAGTGTCGCATGTTCCCCTATATCAGGGATGACGAACCAATGGCAAGCGATAAAATATTTTGGGCACGCCACGTACTGATAAAGTATGGATTATAGAATATTATACTACGAGCAGTAGACAAATTAACAGTTCAACTAACGAACTTAAGTGAGCCTACGTTACGGAATGAGTAGGCGTGGTGGGCGGGAAGCGCTCTTGTTTAAGTTTAATTTTAATATTTTAACAATAAGTCAACATTATTTGATGGCACGTCTATGGTCTCATTCAGATTTCTTTAAAAATGGCACGTCAATTCATAAAGGTTCGCCATCTTTGCCCTAGGTATATCATTCGACTCTTCTTCAATGTTCGACTCGGCTGGTCTAGTCGACCGGACTATACCTGTCACTGTCTTCTGAATAGCGTAAGAGAGAGAGAGAGATGCACTGAACCTTTCTGACTGGCGGTATCGAATTGAATGGTGTAGAATACGGGGCCTGGTCCAGCAATTCAACTTCCTACACGTCTAGGAAATCGTCATCCTGCTTCTATCTGCTCACATTCTATAGACAGTAGTCATGTAAGTCAAATAATCGGTTATTTGTGATTCTTGTATGTTTTTTGTCCTTTTCAGATTGCTTAGGCATGCTATACAGCACGAACAAGCAGGAAATTGGTTATGTCCCATGGAAGATTGTGCAGAATTATGCATCAGCGAGAAAGAGCTGAAGACTCATATCCAATCTCATATAGGAGATAAACGTAAGTGTTCGTTTGTTGTGGACTTGATGAATTAATTTAAACTCGGGATAAAACTGAGCAACACGTGTGTTCATGACGACGTAAGAGAAGAAGAAAAATACAGTGTCTCCAAATTTAATGTTAGAATTCCTGACATATCGCGGGGGGCAAATATACATTTTGTATGGTTATGAACAATTTTTCAATTCAAAACATTTTTTTTATTGCTAAATTAATCTATGTTTAATCTACAAAATTCAACTTTCAATAAAGTTTACAAACAAAAAGAAAATTAACACCATTCTGTGTGATCAAAACAAAAAACCCTTTGTAAGTACACAAAACAAAAGAAACTTTCTAATGTGTTATCAAAACAAAAATAACCTTTAGTAAAAAAGAAGAAACTTAAAATGCTCCTAAATGAGAAATGATCATAAATGAAGAGAAACGACTCGCACATTCACTAAATATTAAAAGTTTTTTAACACCTTTCTAATGAATTATCAAAACAAAGAAACCTTTTATAAAGACGAAGACATGTAGTTCCATGACTATTACCTTAAAAATTAACTTAAAACTATATAAAAAATACTTATATCCTAATTATTAATCCCACAAGCTTATTCTAATGGGAGGACACATACTTTTAATACGGAACGCCTATTAAGATGTGATTGTTGTGTCACATGTGAATTAACTGTACCACCAACAATATAACCAAACTGAGTGTTAAGAGTTGTTTTCATCCCTTCTATTCGAAAAGTGTCGCTTTGTTCCTCTATAAGTAGGAGCAAAAGAGCTCATTTCTCCGCCTCGCACATCGGTGTCCCTTTCGGCTCTGATAGAGGCTGTCGGAGAAGCAGTCGAAATGTACCTTATTACTATAGGTTTAAGTTTCATATTCCTTAATACGATTTTTCTAAGTAATCGGTCCTTAAAAAGAGAAAATATACTAAGTCCATGTAGTCCAGTCAATAGGAAGAGCTAGACAATGACAGTTTGATTTTCGGTGTTGCTGTATAGAAAAAATATTCGAAGATGGTACTATGACTTGTTACTTGCTTGTTACACACAAAAAAAATGCATGTAAAAAAATAACGGATAATGATCTTGACAATTTTCTTCTTGGGGTTCTTGATTTGCTGCTCCCGATTCCTTTGTGCGCATGCACTGCAAACCCGATTAAAAACTGTAGATCGGAGCGTAAATACGGCGCGATGATGGCGGATGGCGGTCGACTGTACTGTAGAACAAAATAGTTCAAATGGACTGCACAACAGTTTTTGTCACACCGCACTGCACACACGAAGCAGTCCCGAGTCCAGAAAAGGTCGAAGGACCAATGTTAGTTTGTTGTGGACTGTGGACTGGATGAGTTAATTAAACCGAACGACACGTTTATTCATGATGACGTAAGAGAGAAGAAGAAAAATACAGTGTCGCCAAATTTAATGTTAGAATTCCTACAAGTGAGTTCATACTGTTACATGAATTCACTTCACTTTCATGGAGAGTCCTTATGGGAATTATTGTATGTGAAACATAAAATACTGTTACAAATATATTAATATCCGATTTATAAATGAACAAGTTATTAGCATTTATATTATCGTAAGGACTAGCTATATCTCGTTTTGTGGGGAGAGCTAGCTGTCTCGTTTTTACCTACGCAAACAAATGGCGGTGACATCACATGCCTGTAAGTGCATCTCTTTTACATTGTTTGACAGTTTCCCCCTCTATTCAAATTGAATAGCTTGTAACTTTTTATTTCTCAATAGTTTTCAAAAATTATTTCGGTTTTCGTTTTTGGATACAGTTCCTTGATAAGATAAACAATAAAAAAAATTAGTCAACATTCCTATTTTAGCATTGGGCACTTATCAGTTTCTTTGTGCCCAACCCGGTATGCTGCCGATTCAAAATTTTATGATGGACGCCAAAATACTGATAACTTTACACAAAAATCATTTAAAAAAAACAAATGTCTACATACCTACTACATACAGTAGGTACATTCCATTTAATTACTTTTGGATTCGCCCTGAAAAATAATCCTAGATACGCGTCGTTGGTGTTGCAGAATGGGGATGCGAGGTGTGCGGCAAGAAGTTCGTCGCGGAGGCTGACATGCGTCGTCACGTGACGTCACACCTGCTGGAGCGGCCGCGGCGCTGCATGTACTGCGTGGCGGCGCGCGCCTACGTGCGCGGCGAGCAGCTCGTGCGCCACGTGCGCAAGGTGCACCCCGACGTCTTCAGGGACCATCTCGCGCACGTGCGCGATGTGCTCGTGAGTTAGCGTTACAACACATTACCCAACAATATTACTATACAATGAAAATAACTAAATAAAGAGAACTTTATTAATTTAACCATAAATTAACAGTACAATTAATTACACGTTAAAAAATTAATGCGGAATAATAATAATTCAGAACACTTAACTGGCGCTGACTCAGCAATGTGCGATAGCTAGGCTACCGCCCGGTATTCTATCAGAACCTACTAAAATTAAAAACTAAACCAAGCAATAAAAAATAAAAAGTTGTCTTTTGTGTGTAGTTTTACTAAATACTAGTGTTGTATACAGGGTGAAAAAAAAACCTCCTAGCTATAGCTAGTTCCTTACAGAAAACTTTTTTTTTCATTGGTTTTTTTTTTCCTAAACGTAGACACCACTCGAGTGCCGCCTCCGAGCGCTACCCGCACCCCTCGCGTGCCTGGTGTAGGAGTAATGTCTACGTTTAAGCAAAAAATGAACTATTCCCATTGAAAAAATATTAAAAAAAAAATTTTTTTTCCTAAATGTTTTGAGTGATACTGGTTCAGGATTTTGAATACAGCTAGGAGGTTTTTATCACCGTGTATATGTGTGTATGTGGTGTGTTGTTTTGCGTGTATGTAGTATTACTAAATACTAGTGTTGTATATGTGTGTGTGTATGTGTTGCGTGGTAGCACTAGCATGGAAGTGAAAGTGTGCTTAAATTACGTTACTTACAAAGTTAGTGACTTATAAAGAAAGTTAACAATGGTATAGGTTTTTTTAAAAGTACAGTTTTATCATAGTTAATTACTTACATCTTCAAGCATAAAAAATAAAGCAGGTTATACAATTTATTAATTATATTTTAGATTGAGGGTAGACTAGGGTTTGACCCAGAACAACAATTAGTGAGTGATGTTTTCGCAGAATTAAGACTAAGACGCTCTTTGTATGTACATAAGCGACGTGGTGTAGCGGTCAAAGCAACGTAAATTGAATCTTAATAGATACGGAGAAAAGTTTTTTTTCCGTCCGTCGCGCGTCGCTCCGTCTTCACGTGGCGGTTGTCTCTTCGTGCTTCTATTTTCAGCAAAAAAACCATTGCTCCGTAGCTATTAAGATTCGTTTTACGTTGCTTTGATCCCCGCGCCACATCGCTTGTGTATAAACAGCGTATAGTTTTACGTCATGGCTTTTGATTCTTTTTTTTTTCTTTTTTTTTTCGAAACCCGTTTCTTATGTAAGGTTAGACTTTTTTAGGTACGGTTATGACGAAAATTCCAGGCAATGTGAAAAAAAAATGCAGTTCACAAATAACCGAGAGATTTTATTCATGCTAAGTAAAATTACAATATTACTGGTATGACAACAATGTTACGGTGACATATAGGTATACTATAGGTGACACTATGTTCTGTTGATTGTGCTGTATGTCCTTGTGTGCAAATAAAGTATATTGTATTGTAGATGAGGTTCTGTAAATTTCTTCGAATTTTCGGAGATTTACCACTAACATGTATATTTCCCCCTGTAGGGCCAGAGCACTAAAATGGAGCGCGTAAAGAAGTCTGAGCTGGAATCGATCCTGTTGATGTTGGACGCGGAGACGGACCGGATCCTCCAGGGGTACGGGGAGGGCGTGCTCTACGGGGGCATGATGGATACCGACTCCCACACAGCCAGCTCTAAAGCAGCCGCGGTAAGATCACGAACATTTGCCAGCGCATCTGGTTACTCCATAATCTTTGCAAAACTTTTCTTATAGTAATGCTGTATGTATGTAAACTCTTCATTGCAAACTCTTACAGACTCTTTCATTTTTTTAAATCGAACTATGTGTACGTTAGGTACCAAAAAATGTAGTACCTTAACGGGGTTCGTGTTGGATACTCTTATCTTGTAATTTTGAAATGTAGGTGTGTTGAAGTCTTAGGCCCGCATTACAGAAGGAGACTCAAGTCTTGATCTATACTTCAGTATTGATGTCTCTTTCTCACTCTATTAAAATGACAAAGATGGCTGCTACTCAAGTATAGATCAGACTCTGAGTCGCGTTCTGCTGTGATACGGACCTTAGTTCTGTATGGCGCGAAAATATCGCGACCAATGACAGCGGCGTGCACATGTAAGTACCCGTTCGCTATTGGTTATTGCGTACGCACTATGTTCGGAGTTCGCTGTGTCAATAGTGGATGTTATTTACATAGCATATCGTAACCCTTGGGTAGAACGAGTGAACACATACATGAATAGAATAGAAAAAATCTTTATTTTATAGGACATTCAGGATGCCACATAAACAAGTCAAGATTACATGAAATACCCTTATGTACAAAGGGGGTCACTACCACTCGACTAAACCAACCGTCTACATTAAGTTTTGTTTTAAAAATCTTGGGACAACCATAGTGTGGATATTGAGTATGTAGCGTTTACATTAATATATTTAGAATATTAAATAACTTCTAGCAACTAAGTTTTCGTATTTTTTTTACTTATTCTGAACATTGATAACAGGCGGAGAATAGCCCGCTGATGTCGGAACAAGAGCTGGTGAAGAATCTGAACAAGTTGCTGGTGCAGCTGATTGATAAGGAGCTGCTCGAGTGCTTCGGCTGGCCCAACGAGAGCGTCGACACGGTAACACCTCGTTGCATTTTTACAAGCTTTTATTTAACTTGCAATGTATGTAAGTTTTTCTACACAAATACTATAAAGAGTTTGTTTGTTTGTTTGAATTGAATAGGCTCCGAAACTACTGGACCGATTTCAAAAATTATTTCACCATTAGAATGTTACATTATGCCTGGAAAACATAGGCTACATAATTTTCCCGAATTCCCACAGGAACAAAGTGCCGGGCGGAATGTTAGTTACAAATAAATAAGAAGTTTTTTACGCAAAATCACAAACATATTCACAGTGAGAATATAATTAACTTTACAAAATCTTTTTACCTATAGCTATTAGTATTAACTAGGAAGGAGTCCCTTAAATATCCTCATGTTTTGAGTGACTTGATTTATTGTGCTGGACTGGATTTAATCGAGCTTTATGGTATGACGCCACCTTTACATGTGTATAAACAAAAACTTATAAAGAAAAATAAAAAATAAATATTCCCAGGTGAAAGTAGTTCAGTGTAGCTGGCTGAGTCACGTCCTTAATTTTCGCTAATTTAAAATCTCCGAATCGATATAAAATTGAAGAAGTACAATTCTGAATTTTTATGTTTGATTTGTAACATTTCATTGACTTTGAAATAATTTGACCAGGTACTAGAGAAGGTGATACAGAATTGCGGCGCGAAACCAGCTGACCGCAACAAATGGACGCGCGTACAGTGTCTACGAGAGAACACGAAGCATTTGTTCTTACACGTCATAGAGGACAAGAACATAGCGCGCATGCTAGACTCACACACCATCGACCAAATAGTCAAGCATATCCTCACGCAAGTCACAGACGGAAGCGATAACGAAGTCGAAGCCTACGAGAATGAGACCGCCCAAGAAATCGAAGTGGAATTCCAAACTAACGAAATCCAAAATGGCAGCGATAACATTGTAGAAGAAATATATATCGATGGATGCAAAGTCACTGAGATAAGCGTGGAAAATGAGTTTGGGAGTAGTGAACCGGCTGATGATATTCAGGAGAATGATAAAAAAAATGATGAACAAAATGGTGACGTATCTACTGAAGGAGAAATGAAAATTATTTCTTTGTGAAGAAATTGTGACCATGTAAGTGTAACTAATACTTCTAATTTTATTTACTGATACATAACTTGCTTATTTCTTTTATACAAGGTAGTAAGAATTTTCCGTTCATTAATTTATTCTCGTACACACCGTGATCGACGTTTTTCTGACCCCCTTATTCATAGACGTAATTCAAAGTGACAGTCAAGAGCCTCGCGGGAGCGTGTAAAAACATGTTTTACTCATAAAGATATAATAATTTTAAATTACGTTTATGAGTAAGGGGATTAGTTTATAGCTAACTAAAGTATCATATATCATAGACAACTAAAGAAAATCGCCAGCAGTATTGTATCTATCTTATACAGGGCGTTAAAGAGAGCTTAGCAAAAACTGAAACCGGACTCAGACAGTAATTCTGAATGATTATCAGGTGGAATTTTATATTTTAATCGGAAAATTTTAATATTTTTTATTTTTTTAAAAAACAATCATAACAACGTAAAACACGAAAACCAGCAATATAAATCGCACTCCGATAGAAGCGCGGCGCGGGGGGATCGCGCGCGGGCGCGGTATCACAATACGTTGCGTAGCGCCAAAGTAGATAAATAATGAAAACTCCTTAGCATGACGTTTTCGGAAAAAAATCATTACTTATAGCTGATTATAGCTATGGGTAGATTCCACCATTTAAGTATTTGCTAAGCTGTCCTTTACACCCTGTATAACTTTAGCTATCCAATGAAACAACAGGCTCAAATTTCCATAATTATGTCGGCTTGGGCATATTCAGGTGGAATTCTTCATAATGTATGAAATATGAAATTATTGAAATATATAGTTTTAACAGTAGAGTAAATTATTTTTTGCGTATGGATTCTAAGATCTAGCCTATTAGCAAGAAAAAAACACGGCGAAGGACCTTTCGGAGGTGGAAAGAGAGTTATAACGAGCTGGCAATCGGCATTTATCGAATAGTCAAATTAGTAAGAAAACACCGTTTAACTAAAAGTAATATGATTTGCTTCTAGACCCACAATAGAAGCCTTTTTTTAAATGTTTCTAGACTACCGCGTCTTTATGCTCGGTGCGGAAATAGTTTTGTTATAGTTGTCCTGTCTTATACTTAGTAGACAGACATAAGACATCATTTTTGATGTCTAAAAAAGTCCTAAACAGGAGCAAACAATCAGTAAAAAGAAAAGTGTAAATCTCGACCCATTACACGTTGGCGCAAATAAAATCTGTAATTTTATGGCGCAAATGATTTATTCTATGTATTGGCGCCAATGAAGAATACGGCAATTCATAGTCAGCCGGTGTTGTGCTGTTATGCGATGCGAAGCATAATGTTTTAATCATTATATCCTATAAATTTAGATATAAGTTATGTATTGTTATACTAAACAAAATGAACATTTAATACTATTCTTATATCACAAAAGTCTTCGTAAAATAATCAGTAGAGAGAGATAAGAAATAATTATTATCAAATAATGAAAATTGATGTAGGTATACATAAGTAAAAATAATGAAGTTTATATTTGTGGAATCGATGTGCCTTAAAAAAGTTACAGCAAAGCTTTTATCCTTACAATAAATACCGCAATACCTAAAAATACAATTTATTTATAAACTTTTTATATATACATACGACTGACTGTAATGAAATATGTTATTGAATAAGAGCAAGATTTGCATAGCAATAATTTGTTAATAAGGTTTAAACTTGACTGTTATGTTAAAAAACACGGTGAATTTTTAATTAGTGGTCATTTTATAGTGTAACAGACCCGTATTTTTTGTTTTATATATGTAGTTTCCCCACAAAAATAAACAACTAGATCATCCGAAGTATGACTTTACCTTTTTATATGGAAATAAAGTTAATATTGTACCATTTACTTAAGAGAATCGTCTCAGTGTTTTTTTCCCATACAAATGGCGTCAATAGATTCTATCCCCTAAACGTCAATGGATCCCTGTGAAATTTTGGTAGTATCAGGAACACCAAAAACTAGGTCCTACGTTTAGATTTTTTAAATATTTTTAGTAGACAAAAAGATATTTGAGACTAAGGGCCACTTTCACCAAAAGTGCTAACCGTATTTAACAGCCTAAACACATTTAACTCAGTTGTCAAAGCAACAAAATCTGTCAAATTAAACAAAATTAGTCTGGCTAAATACGTTTAGCTCTTTTGGTGAAAGTGGCCCTTAAAGTCAGCATTTTTCGCCAAAAAAATTCTCAACATTTAAGAGGTGACTTTTGAAAAACTAAGAACAATATTGAAAAAAAAAACAAAACGTACGAACCTCGTAAGATTTCATTAAGTTTTTGGGGTAGGAATTCATTGACGCCTAAACTCACAATTTTGGAAATAAAACTCGGCATTTCACCGGAAAGCTGCAATTGTCCCTTTCGCACAAGTGTGGTCGACATCGAGACAGCATGAAAAACAACGGAGACGCTCTAGTCCAAACTGAGACGCTAGTCTTAAAACTTAGGGCTCTTCCACACAATTCGTGAGATATTTAGGTTCTATCAATGATACGGATAATGATAACGTTAAAAAAATATGGCCAGTGATTAAATTTCACCCTGTTTAGATATAAAGGTAGTTATATAAATTGTGTTTAGAATATAACAGGTAGGTATTTGAGCAAGACAGAACGACTGCTATTTACTCGCACGAGAGGAGCATAATCTAATAGAATGAGAGTTGGCAGTGTAGATCACACCTCATTTTGTAACAAATGTGATTACTATAGATGTTTCCTGGCGTGTTTCTGGACTATGAACATGACAGTCTAGCTGCTGAGCGCCGTTGCTTATGGGAGGGAATTGTAGTGAAAATTCCAAGAAAATTCAAAAAAAATGTCATTTCACAAACTATAACATATTATGAAAACGACAGACCGAAGAGATGTTGCACACGCATTGCCAGACCGGTATATAAATCTATTTTTATTTGGTTGTACATAGCGCCTACCAAAATTCTGAAGCAAAAGCATCATGGATCTTATTCTAATTCAAATGAAAAAGAAAATAATTTTGTTGAATTTTCACTAGATTTCAACCTCCATCCCTCTCAAACGGAAGGGCACTCAATAGGAACACATCTATAGTCATTGTTACAAAATGAGGTGTGATCTACACTGCAAGCTAATAGTCCATAACGTCTTGTCTATTTTACATCCACGTGTGTAAAATATCTATCGATTCGTTCTTTTAACCGTTTTTTATTTATATTTAAACTCGTTCCCTTTCCTAGAATATTTTCTTATCAAATTAAGTCCTTCCGTACGCGTAAGAGGGAATAAACCGCACTGCAACTGTTTACTTACGCAAGATGATCCCTTCTCATTCCATCTTCTTTTCATGCGTGGGTATAAAAGAGACAAAGCTATGAGTATTTTTTCAGATTGTACAGACAGCAGCACGTCAGGTTCTCCATTTGCACTAAGAAAGCCGGCGCTATAATACATGTATAGCCTGTTGTGCTGTTGTGTGTACCACGATTCTTAATTAGTACCATAATTACCAATTACAACCAATTTTTTACAATCGTGCGTCTTCGTACTGTCGATTCAGATATGATAGTTAAAATATGTTTGATGATTTATGTTGGTTAATTAAGATTTACCTATTATTGTTTATCATTTTATAATTGTGAACTAGAATTTTTTAAACCACAAAAGTAAGAAAAAAAAATTTTGCCATTATTTTTTCTAACTTTTAATATGATTAAGGTGAATCGGGGGAAGATCGAATGGTTTCTTGATAAGTTGAGTTGTTGAATCGAATTGTTATTTGAATCCTTATAAAAAGAAAAATATCAAAGTTTTTTGAAAAAAAAAGTTGTGATTAAACAGTAAAAGTTGCGTTTTCTACTGCATCAGTAAAATTCTGTTAGAGATTTACCAGTTAATAGAAATAAGTCATTTAAAATACTTTAATGAGAAGAACTAAGCCGGGGCAAGATGGAAAGGTGACGGGGTAAGATCGAAATAGATGCTAAATTGCCGAAATGAACGTTAAAACGAGATATACACTTAGTAACATATAGCTTGTAGTCTTATTAAAGGCCAGAACTGACAGCCGTGTGAAAATAGCTTTTATTTTCTGAGATATACGACAAAATTAAAAAAGATGTTTTCATCTTACCCCACCTTGTAGAAAAAAGTGCTGAGGTTCTCAAACTTTTCATTACAAATGTTTAAGGTAACATAAAATAAAATACCACGAATAAAATAAGGCTTATACATTTTGTTAATTTTATTTAATATTTTTTATTTTGTTTTTATTAATATTTTTGTTTTTTTTCCAGTTATATTAATAAGAGGGTACTTACTAGACGTACGACACCTGGGCTGATGATGTTTTACTAAGTACAAGTATAATAATAAATGTACCTAAGTAATAAGTGCTAGCTGAATATATAGTACTTACAAATTACATGGTATTAGAATTATCTTACTTGTACATGTTATTATTAGAGAATAATATGTGATTATTGTATACTGAGTGAGGCGAAGTACGCGTACGGGTAGTTTATAAATCAGTGTAATTTTTTAAGCATATGAATATTATGAATACAGTTTGAGAACATCTGGATGTCAGTATGAATTTTGATTACGGGTTAAGATCGAAAGTTTTATATTTTGTTCTTACCCCGTTCAATTTTGAGTTTAAGATGGAAAATCGTAATAAATCCTAAACTATGAAGAAAACTCATATTTCAATACACAACAAACGCTGCTTTAAAAAAAATAAACGTAAATTTAATATCCAGTTAAAACATTTGTACGTGCCTTATATTCGAAGATACTCGAGACGGGGTAAGATCGAAGAACTCAATTTTTGCGCGAAAAATCAGCACTGCCGGAAAAAGCGATTTTTATACGTCCACACACGACAAGCAGCAAAAACTGACTGAGGGGAGGGAAGTAACCAACATAAAGAAAGCCAGCATAAAGAAAAATACGCTCAATTCGTAAATAATGATGACTTTTTATCTTACCCCTTTTTTCATCTTGCCCCGATTCACCTTATTACTTATTAGCTACCCGAAGATTGAGACAACTGTTCCATTTTTAATTTTTTTTATTATTATTTTGATTGTTTTAAGGCTGTATCGGTTTATGGGATAAAGACGTGTCAGAGGGGGTTATTTCATTTTAGTTAAATAATTATACTTAGTTATTTTATATGTAAAATAGTTATATTTTATTAAAAAAGGCATCTACACTACAATATCGAATTATTCGTAGATTTGTTGTAATGAACAAAATATACATTTTATTACAATATTATTATTTTTTTATCAAGAAAATTCTCCCCAAGTGGAAGTAAAAAAAACCTAGAATGTGCCAGCTGCCAACTAACTTTCCCGATTGACCTACTGAGGAAAATGGAAGAAGCGAGGTTTTTGCTGATGTATAGCGGCGGTGCTGAGCGGAAGGCTGACAAATATAGTACTCCTTCTCGTGACCGACAATGTCGACCCAGCCATTCCTAGAGTTCCTTGCGTGAGCTCTGATATGACAACCTATCACTATACTAATGTTTCATCTAATGACAAGCCCGATAGGTCATTTGGTAAATGCCTTGTCTACCGATCTGAAGTTTTCCGGTTCGATTCCTGACCAACACAAATATTTAAAAATCATATTTTCAATGATTTTCAAGTATTTGTGTCGAGTCTGGGTGTGTATTGTTCCAAAAAATAGTATCAAGCGGAAGTCCTGAGGTAGAACACCTTGAAGCATCCGAAACAAACACCCCTCTGTATGTTCCGCGATTTTTTATAGCTTTCGAGTTATGAATTATGTTCTCAAAGGGAACGTTCGTTTCATTGCACACATTTATCAAGTGCAAGTCAGCTGTCATGTCAATGTCACAAAGTTTTCAAAGTAGATGTCATTCATTCATTTTCGTGTTGGCTCTGTTCGTTTGTATTCGCGCTTCTTGTTATAATTTCATTTAATACGAAGCAATTTGTTATTTTTTCAAATAAAATGTCTACAAGTGTTCCTCTTATTGTGCGATTGCTAGCATCATCAGTGTCTGTCGCTGGTAGAGCCGGAAAAATCGTCAGAGATGTAATGAGCAAAGGAGACTTAGGAATAGTGGAAAAGGTATGTTAGTCATAGTTTATTTAGAAAATAGTTTACCAAATTTCGTGTTTTGTTTTCTATGTTATCGTTGCAGTAAAACATATTACTGTTCTGACAAATTAGTCAGGATTTGGTGACTTATTGTTTTGTTTAATTTTTCCTCCATCCAAGGTGAAAGTTCCAATCTAAAAATGGTTACACGTATTGCGGGCTTGCAGATACAAATCTAGAGCGCTATTCATATGTAAAAATGATATAAGAAGAACCAATTGTGTTTCAGGGTAAAGATGATTATCAGACAGAGGCCGATAGGTCAGCTCAGAAGTGTATTATTGCATCCTTGACAGCTCAGTACCCAAAACTAAACATAATAGGAGAAGAAGATAACCCTGATACTGAGGTAAGTGTGTACAATGATATTTGATAACTTGTTACTAATCAAATCAGATAAAAATGCACAATACACCTAGATAAAACTTTATTACTGACTGTAGTTTTCCACCCAAATAACTGTATGAATTAGCTGTGTTTGCTTATATTTTCTGCATAAACCAGTCTTTGTAGGCATATCTATTTATGTTATT
Source organism: Aproaerema taeniolella (assembly GCA_949987775.1). Taxonomy (NCBI): domain Eukaryota; kingdom Metazoa; phylum Arthropoda; class Insecta; order Lepidoptera; family Gelechiidae; genus Aproaerema; species Aproaerema taeniolella. The sequence continues at coordinate 6,798,616 of OX465262.1, forward strand.
TATTAGGTAAATATGCAAGGTAAAATGCACTTGGAAACATGTCAGTCTGCCAATCACCATGAGGCAGTTGAAGTATCAGGAATCTTAAAATATAATTCTTTGAATTTTATCTTTTTCTTGTCCTTCATCTTTATCTCTAAATCCCCTCGTGGGATACCAAAGTCCGCCTTAGTAAAAAATTCCTATCTTTCTACATAGGTCAATAGAATAAAACCAACAAAAAATTCGAATCGAATTTAAATCCTACAAGAGATTTTATTGTTTTAATAGCTTCATTTGTTGCCAAATAAGACTATCCTAAGTTTTCCCCCTCGGCGGAGGTGTGCATAAGTGGTAGTGGGTAGAATTGTATCAAAAAAGGGATATTTTCGCGATTTTTCAGTTGTATCTCCTAAAGGACTTACAATATCGAAAACTGTCCTTCATGAAAGTTGGAGGGCATTTAATCCTGCGTAGGATAAAGGGTCAAGAAGGCTAAGCGAACGAGAGTGGCCCCCTAGTGACGGATTTGGTCATTCTTTCAGGTGGTATACTGGCAGGTCCTAAAAACACTATGCTTTATATCAGTCCTCAATCTTCTTTTATTTTCGAGTTATTTAGGATAATGTCGAAAAATTAGGGTATCACTGAAAGTGTCATATTTTTTTGGTTAGATTAACCAAACAAAATCATGTTTAGTAATAATAAAATAGACTACAAAATGCATATTGTTAACTTGCATCCTATCCTTAAACTTCATTATAAAAAAATCGATTTTTTTTTTTCTAAACAATTATCAGAGTATCACTTATAAGTGTCATATGTTGTAAACTGTTCAAGTTAGATTAACCAAACAAAATTATATTTAATAGTAATAAAATATAGACTATAAAATTCATATTTTTAATCAGCATCATATCCTTAAACTTCATTACAAAAAAACATTTTTCTTTTTCTTAAAAAATAATCAAGAGTATCACTTGCAGTGTCTTATTTTGTAAACTGTTCAAGTTAGAATAATAAAAAAGTATGCGTTTTGTAGTCTATTTTATTATTATGAAACATGATTTTGTTTGGATAATCTAACTTGAACAATTTACAAAATATGACACTTTGAGTGATACCCTGATTTTTCGACATTATCCTAAATAACTCGAAAACAAAAGAAGATCGAGGACTGATATTAAGCATAGAGTGATCTTAGGGCCTGCCAGTACACCACCTGAAAGAATGACCAAATCCATCGTTAGGGGGCCACTCTGCGTCAAGCAGGCTAAGCGAAAAAGAGACAAACTGTTAATAAATTTAATGTTATTTCTTTTCAGGGTGAAACTTCAATTCCTAGTGACTGGATAGTATTGGATTTTGACAAAGATGTGATGAAACTGGAGTGTCCCGCGAACCTGAAAGAGGTAAAAGAGGAGGATGTGGTAATTTGGGTGGATCCCCTCGATGGAACCAATGAGTACACGCAAGGTATAAAAAACTCTGATATACTGCACTAAGTTGGATACTAATTTCTTCAGTAGTATTACAGAAAATGTAACACATTGTATTTTCTATCCCAAATCCACTACCCTCTGGTTAACTGACTACTATGAAGCCATTAAAATATACTTTATATTTCATACAAAACCAGATTGCAATGTCTCATTTTTGTATATTGAATATTTTTTTATGGTTATATATTTGCAAGGCCAGTTGATTTGGGATATAAAGATGTTTTTATAATTTTATTATTAAGGTGCTAAAGTTCATTTTAAAAGCAATTATGACATTTATACACATACATGCAGATCTTATTATCCAACTAAAACTTACAAATCTGCTATGCCGAATGCAATTTAAATATTCATGCAGATGCTTTAATATATTAAAATCTATATATAATTCTAGGTGCCCTTATGTTGAAGAGAAATCATTGGGAAAGATGGAAAATGTACTTGTTACATCCATTGATTAGTATGAAGTGGTATTTAAGCTTACTGCAATCACATTATGGTAAATGGACCAATTGAATTGTAGACTTAATGCATGGTTTATAGGTGACTAAAATTTACACTCAGAGATAGTTTTAACAAATACTTACATTCCTTTCCAAACCAATTGTCCTATGTAGGTTTTTTTTTTGTTTTTCTTCCTTTACAAGTGCCATATTCCAGATGGTGAAGTCAATTATGGTTAACCTTTCTAAATATGGAGTTTTTTTTTTAATTGGAGGTTAGTTCAGACACAAGGTTAATGCAGCAATTAATGCAATATCGTTCAATCGGAATCAAGATCAACTGTAATGTAATATCCCCCACAATACAAAGCTATTTTTTAGATAAATTTTGTTTTACATATGAAAACAAATGGGCTGCAAATACAAGACTATTTACACATTTTTTATTAATGTTGTAATTTTTTTTGCATAGTTATAGTAACCATAGGACAATTGGATGGGGATTTATAATAATGCTTAGTAAAGTTTGTGAAAATAAAATAAACTTAGTAGTTTTTTGCAATTTTCATCCTATTTTATTGATATTTTGTGAAGTATTTAGTTAGTGTTATCTTAATTTTTATTTTAGGCTTATCTTAATTATACGAAACTTTAATTAGGAAGCTTGGAACCACCCAGGAAACTTAACCATGCTATTTTTGTCTTGAAAAAAATTTTAATTACTTGATTTAACATTAACAACAAATGGTTGACAGGTTTGCAATTGCATGTGGCTTTGCAAGCACTTACAGTAAGAGGAAGGTCACAGGAGCAATTATTTTTGTTTAAGGTTTTGAAAGTTATACACATAAATTATTTTTTATGTATGTATGTATCTGAGGCAGTGCTTATTGTTATTATGCTTTTAAAAATTCACACAACAGAAAAAAAAACAGGTATTCAAAAACTGTGGGTCAACTCTTGATATTATATCGTTTGTTAATTCTATTTGAAATAGCTTACGGTTTTTGTTTTAGGCTTCCTCGAACATGTGACAGTATTGATCGGTATATCAGTGAACGAGAAGCCAGTGGCTGGTGTGATCCATCAGCCTTACTTCAAAACTACAGTGGGTGGTGAAAAAATCATGGGGAGGACGTTATGGGGGTTGCAAGGCGCGGGTGTCGGTGGGTTCTCAGTGGCGCCGCCGCCGGATTCTCTCGTCATCACGACTACAAGGAGTCACTCTAATCCACTTGTAGAAAAAGCCTTACAAGTTATGAATGCTACGCAAATCTTACGGGTCGGAGGTGCTGGATATAAGGTTCGTTAGCAGTTATACATATCTGCGCGTCTACTCTGTAAGTCTACTATCGACGTACGGACCGATATTTGCCACTATCTGTCACTGTTATATGTATAGCGCAAGAGATACCTGACATCCGACGCTCCGAGATATCAGTCGTAAGCTTACAAAGTTGATGCCCTGTTTCATATTGTTTGTATCAGTTTTATGGTGCTAGTTCTGAGTCACTATCTGGCATCTATCCACAAAAGATGGAAGAAAAATTTACGCATAATTAAATTCAAAATTTTCCGCTTCACGGAAATCTGTCCACTATCTATTGGATCACTAAAGCCAAAATTAGGAAAATTGAAATAGGTAAATAATTGACTTCCACTTTACATTTTTATAGTAGTCTAGTGTTCCACTTAACGCCTCCTTGGCCAATTACCTCCAAAAGCCTTTTGCTTTTTTGTTGTCAGCCAAAAACTAACATTGTTCCGTGGGGGTCGTAAGAGGCGACTAAGGAATCTCAATGAGACCTGCCTCATAATAATCCACCCTAGGCAACAACGCCTCAATTTTTTCTAAATCTGAGGTGTAGTTATTTGGTCTCATACGGTGTGGTAGGCTCTATAAGGCAGTCTGGTTCGCGACCACCCTCCTACCGAAGTCCGACGCCAAACAGCTTGCTGTGTTTCGTCGGTGCGTGGGAGTACCAGTGCCTTAATAGGCATTTTCTGGGTTAACTCGCTCAATCGTCGACCTCATCTATGACCTCGGTCAAGAAAAAAAAATTGTCTGAACCCTTTATCAATCCTAACAAAGACTCGATACTTCCAGGTACTCCAGTTATTAGAAGGCGCAGCGTCTGTATACGTATTCGCGAGTCCAGGTTGCAAGAAGTGGGACACGTGCGCTCCCGAGGCGGTACTGGCGGCGGCCGGTGGTAAGCTCACGGACGTCCTCGGCAACTCATACAAATATGGCGTCAGCGAGTCGCGACCCAACAAGACTGGGGTCCTCGCCGCTGTTAATGACCAATTACACAACTACGCACTCAATCGGATACCACAGGAGCTGAAAGATAAGCTTGCTAGCTAGGCAATAGCAAACTTGGAAGAGGATACACTGTTGTTTTATTAGACGAGCGCGCTTGGGTTGTAACTCAACGGCAACGTAGGATAAATCATAATTTCAAAGTCAATACACACAATATACTTACCCATACTATCAAACAAAGTTTTTTCTCCGATTATTCCTAAACCACGCAACGGATTTTAATGTTTTCATCGTTAGATAGATATTTTTCATGGATGGTTTATTGTTCCATCCTAGGATAGCCCGAATTAGCTGTGCTAGCTATAAAGTTTTGTATAAAAAAGTTTAATTAAACTCGGCGTTAAACTTGAAAGGGGTGTTATGCATGATGGATGGTTGGTTTCGCGCGCACTCATAAAAGGCAACATAGAAATCTTATATTAGAAGGGCATTGTTCTCTATAAATATTGTAATGTACGGAACATGGATTATGGATTGACTTACGAAACACGTAAGCCTGATGTAAATATGGTCAATTAATGTATCAAATACATATTGCGACAAATCAATTTTGTTGTTTTATTGAAATAGATTTTTGTTGGGCTTTATTCAGAACTCACTTGGAATCAAAAATAGTCAATGATTTAATAATTTATTGATTACTTTACAAACAGCCCTTGTACTTAGGTATATTTTCCTTAAATCTAGTGTGTTTTGGCAGTGTTAAAGCTTGCTTTTCTGTTTGGTCTTCAACATGGCTCTCAATTCTCGCCTCAAGATCTTTCCAGAAGCATTCTTTGGGATTTCTTTAACGAAGATTACTCCGCCTCGCAAATGTTTCGCGGGTGAGACCTATAAAGGAAAGATTACACGTAGTTTAGTCATTAAGATAGTGGACATAATAAAGTTTTATCAGTTATTAGTAATCACAATCAATAAAATTTTATTTTATCGACCAAACTACGAATTATATAAGATATTATATATTACAGAAACTGCGCTGTTTTCATGATTTCTGCTTAGTTGCCTACAGGTAATACTGATACCTAATAAAGGTTTTCGTAATTATTGTTTGTAACAAGTCAGTAATTAGGTGGGTTAAAAGCTTTCGCTAAAAGTGTATGCGGACGCGCGAGCGCGTTTTTCTTTGCGTTGAGTCATTTTCCAAAAAGTTTATAAGCGACAACCACAAATTCTCTATTAAAATACTTTACATTTATTTTAATGCTGAAATACATTTAAATGTATTAAAAATTGTTTAATTTTAACTATTTTTTATCTCGCTACAAAGCCAACGAGGACGCCCCATTAAATAAAGTCGACGCTGCTGACACGTTTAACGTCCAAAAATAAATATCATTGGAGTTGTGACAATTTCGTTTGTCTTTTTTTATCGTGTAGGTCTGTATAGTCAAGTGTGGGTATCAGACCCTGGTGGGTGTCAGAGTTTTCAAACCGCACAATGGCCTCTGACTTTTTTTACCGACTGTAATCAATCGACAACAGCCGGGACGAGCTTAACGTGCCCTCGAAGCACGCTCGTGATCAATTGCCACTGGTCACTCATCAGGTTTCCTGCCTCTGTGTACGTTGCTTAATCTCACTGATCGCGAGTGAGCTCGCGCGAGATTAGCGAGCGCCACTATTTTTTTAAATAATTTATTTCTAATAAAGATTACACACTACCTATTTAACTTAAGTCGCCAAACTACAAGAGTAGTTGGTAGGCGTAGCGCTCTTCTGTAATCTTTTATAATAGACGGAGATCCCAGGGCCGCCAGACCTTACTTATTTTCTCATAAACCAAATGTGTGGGAAATAGTAGTGCTAGTACGTACTAATAATGTATGAATACCAGCTAACCTGGGCTGACGGCCAATTTTCAGCTATCAAGTTCTGAAGGTACTTCCAAAAATTACTCAGTTTTCTTGAAGTCTGGCTGCTGATGTCTTATAGAATATAGTTATCCCTACTATTATAATATTATAAATGCGAAAGTAACTCTGTCTGTCTGTCTGTTACCTTTTCACGCCTAAACCGCTGAACCGATTTTGATGAATTTTGGTACAGAGATAGATTAGAGCCTGGGAAAGGACATAGGCTACATTTTATCCCACAGTTGGGCACGATATAACCTGTAGTCCACGCGGGCGGAGCCGCGGGCGGAAAGCTAGTTAAATATAAAAATTAATGTTCAACACCGCCAGACACTCTCCGTCGGCTGTAATTTCTGCCAGACGCTTTACAGTTAGCAAGTAAATTATGCGATTATACCTACAATCTGAGCCGTGATTTTTGTATATGATGTTCAGGGAACTATAACAATACACACACACGCACACACATAAACGCGCTCTTATATTAATTTATACCTACCTATACTCTTAGTCACATCACTACTTCACTAATATGTTGAAATCTGTTTTTTCTTTGTCTTAACTATTTTATTTTATTGTAAGAATTTCCTACTTATTTATGGAAGAGCAGAGCCTCTCAACAAAAGTATTTAACATTACTTAAAGGGAGTGCTCTTGTAACATAATATAATAATATAATGCTAAGTTATGGAAATAAATTATTTTAAATTTTTTTTAATACTTTTTATAGCACCCAGACTTCAAGACAAGTAAGCAATTTTTGGAAGTACCTTCAGAACCTGGTTGCTGAAAATTGGCCGTCGGCCGTGAATACCAATTCATACATTACTAGTACGTACTAGCACTACTATTTCCCACACATTTGGTTTATGAGAAAATAAGTAAGGTCTGGCGGCCCTGGGATCTGGGTCTATAATAAACATAACTTTAATTTGTTTAATTATTACAATGTTATAGTTTGCTACACACTTCTAAACGATAAGAAGACGAATATAACATATTCTTGAAGATGTTTTCATCCGGTTGTATTGTCCCGCCTACTTAAGATTTCTCTCAACATTATTGGGTAGACGGGAAGAGATCCCCTTGTGGAATAAGTCCGCCTTTCTAACTAATGTCGCTTATGTTTTTAATTTTGTTGTACAATAAAGGATTTACATACATATAATTCCTAATTCCTTTTACGTTACTTTTTGTTACGAGCGAATTTAGTTTGTGAACAAACCTTGGAGGCGATGTAATCTTGCAGCTGTTGCGGCGTGGGCTGGTGTCCCGGCTGCGGCACCACGAAGGCGACGGGCAGCTCGCCCGCCGCCTCGTCGGGCGCGCCCACCACCCCGCAGTCCGCCACGCCGCCGTGCTGCAGCAGGAGAGCCTCCAACTCCGCGGGCGCCACCTGCGTTCAAACATTCGTCCTTGTCTTAGGACCTTTTTACAATCACGCAGATTTGCCTAGAAACCTATCCTTACTAATATTGTAAACGCAAAACTTTGTATGTATGGATGTTTATTACTCATGCAAAAACTACTGAATGGACTTTAAAGAAACTTTTTTTTTTTTATATTAATAATGGGATTGCTCTTGACCACAAGGGCGAAGATGCAGTCGAGGATGAAGCGAGCTCACCCAGAAAATGCCTGTTCACTCGAACTTTAAAGAGGTCCGGGTTTTACGAGCTCGGAAATACAGATGCAGGCAGGAAGTTCCATTCTTTGGCAGTGCGCAATATAAAAGATGATGAAAAGCGCTCAGTGATCCGAGATCAGTCAGTCGGATCCGAGGGATCTCGACGAGGTAAGGGTGATACCCCGCTCTGCGTCTGGATGTTCGATGGAAGAAAGGGGCAGGCGGAATGAGCTCATGCAGCTCGTGCACACTCTCCGAAGTACATTTTGTAAAAAACACATAGGCAAGCTACTTTGCATCTATGAGCTAGGGTTTGTAGTTTATTTATAACCAGCTTTTTATCAAGATGAGTCTTCTGGCTCTGCGATCCACTGAGTCCAGAGCGACTAGTTGGTATTTGGCTGAACCATCCCAAAGGTGCAATACTCCATGCACGATCTTACCTGTGCCTTATAGAGGGACAAGAGTTGATCGGACGTGAAGTACCGCTTAACGCTATTAAGGACGCCCAGCTTTTTGGCCGCCGTTTGGGCTTTGGACTCGATGGCGGTGTCGAAGTTGAGGTTAGCAGACAACATCATGCCAAGAAGTTCAAGCTCACCGGTTATAGGAACACATGTACCTCGGAAAGTAGGAGTCAGAGTAAACGGACTCCGTTTTGCAGAGAATAGACACGCCTGTGTTGTGGTGCGTTGAAACTAACCGGATTTTTGTCACCCCATTAGGAGACAAGACTTAAAGTTGAGTATACTCGCTCTATCAATGCTCTCCTCTCTGAGGCAATTTCATCCCCACCAGCTCCCGGACCGGACAGGTATCTCTCCATGACTGTACTATCATCTGCGTACGCAACAACTCCATGCAAAAGCATATCGTTGATGTGCAGCAGGAAAAGGATCGCGGAGAGAACGGACCCCTGAGGAACTCCGGCGTCAATAGCCATTAGGCCATTATCAGCCATCGATGAATACACAGAAGTCGGCAGGGACACCGTACGCAGGAAGCTTGCTTAGCAGACTTGCATGCCAAACCCTGTCAAATGCCTTGAGATATCTAGTGACACGGCGAGAGCTTCGCCATGTTTCTCGATGGCATCGCCCCAGCAGTGCGTGACATATACCAGAAGATCCCCAGTTGACTGTCCCCGGCGAAAGCCATGTTGACGAACACTGAGCAGGTCGTTGTTTTCTAGGTAAGTCAGCAGCTTGCTATTCAGGACCCTTTCCACAACCTTACAAAGTATGGAGGCGATGGCGAAGAAACTTAACAATAATTTAGCTTACTAGCTTCCTGCCTGGGACTACGTTTTGGAAATGACTTATACATATTAGCTTTCCTCTTGAATCACTCCATCTATTGCTGAAAACTGCATAGAAAAATCACCTACGAGGAAATAAGGTGCAATTATGTGATAGCTGAGTTATCGCCGATTTTCATGTCAGCTCCATACAAATTTTCAGAAAAAAAAATTCTGATCGATCTGTACGTGTTGATATTTAATAAATGTTATGTTTTAATGCACGTATTTAGTCTTACAAAGCATATTCAAGATAAAAAAATACTCCTAAAAAATCAGATGAAAATGTCTATGAAAGCCGAAATCCAGCCCACTGTGCGGCGTGGCGAAATATCTGCTATGCGTGCGGCCCGCACGCTGGATAGATACACATAACTGTAAAAGGCCCTTAGGTCCTGAACACACGACGCAACTCAAGACAGACGGTCATACATAAACACCAGTGACCCGAGAATAAACACCAATTTACTCAAATATTGGCCCCAACCGAGAAACCGACGATTCATGTGCTGTATATCCTGTATTTTTTTATACTAACCTGAAAACCTTTGTACTTAATGAGTTCTTTCAAGCGGTCGACGATATAGAAGTAGCCGTCTTCATCGTAGTACCCGATATCACCCGTTCGCACGTATCCTTCTGCGTCGATCAAGGCGTCACTGGAAGCCTGGTCGCCGAGATAACCCTTCATACGCAAGGGGGACTTGATCCAGAGCTCCCCTTCTTGTTTAGGACCTAGCTTCTTCCCGGTGTCTATATCAATCACCTGTACGCAAACAATTTTATTCGAATTTTGTTTAAGTTTCTTTGTTAACTTGTCATGACATGCTACAAAATTAAAGCTCATTTACATGTTATTGTATTTCTTATATCTGCGTGCTTTCTTGCTAGTCTTGCTAGCTAATGGAGTAAGCTCAAAGTAGTCTCATAGGGCGTTATGCTAATTTGCCCTCGAGGCTTCAAACGTGAACATTGGATTACAATCTCGGTCACGCAACGAAGCGGCCCCTAAATAATATATACACTACTCAAGAAACCAATATGCCGGTGCAAAATGCAGTATTAGTGACATTATAAGAGTTAACACAGTAAACACTTTAATTAAGGACCGTATTACAGAACGCGTTTCAGACTCTGATCTATAATTAAGTAGCAGTCATCTATGTCATTTTCATAGTGAGAGAAAGAGACAAGACAATAGTTAAGTATAGATCAAGACTTGCGAGTTTCCTTCTGTAAGTACGGGCCCTAGACAATGATTTTTTTAATCAATTGTCAGGTGTAAACCCAGATGCATCCAGTGTTTAGAGCCCCATAAGACTCGCTGCGCGCGTACCATACGAACATATTCACTTTTGACAGTCATAGAGTTTCTGTAATACTTTTGACAGTATTACAGAAGGAGACTCAAGTCTTGATCTATACATAAGTATTGATTGCCTCTTTCTATCACTAATATCTATCAAAAGCTACTTAAGTATAGATCAGAGTCTGAGTCGCGTTCTGTAATACTGACATGAGGCAACTGGATATCATTTAAGTAGGGACAGAGCACGCAAACGTAAAGCCCCTACCCAGTACACACCTTAATTCGCATGCCTGGCGCGGGCGGGCCACAGGAGCCCTCTTTCCCTTTCGTGCTGAGGTCCACGCAACAAGCCATCGTCACCTCGGTTAGGCCATACCCTTGTTTAATTTTACCGATACCCGTCCTACAAAATATGACTAGTTAGTATTTACAAGGTGTTAGAAGAAGTAGCGATAATCAGGGATTTTGCAGAATCAATCATTAAATATTGGGCTGCATCTCAGTTTAACAAAATTAAGCCAACATTATCGACAACTAAGGAATATTAAAAATAAAACAGTTTTGTTTTCAGAAGTAAAGTTATGCTTTGTAATTTTCCTGTATGATAGATTCGTAACCATCCCTGGAAATTTATTTCACAAGACACTTTAATATCTTTAGTTAATAAACAACATTTAACGTAACAACATGAATAACCCATATTAGTCAATCACGGATTTAGTACAACAACAAAATAAGGGACCTGTTTTGCAAAGGAAAATCCTAAATAGGTAAGCGTATCGTAACACTACTTACCTATAGTTTAACCAACACTGCTATACCGCGCCTTCGGTCAAACTAGTCTTAAATAACTTTTCTATGTCATGAATTGCTCGTGGCTTTACAGAACAAGACCCTCCGAATATACACATCCACAAACAGAATATTGTCATGACAAAATGTGGACTTAACTTACCTTTTGGAGACTTGTTGTTGAATCTCCATAGAGAGTGGCGCCGCTCCGCACCACACTTCGTTTAGAGAAGTCAGGTCATACTTAGAAACCAGGGGATGTTTCGCTAGGAACACCGCTAGGGGTGGCACTACAGTCAACATGTTTATCTGAAATATAAAAAAAAACTGGTGGTTGAGTCACGAAATGTAGCAATTGTTGAAAGGAACTGACAAGCATAGCCTATCTTAGCCTGTTTTTCCAAGTGGTAAACTTTACCAAACTCTGGTGTCGTTTGCCTATAAGGCTTCTGACGGTCTGATATGCTCTACAAAGCATACAAGCACTTGTGGTAAATTCCTCCTACTACGGTCACGCGCCAAGGTGCTTCAAGTGGGGGTATGTCATAAAATATTTGTTTTCTAATAATGAGGCTGCCGCGTTACACGCTTAAGTTTCATAATAATTGATCAATACCCATTTATGTAATTTTTATACTTTGTGTAGGTAATGAAGACGATCTAATATTTTTTTTTTTCATTCATACCTTATATTTCTGTATAGTCTCAAGAAACTGTTGCTCCTCAAAACGCATCAAGAACACTACTTCGACATGCATAGCAAGTACAGCGAACGACATAATGAACCCGTATGCATGGAACCATGGAATGAGGGCCAGACCTCTCTTTATCTCATGTTTCCTGGATATCATGGACTCATTCAGGTAATACCTGTAAAGGATAAGTACAATAAAATAAAAGTGCCGTCTACGAAAAACTTATTCAAAATGTAATGTCAAGGTTAGTTTGGTCTTGTACAGTCAAGACCAAATTAAGCTTGACAGTTTCGCTGTTATTGTGATGGAATAAAGTTGCATTTGTCGAGCTTGATGTACTTTGTACTATACTGATTAGATTAATAATATCATATCACTAGTCATTAGATATTACTTCTACTAAAGATTATCTCTTAAGACATTTATCTCAATAATAAAATAATACCCAATATGTAAATGATTTTTTTGGATGTTTGTGTTTCAATCATGCTTAGGGCTGAATTAGTTTGGTATACAGATACTCGTAGAACAGACTATTATAGACAAAAGTTCATGTTCATTAATCATGATACATAGATTCCAAAAAGTTAGGGCAACTTTTTAAAATCTCGATTCAGTGAGATTAAACTCTGGTTTTAAGATATGCCCGATTTAACGTCTTGCACGCCATCGATTTATCTCAAAACTAGATTTAAATTAAACGTAAAAGTAAAGTAGAGTTTAGAGATAAATCTAAGTTTAATAAATTCTGATTTTTCTAAATTTCCTGCAAGTCATCCTAAGTTGCGCGCGAAAGGGTAGTGTACATAAGTTCACAAATGTTCCCTTTTCTTTGATATGCGAGCCATTAATTTTAAATAGTTTAACCCTGACTGCTTAGTAGAGAGTGTTAGATAACATAGGTAAAATATAGCTAGCAAAAAACCTGTTTCATAGAAAAAAGCATCAATATATAGGTACTTAGCTGATAATCAAAAATCTCATAGTTAAAATTGAATTTGAGCAATGCATACCTAAACTTTAAGGGTCGCCGCACACGGTTGACGCCGCCGGTAGCCGCCACTTCTAGCTTCTCGTGGCGGCGTTTTGTGGCCCGTATACGGCGACCCTTAGTGTGATTTGATTTGAGTATAAAAAAAATATTAGCAAGTGGCTAAAAAAGATGTTTACTTACTTCATATGAGCACAAAGGGTCAGAAAGTTCACATGTGTCAACATCACCCCTTTAGGTAGACCGGTGGTGCCTGAAGAACACATGATAGCCAGAGTATCCTCGAGCCCATTCACATCAACAAGAACAAAATCATTAACATTCACTTCCTCTTTCACCAAGTCATTGTACATTAGACCTGGTACCACGTCATAATCTCCAAATAGAATTATTTTCTCAACACTCGGCAGTTCTCTACTACAGTCATACACATTCTGTGCAGTTAATGGAGACGTGATTATGAATTTTGGCTTCGTTATGTTGAACAAGTGTGTGATTTCACCTGGAGACATGTTTAGATTGCATTTTAAACCATCATTAGTTTTAATTTTACTTAGCTCAGCTATTAAAGGTAAGCAGTGACCACCTTAATAAGCTATTAAATATTAAATCATAAATGCCAGCTGAAACAGTAATCACATGTTGCGATAAAAACGGTTTTGCTACATAAAGGGATATCCTGATGGGATTGCCTCTGTACCTCATAAGTTTTAAAAATTCACAGAAGAAGTCTTATTGTTGGCATTTGAGTGGATCTAGCCTCCCTCGATATCAAATTAAACTTTATATTAAGTATTCTAAAAAATATTTTTAATACAATATAATAATTACAAAATTACATTTCAAAACTTAAAACTAAAAAAATAACATTTGAAACAAAAAGTTCATGTCAAAATCCGGCCCGAGTCTCACTAGGAGCAAAGGTCACGCTCGCTGCGTTACTGCATTGAATCGCGATGGGGAGTTTTTGGACCAGTTTTTTTAATATTAAACCAAAATCCCAGACCCAATGCTGGCAACAAATGCTACAATAGTGACAATAAATACTGCCAGAGCATAAAACAAATGTGTTATACTTACCAGGAGAGTATGTAATATTAAGAGTAGAGAGAATACCGCCACAGTAAATCACAGCCAATGAAGTAACGGTGAACTCAAATCTATTTTCACTGCTGAGTGACACCACATCACCTTTCCTCAGGCCAAGCTTTTGGAGGGCCACGGCCAAGTTTACACTGTTTTGTAGGATATCTCTAAATGTGACAGACTCATCTGTTTCAGCACTTATCTGAAATAAAGAGAAAAGTTAAACATTAAGTAAGTAACGATGCTTTTTTGTGACTGACTCTCGGAAAATTTGGATAAATAGGACTTGATGTGAACACATAATTGCCAAGTATTTTTGTGATCGATTAAAGCAATATAAAAATTGTACCTATCATTAAAATAATGGAACAGCTTACCTGAGCGATTTGATTTCCGCCCTTTTTGAGTTGATCGAATATAAATTGCCCAAAAGACAGATGTGCCGGGATGTGCTCTTCCTGAGGCCCCCAGACCACGTTATTATGTATTTCCACTGACATTTCCACACTTTCAGACAATTTCTCAGGGAATTTAATTTAAACTGATCACCGCCAAACACACGATTTAGGTTATGTTACTGTAACTGTAAGTCTCGATATCGATGTGTGTAGCACTCTGCAGAAGAGATTAACGAATTTAAGTAGGTGTAGCTGATAAATCGATTTATGCAAAGAATAAGTAGCGTAGTTTCAGATAGGTATGCCTAATCATTCGGTACCTATAGATTCACGCGACTTTTAATTTATAGTATGACAAACTAGGTATATGTCACTGCGTTTACATGGGTCAATTGAGTCATGTATGGCATGAACCAGCCGTAGCCACCGAATCCTTCTGTCGCACACTCAATAATTGTGTTGTCACACCATACCTATATCTTTCTAAAGTAGATTTGTGCCTTTTAGTTTAAATTTTTTGTTTAAGTTTAAAAAAGAAATAAATGAATTACTTACCGGTAACCGGTAATTGAAATGACCAGACCAGTATTCATTGGACTGAGGTATAGAATACTTTTACCTCATTGCTCTGGAGTTCTACTAGCAAGCAAAGCAGATGTTTTTGACAGCAGGATAAAGATATATGTTTTGTTAAAGTGGGAAAGAAACACACTGATAAAGCATTAAAAAAGATTAACTACTGAAACAGCATATTGTTATCAGTTAACATCATAGATTAACATATATTTTTATCAAGTTGCTACATAGACATAGTTGTATACCTATATTAAAACTTAACAAATCAAAAGTGTTGGGATCAACAAAGGTAACTTAAACTTCGTTCAAAGGGTAATGGTAAGAAAACTCATTAAGTAGGTAGGTCCTACCTAAGTTTGTTATAATTAACTAAACTTATTTTAATTTAACTAGGTAAGGAGGTACATAAGAAATTATGTACCCAGTTAAAATGACTTTTAACTAGGCATATAATTTCTTTTCGATCAAAATCTAGTCCTGGATTAATTAAGACTAAAAACTGAAGTCTAATAAAAATTTAATTAAAATATTACCTACTTATCTAAGTCATTATCATTACGTTATGATTATGACTAGGTTTTTTTTTACCAAACTTCGCGTCGCGTCCCGTGTCGAGGCTCTATTTTGTATTACTCGCCTCGTTTCGAGCGATATCTTTTATTGATTTGCGCGGATTCTTTTGATTTCCGGACTTTTTGATCACTGCACTTCAGCGAAAGGGTCTTAGCACTCATGGAATTTAGTAGTTAAAAAAATTAAAAATCGATAGCATCGACGCAAATCAACGAAAGATATCGCTCGAAATGAGACGAGTGATTCAAAAATAGTGCCCTCGGTCGAAAGAACAATAACAAGGTCAACAAGTTTTGAAATCGACAACAAATAAGATTCATTTTAAGTAACAGTATTCTGTCATCTGTCTACCTAGTTGAAATTCATTGTCCGTACACTACAAGAACGTGACGATTACATAATATAATTTATTGGATAGTAACACTCCTGCAACGGTATAAAGTTGGTAGGTAGGATGTAGGTAGGTACGTTTTATGGTTTTAGTTTTAACTAAGCAGAACTTTGTATAGTTAATTACAGTTAAGTACGTTCATAGCTCTTTTGAGCAATGAACTTGTTTCGTTATATTTTTAAAAACGCGCTCTAAAATTTACTTAAGAAGTAAGTAGGTACATAAGATATGAATTTACCGCTTGTAATTGACAAATACATAGGTAATATTTGTCCTAAAGTTAGTTATGTCAGCATTAAGTGATAAACTTCTGATAAGGAAATAGAAGTGGTTTTCTCACGTCATACAGAACATTAGTTAAGCGATGTGGTGTGATCGCGTCGCTCGCGCATTTGTGTCATAGATGGTTAGTGCTTTTTTTACATGAATTTATACGTATTTACTAATAACTAATTTGTTTTATGCCTAAATGGAATATTTAAACATACATTTTAGTGATTTTGTCGTTATTTATTATTATGCTCAAGTATATTAACTTGTGAAACCGATTAAGTTTAAATTATGTACTTAACCAGCTGTTTCTATTGTATTGTGAAGTTGCGGTCGTTATCGAAAGAGTTAAGTACTTACCTAGCCCTGAACTATAAATAAATACATAATAATTTACATTAATTCCCATGTTAAGGAATAAACAAGAATTATACTTAGGTATAATGAATAAAGAATATTACGTAAGAAGAAACAAATTCTTTTAGGTAAGAAAATAATCAAAATAGAGTTACACACTCAAAGGCACTTAAGATTTCCTATGTCGTAGGTCCCGTAGGAATGTAAAGACATAAATACCCGTACAGTCATGATCGTGACATGACATGACGCGAGAACAAATTATCTCCTTTTGACAAAGAAAATACTCTAATGTTTGCTCCGACCGGGAATCGAACCCAGCAGGGCAATCGCGCTAAAAAAAGTGGACTGAATCGCAATTGAACCGCAGCTGGGGGGCTACCACCTAAGCGAAGCTGATGCTGATTGAACGAATGGAATGATGTACATTGCTGTGTTTGGTTCATATCGTTAATCAAGGTCTCCTTATAAAGAAGCAATCGACTACGTTTCATTCGTTTACCCAGCATCAGATTCGCTTAGGTGGTAGCTCCCCAGCTACGTTTCAATTGCGATTCAATCCACTTTTTTTAGCGCGATTGCCCTGCAGGACTTGACAGTTGTTTCAGAGGCAGTATTACTATCCCTAAACCAAATGAAACCGATTGCCACTGTAACAAAACTAAATGATGATTTCGTTAATTGAAAAATAATTTGATAAGCTTTTTACAAAGTTTAAGTCTCGAAGTAAATTAAATTCATGAATACTTATGTAGGTCTATCTTTGAATTAAAAATAACTCACGATGTCAATGCTGAAAAAATGTGTAGCTCAGGCCAGCAGACCCACGGAATTTAAACAATGAATTTAGGTATTCTATGTATGCCAATACACAGTGCCTTCCTAGTGCCTATTGATGCCAAAAGAACCATATCTAGTGCCATCATAGTTTAAGAAATATAGGTCGTTGTTTGTGGGTCTGCTGGACGGATATCAGCCCAGCAGACCCACCTCTCGTACACGGAAACGGCTAAAGTTAGAGACACGGTTCTAGTTCTAAGCTTTAATGCTTTACTTGGTGCCATCGAGAAAAAAGTTTCAAACCTAGTGCTGCAAGCGTTTCGGAGCTATAAAACGATCTTGGTGTGCCTGCTGGGCGGAGGTTCAACGCAGCAGACCCACCTCTCGTACACGGAAACGGCTAAAGTTAGAGACATGGTTCTAGCTCTAACCTTTAATGCTTTACTTGGTGCCATCGAGAAAAAAGTTTCAAACCTAGTGCTTCAAGCGTTTCGGAGCTATAAAACGATCTTGGTGTGCCTGCTGGGCGAAGGTTCAACGCAGCAGACCCAACACGATAGCTCCATAACTAGAAGGTAATTGGTATGAAATCTCATATCAACGTTTAGTGTGTAATTAGTGCCTTAGCTTAACATAAAAATATCTGTTTAATTTGACTTCCAAACATAACAAATAGCCTCTGAAAGTTCTCCATACATTTTAACAACCGAGGTACAGTCACGCTCAAAACTCAATTTATTAGGTTACATATGCCAACATATTTTTTAAATGGGGTAATAAACTGCCAATTTCTCACTTCAGATGTCGCCTCTGTTGACTGATCCTAAAATTTTACGTGTAGCTGTCATTATCCATATTAGTTTCGTAAAAAAACAATTTATTTATAGTAAATTAATGAATTTTGACAATTTGCACAGCTATTAACTGCAAAAATACGGTGTACATGTATTCCCCAAAGATCCAAAAAAAAGTTTAAAAAAAGTAGCTTTTCTTTTACTCAACTCTTCTTCTTTCAATTGAAGTACACATCTTTGTAATTTGACTTTAATTTGAGTAATTATTTCCGCAAAAAAAATAAAAAACACTTGCTCGCAATCTAAATAAAATGACAGCGCCGCAGCTTGACACGGAACAGTCAACAATGCTGCCACCTCTAAAGAGCTTTTAGTTTATAACCCCATTCGTAATCGTTCATGTATCCTAATAGTAATTAACTACATACCTATTATATAGATATACCAGCTTATTTTGTAAAAAGTTAAAAGGCGACTAGGCAATAAATTAAAAAAAATATAGGCTACGCATCTGCATGTTGCTTTCCCAAACCAATAGATGGCGCTACTGTTTTATGATGCGTTGTCTCACAATAAGATTGTTAATGCATGCGCGGCCTATGCGCTAATAAAGGGTAGATGACTTTCAGCACTTGACTATGGTGTAGGTAAATCGTCAGATGGCTTAACAGCGCGAGCTTCCGGGTTCGAATCCCGATCGTGTCAAAAATGTTTCATCACTTTTTTTTTTTCAAAAATGTTTCACAGTGCGGTGGCGCGGTGACAGTGCGGGGCAATGCGCCATCTATGATTTTCTGATAGAAGTTTTTCGTACCTAAATTTTGAAATTCACACGCATTCTTGTCGAAAAACTCTACTTAGATTATTTGAATTCTTCGTTATAATTTTTTTTCGCATAATCTATTAGTTTAGCAATAAGAAACCAAAAATAAATCAAGAATAAAAATGTTTTTTTGATTAAAATGCTTTTCTTTAAATGCTCTAAAATACAGTCTCTAAGTACAAAAAAATAAACATAAAATAAACCAAACTCATAATTACATAATTTATATGATATTAACTTACCCATTAAAAAAACATTTTTCAACTCTTAAATTTTTTAGTCCCAATCTTATACACAGTCACATAGTACCGAGATATATTTGTATTTTGAATATAAGTTAAGACGATAACGCACACCTAATAAAACCCTGAAGATATATTTTTTATCATATATCAAAATTAAACTACGTAATTTTTGATTTAGGTACTTAGCGCTTAAACTGTGCTAATAACTAATAAACCCCGCACGCAGGCAAGGGGGAAGACTTAATAAGTACATAAAATGTCACTTGGTGGACAAAAATCACCTTTACGAACATTGAAAATAAAATACAAGCTTGTAAAAAAGACATTTAATCCATATTGTATCAACAATTACGTAAAAACTATTGATTATGTACGCGACTGTATTCATTTTAAAATGTATGCAGAACTTTCAGAGGCTATTTGTTATGTTTGGAAGTCAAATTAAACAGATATTTTTATGTTAAGCTAAGGCACTAATTACACACTAAACGTTGATATGAGATTTCATACCAATTACCTTCTAGTTATGGAGCTATCGTGTTGGGTCTGCTGCGTTGAACCTCCGCCCAGCAGGCACACCAAGATCGTTTTATAGCTCCGAAACGCTTGAAGCACTAGGTTTGAAACTTTTTTCTCGATAGCACCAAGTAAAGCATTAAAGCTTAGAACTAGAACCATGTCTCTAACTTTAGCCGTTTCCGTGTACGAGAGGTGGGTCTGCTGCGTTGAACCTCCGCCCAGCAGGCACACCAAGATCGTTTTATAGCTCCGAAACGCTTGAAGCACTAGGTTTGAAACTTTTTTCTCGATAGCACCAAGTAAAGCATTAAAGCTTAGAACTAGAACCATGTATCTAACTTTAGCCGTTTCCGTGTACGAGAGGTGGGTCTGCTGCGTTGAACCTCCGCCCAGCAGGCACACCAAGATCGTTTTATAGCTCCGAAACGCTTGAAGCACTAGGTTTGAAACTTTTTTCTCGATGGCACCAAGTAAAGCATTAAAGCTTAGAACTAGAACCATGTCTCTAACTTTAGCCGTCCGTGTACGAGAGGTGGGTCTGCTGGGCTGATATCCGTCCAGCAGACCCACAAACAACGACCTATATTTCTTAAACTATGATGGCACTAGATATGGTTCTTTTGGCATCAATAGGCACTAGGAAGGCACTGTGTATTGGCATACATAGAATACCTAAATTCATTGTTTAAATTCCGTGGGTCTGCTGGCCTGAGCTACACGAAAAAATAACTTTTTTCTGTTTAATACACATACAACTACAGGTGTACCCTGTTTACAAGTGATACATTATTCAAGTAACATTAAATGTATTTAAGCCCGTAAACGAATACGTTTACCTACTTAGATGTAGCACAGTGTGAATCTTTTCATTGAAATAACTATACTTACAAAGTCCAACAATGAATAAAGGGCAACGTACTATATCTGTGATCTAGCATAGCTACATACAAAGTAACGATTACTTGCATATACGTATGAACACGAGAGATAATATAATTTTTTTAAATAACAAAGAAGATAAAATACTTAGGTACTTATTAACTAATTCTACCTGCAATAAAATCAACAGACTGATTGTTAACCCCGATAATATGCGTTGTGTTTCCTACTGTATAACATCTTCCAATGGTGATAAATAACACTAAGGAACTGTGAATGAAGTCTTTCCGAATCTAATCTAAAGTCCTAATGAACACTTTTTAGGGTTCCGTACCCAAACGGAAAAAACGGGACCCTATTACTAAGGCTCCGCTGTCCGTCCGTCCGTCTGTCACCAGCCTGAATCTCATGAACCGTGATAGTTAGACAGTTGAAATTTTCGCAGATTAAAAACCAGAATAAAATAAATATTTAGCCCCATACAAAAAACGTGATTTTTTGCTCGTTTTTATAGAAAGTCTGTCCAAAGCTCTATCTCATGAACCATCACGGTTCAATTTACACAGTTGAAATTTTCACAGATGATGTTTTTCAGTTGCAGTGCTATAACTAAATATTTATAAATATTTATACCCATACAACAAACGTGATTTTTTTGCCGTTTTTATAGAGATAATGGTTTTTATAGAGTCCGACTCACACTTGACCGGTTTTACAGGTAATGGTACGGAACCCTTAATGCACGAATCCGACTCGCACTTGCCCGTTTTATTTACAGTTGGCCATTCGCAGCAGGTTTAAATTAAATTTCAATAGGTAATTGGCAATTAAAAATCCATTAAATTAACTTTATTCTCTTTCCTATTAAATGGGTATAAGAATACATATGATAAGATGCCTGCAAGAAATGGCTGTTCAGCAAAAGTTCCGCAGAGTTACGGCTAAGCAATAAAGCCATTTTTTTAGATTGCATAGGAAGACCATAGTTGTGGGAAGATATTACCTACTTTATTTTCTTTCTCAATTTTTAGATTCAGGACAAAATGGACATACAGGTCATAAACAACGTAGTGTATGGCGGGCCGGCGCTCCCAGTCCCAGGGCATCTGAACTTCGGACAGTACATGGTTGATAAGTTCAGGGAGATCTCTAGCAAAGATGAGAGCCTTGTTGCTTTGGTAAAAAAACTATGCCTTACACATGGGGTGACTTTAAATTAGTTAGCAAAACTTTAGAGGATAGTTCTCCACATGAAACTGAACTGCTTTTCCCAAGGAACTGATATGAAATTGTCAAAAACATTTTTTTACTTTTCATACAAAGGCATTCCAGCTGATGGGACAATTGTTTTTTTTTCATATTTCGACCAGGGAAAGTTGTTCAGTTTCGTGGGCTGATTCATCCTTAATTTTCGTTAGTTAATTTAAAGACACCAAATACATATAATACATATGCTTTATTACTCAAAGTTACCTACTTAGTACCTATCTAAATCTATTTTAATGTCGGTGCTAATTCAAATTGTCAGGGAAAAAGGAAATTTTATTCAAAAATGAATCGAACTATGATCGATGACACACACAGCGCAGTCTTATAGTTTACTCTTCTGTTACCTATAAAAAAAGGTTAATTTGTTCATAGGTCAACGCAGAAACAGGTCGCCAAATAACATACAAGCAGATGCTGCAGGATTTGGCGAATGTGTGTTCTGGGCTGAAGCAGATGGGAGTGAAAAAAGGCGACGTGGTGGCCTTCTGCAGCGAGAACAGGGATGAGTACATGGCAGCAGTGCTTGGGACTATTTGCTGTGGCGCCGTCGTCACTACCGCCAACTTACAATATACCAAAGGTGAAATTTCATTTCTGTAACATCGACATGTGTCTCGGCATACGTGATGACGATTTAAGACCAATTTGGACTCTTTTTCCTCGTGGTCATGGTAGCGAAAAATTCTACTCAGGCGCTCACGTAAGATAATTTACAATAACAGTTTATATCAAAGTTTCGTTATAGTTTCGTTTTTTCGAAGTGAAGTAATAAATATCATAAAGTAGGGGAAACTTACAGCTGATGCTCGTATGTACTTAAGTTTCCCCAAATGACTATACCGGAGTTATAAATATATACTAAATTGCGTCAAGGAAAATAAATATACGGACCTACCGTCGTTTATTTATGCCACCTTGTAAAACACTTGGATTTCATTTTTATAACCTGGAGACGTATTTTTGAAATGATAGAATTCCAATTCGCATGAGAATCTCATACAAATTTTGTCAATTCGTATGCGAATTGGAATTCTATTGTTTCAAAAATACGTCTCCTGGCATTTGGTGATAACGGTTTTGCATAAAAATAAAATTTCTTAAGGCTTGTTACGTATACGTATGTATGTATTTAGTAGCTTTCCGCCCGCGACTTCTTTCCCGTAGAAATTCGGGAATATTATGTACCTAGCCTAAATTACTCAGGGATACTTTAGTGTAGCATTCTAATGGTGAAAAAAAATTTGAAATCGGCCCAGTAGTTTTTGTGTATATTCGTTACAAACATAGATACATACATACAAAAATACAAATATTTCCTATTTATAATATTAGTATAGATTGTACGAACGGCCGCAACTCAGGTTACCGTGTGGCAGTCAGTGGCACGCGTGTGCGTACCTATACTTTGTGCTGTTGTGATAAGAGCGGTTTTGCAATGAAAATGGAGTAACCTGATGCGCTGGTCTCTGTACAATGATAATACAGAGGACGTTCAATCAGTGTTACCAAAACAATACTTAATAGCTATTGCTACCAAATAGAATTTATTCTACATCGTCATCTTTACATTTCAGATGAAATGATTCACGTGCTGAATATATCGCGCCCAAAAATAATGTTTTGTTCCGAAGCAGCCTTGAAATTAAATCTGAAGAGCTTTAAAGCGGTATCCTCAATCAAAAAGATAATTCAGTTTGGTGGAAAACCCTTAGATAGAGGGGTAATTTCTTATAGCAACATCATGGGGCAAGCCAACGTGGATGAGTTTGAGGCTGAAGATGTTGAAGGCTCGTCAGACAATGTGTTTATTCTATACTCATCCGGAACCACAGGATTGCCGAAAGGAGTTATGCTCACACATCTTAATCTTTTGTACGCCGCTGCTAATTTTGAGTAAGTTAAGTATGCTTATTTTTTCTTATTGAAATGATCATAAGTACCTATTGTTATGATAAGTATACTATGTTAACAAAAAATTACAAAATTGTAAACAAAACAAAAAAACAACGGGTTGCACTCCGGGAGTCCCGGCAGAAATGAAAACTTATTTTCGTATCAGGGGGTCTAGGAAGCTAAATATACTTGTGCGCATATCGACAGTTATGAAAACTTGAACATATATTACTTCTTTGCGGTCTACTCTCCTTCCGTCTTACGAATTTTCAATCAGGTCACGTGTCCTGACGCGAGTTTAAAAATTTTTAACCCATCCAAGTGCACGCTAAAGAAGTTTTCACTCTCCCTCCGTCTTACGAATTTTCGATCAGGAGACGTATTTTTGAAACGACAGAATTCCAATTCGCATACGAATTGACAAGATTCGCATGAGAATCGCATACAAATCTTGTCAATCCGTATGCGAATTGGAATTATGTTGTTTCAAAAATACGTTGGTCACGTGTCCTGACACGAGTTTAACATTTTTTACCCATCTCAAAAAGTGCACAACGCCGCTTAAGAAGTTACCCCTCCAAAAATTACAAAATTGTATGATATTAATATTTTTGTTAACAAAGTAGGTGTTGTTTGTTACCGCATGGCTCGATTTTAGGCCTGTCTTTTCGTTAAACTATATTGGTTCAAGAGGCTTTAGTTTTACTCAAACTTTTCCTATTTAAACCAAAACCTACTTAGGTATTACAAGTAAAGAGTTTCCTTGAACTAAAACTGCTTCAAAGCCTAACCTGAAAATATATAATCTACGTCTAAACTTTACAGATACAAAAAAATGAGAGTCGAAAGAATGCTAACACTCGTGCCGTGGTACCACGCTTACGGACTTATGTCAACTATCTGTTACATGGCTACTGAAAAATATATGGTATACTTCCCTGCATTCAATCCACTTAAGTATCTGCAAGCCATACAAGACTACAAGGTAAACATTTTTAAAAAATCTATTCTATTCTGTAATTATGAGCATTTTTCTTTTGTTTGTAATCGCGTTCTCTTTTATATTGAACTAGCTGATGCCCGCAACTTCGTTTGCGTGTTAATTTTTTTTTGTACAGAGTACACAGATTGAAAACATCTATCTTACGTGATTTAGATTTTTACATACAAAAGTTTTTTCCCGCTAACTCCCGTTCCCGTGGGAATTTTGCAATATCCTGTTGCAACTTAGCTTTAAGTTTACTAAGGTACCTGCATGCCAAATTTCAAGCGTCTAACTTAAGCGGTTTAGATTTTTCATACAAAAGGATTTTCCCGCTAATTCCCGTTCTCGTGGGAATTTCGGGAATTCCTTTCTTAGTGCACCTCTGCGGTACCTAAGCTACGTCCCTTCCAAATTTCAAGTGCCTACGTTTAGCCGTTTAGGCTGTGCGTTGATATGTCCGTCAGTCAGTTTCTCCTTTTATATAGGTACTAGCTTTCCGCCCGCGGCTCCGCCCGCGTCCTAATTTTTTCAAAAATAAAAAGTATCCTATAAACCTCACGGAGCCCGAGACCTTTCCAACGAATGCAAAACCGGTGGAAATCGGTTCGTGCGTTCTGGAGTTATAGCGTCAGGAAGGAAAACCTGACTTATTTTTATATAGTAGATTAAAAGATAGACATATACTATCGCGGACTGTTTTTTAGATCATTAAAAGAGCTATTATTCTTTAATACATATTTTTTGTGTATCTTGAACCGTTTTCACGGCGCACGCAACGGAAGGCTTCAAAGATGAAATAATTTCTCCCGTTTTTTACACATTTACCACTATATCTTTGCTCCTATTGGTCGTAGCGTGATGTTATATAGCCTATAGCCTTTCTCGATAACTGGACTATCCAACACAAAAAGAATTATTCAATTCGAACCAGTAGTTTCGGAGATTAGCGCGTTCAAACAAACAAACAAACAAACAAACAAACAAACAAACAAACAAACTCTTCAGCTTTATAATATTAGTATAGATAATTTCTCCCGTTTTTTACACATTTACCACTATATCTTTGCTCCTATTGGTCGTAGCGTGATGTTATATAGCTTATAGCCTTCCTCGATAACTGGACTATCTAACACAAAAAGAATTATTCAATTCGAACCAGTAGTTTCGGAGATTAGCGCGTTCAAACAAACAAACAAACAAACTCTTCAGCTTTATAATATTAGTATAGATATAGATTTGTTTCTGTTTCTTACTCTGTTTACTTCATTGTTTGCTTGCTGATTCATGTTTACTTGTATGTTTGTTATTTGTCTATTACTGTGTTGTGCTGTTTTAAGTCAATTGAATAAAGTGTCAATCTATCTATCTATCATAAAATCAATTAATTAGCACTTCACACTGTAACTTTCTGCACTAAAGTTTCCCTCGTATGGTTTGTTTGCCCAAACCGGAAATCGAATCCAGAAACCGTCGATTCACAGGCTGTGTAACTCTACTACTCAACCGAACTTCCGACAAAAAATTAAGAAAGGATCTTTTATACAAAATATCTCATAAATCTCAATCCGGTCCTTTTATCAAATGCTACGTACTCATAGACATAGAAAAAATAAGTTAAATATCAACACTGTCTAGGGATATTGCTTACTTTTTCATACAAAAAGGTGTTTTTGAGAAGCTATAAAAGCATACTCGAGACACATGGAGGGATATAATTTTAAGATGAGCAAGTGTTAAACCTGAATTTTCAATTCTCGTCAATGAATTTTGTTTAAATTGTTTTTTTTTAAACGTGACGTAAACGAAAACAATAATTTTCCACGTTAAAAACGTATGAGTCACCGACTTCAATCCCAACGACAGTTCGTACAAAGTAGATATCTAGTATTTTTGGACTACAATGCCTATTAGCAGATAACTACAAACAGAAATGTCATTCATTTATTTAGATGATGTTCTAGTTTGTAGTATTTTTTGTTTTTGTTGATTTTTTTTAAAGCGCTGAATCATTTTCGATAAAATTTATATGGGACCTCTTCAGGAGTATACTCTTTCGAACAAATAAAGAATGTTGAAAATCGGACAACAATTGGCGGAGTTATCGCGTGACAAATATAAAAAAAAAATACAGTCGAATTGAGAACCTCCTTTTTTGAAGTCGGTTGAAAATACACTTTTTTCTGCTTTTTGTATGAAAATGGTGGAATTAGCGCAATTTTTTTTTTTCATTTTAGTCACGTTTTCACAAATTTCAAGAAAAATTAAATTCATTGATAAAAATTGAAAATTCATATTTAGCACTTGCTCATCTGAAAATTATATCACTCCGTGTATCTCGAGTATGGTATTATAGCTTCTCAAACAGACCTCTTTTGTATGAAAAATCATGCAATATCCCTAGACAGTGTTGATGTGTATATTTTTCTATGTTTGGCGTAAATAATAGAAAGAACTTGAGAAACATTGTAAGTGCCTATTCCATTCAAGGGTTGCCCTTGATTTTACTGGGATTCCATCAGATCCTGACTTGGTGACAATAAGACCACTTCTGGAGTAAACTCTTTCGAACAAAAAAAAAAGAATTTTGAAAATCGGTCCAAATGGCGGAGAAATCGGTGAACATACATAAAATAAAGATATACAATGGTTTAAGATTTCGTAGTCTTCCTTTCATTTAATTTACCAAGTTTGTTAGAAAGATTTCATCCTTATAATTGACCCTAACGATCGATGCAATAAAAGTACAGGGTATTCTTACAGATTTAAGTCGGTTCGATTCCCGGTTGGGGCAAGCGAATTTTCGAAAATTCTTGAATGCAGTTTTCTTTCTTTTCAAAAATAAAGGAATGTTTTCTTTGAGTACAATTTTCTATCTACAGTATTCAGAATACTTTCCCTTCAGGTAGCATTACAAAATTCCACCCTGTATACAGTCGAACATAAAACCTCCTCCTTTTTGGAAGTCGGTTAAAAGGTAATTCAAGTGATACAGTGTATCTGCTCCGATCCAGCGGCAGTGCTTCTCGCCGCCATAGTTTTTCGTAAACAAAACACTATCGGCTTACGGAGAATGAGAGAAGTAAAGAAATATAAATTGAAGACATAGCTAAGAAATACATATATTGAAGACCTGGCTGTATGGATGCAGATTCCTTTGCCTTTCTCGAAAGAGATAAATTTAAAAAACAAAATGTCCTTGCTTTTAGCTCATGTATATGTCAAAAATACGTTGATCTCTATGGTATGAGTAAAATGTTCTGAAAAACACCTAGCTTTGAATTTTTTCAGGGGTTTTTGTTGTTGGTTTTATATTTACTGGCTAAATTTCGAGATTTTATGTAGCCTAAATGTTGACCGGGGATATAAGGTACCCCTATGCAAAATTTCATTTAAATCGGTCCAACAGTTACGGAGATTAGCCCGTGCAAACAGACAAACAGAGAAACAAAAAAATCTAAAAAAATCGGGATTTGTTTTATTTCTCTTCTTACATCCCCCTGACTCGGTTTTTGGCATTTTTTTCTATGTACAGAAATTCGACCTCTACAGTTTTATTATATGTATAGATAGATAGATGAAAAATGGAAAAAACATTTTTTTTCTCTTTCACCCCAGTTTAACGTGAAAGCTTTGATCCAATCGTGCGCTTGTTTACGGCGCGTGCGATACAAATCCTGCAATTTCCGCACACACGGGTGTGGAAGAATCGCGCGAAGGTTTAATTAAATGACAACTAAACGTTCTCAAAAATCGATAGTGTTATGAAAGTTCCTACAAAAAAGTACTTTCAAAACAAGTATTTCCAACTAAGTATACTTCCAGACGCACTGCGGGGTACCCGTATCTTGTTGCTTTTATCATCTTTTATTTTACGTACCTACGCAAAGGTATGGAATTATCTGCCTACGTCTGCATTTCCAAGCCTATATAACAAGTGAATAGGTTTCTTCTGGGTAAGGTTCTAGCTTAAGGGCAAAGACCGCATGCTTTTGCCCTAGACCGAAGCCATCAATAATAATTATAAAGTAGGGAAGTACACACATCATCACTGCCGGCCGCCGCGTGTGTGGAACTATTAGTTTTTTTCTGATCTGTAGTAAAGGCAGTTTCCAAAGAAGAAAATAGGATTGTATAATTTTAATGGCTTTTGCTGCACCTAGTCACGGTAATTAGTTGCGTGGTGCAAAATCTAAATAAAACATTGTTGAAAATATTACAGATAAATGTGCTGCTAACGGTCCCTCCGATCGTGGTGTTCCTGGCCAAGGCGCCTATCATCGAGAAGTTCGACATGTCGTCTGTGACGAGCGTGTGGTGCGGCGCCGCGCCTCTTAGTGCGGAGACCATCAGAGCCGCTTTGAAGCGGTTCGTAAAAACTAATAATAAAAGAAAAAAATATATAAATAAATTAAAGATAACCTATGAAATTTCGATAGATGGAGTAAGTTTTGTGTGATTTTGATTTTCAGTTTCAAAGTAGCCCTCTAATTTGGCCACTACTTTGTAATACTTTACAACCTGCACCTGCAACACAATAATTACTTACCCAATAATTATATTGCAATATAAGTACCTACATAATTTCATTTCATTTGCGTGATGCACGTGATTGAGAGTACGAGGTACGAGTAGCAAATATATTACGCACGATGAAACCTTTCACTGTTAAGCTTAGCTTAGTACTTTGTTATTGCTTATGGCCAGTCTACAAATCGACCTAATGAATGATTTGGCGTCTAAATCAAAAGCCAATTGATAGGTTATTCCTTACAAACGACCATTGGTTAAAGTAATGACTTTTATTTTGACTTGTTTAAATCTCTCTTAGCAGCCCATATACGTCCCCACCGAGAGGCACGGGCCTCCCTTCGAAACATACGAAGGGGATTTAGGCCATAGTCCACCAGGCTGGCCCAATGCGGGTTGGTGGATCGCTCGTCTTTCGAAAATGAATTTTCTTGGACGGGCGGGTTTCATCACGATGTTTTCCTTCACCGTTGAGCAAGTGATAATTAGAAATCCGTAAAAAAATCCGAAAAGACGAATTTAGTGGTACAGGCCCGCACCAGGATTTGAACCCGCGACCTTCAGATTAAAAGTCTGGCTCATTACCAATCACCGCATGTTTAAATCCGAGAGGTCTAAAAGCAACGAATTCTGTATTTTGTGATACAGTACCAATATTAGTAAATGACATGTTATTTATGTCAATTTCATTAAACCCACGGCATGACAGCTAAGATGAGAAATACAAAATGTCAATATTTAAGGTTTTGCAAGGGTGCTTGAATATTTAAAAATTCCAATCCGCTGATTTGCAGATTGCCAAACTGCAGAGGTGTATTTCAAGCGTATGGAATGACGGAGACCTCCCTGGCAGCGACACAGGACAAAGATATAGACAACGCCAAGCACAAGCCTGGCAGCGGCGGCGTACCATTGATGGGAGTAAAAGCAAAAGTAAGAATGACAATATCAAGCAATTCGAAATATAAAAATAAAATTTTTTGGTCTGGTGTAAGGGCACTTTAGTGTAGGAGACCCTAGGACGTTCACATGCCGTTTTGATTAATGATGATAAAAATGGCTAGGTGATCATACAGATCACCTAGGCATTTTTATTGCCATGTGTAGATCCATTGATTAGTTTGTATAAATTCAAATTGTTTTCAGGTCGTGGACTTAGAAACCGGTAAGAAGCTGGGGCCGAACGAAAAAGGCGAGATTTGTCTAAAAGGACCTATAATCATGAAAGGTTACGCGGAGAACAAAGCTGCGACGCGCGAAATTATCGACAAGGAAGGATATCTCAAGACAGGGGACATCGGGTACTATGATGAAGACGGGTATTTCTTCGTTGTAGACCGGTTGAAGGAACTCATCAAATATAAGGGCAGTCAGGTAAAGAGCACAGACATAGACATATACTTTATTGCACACCATGACACAAAAACATTACAATAACAGACAAGGACAGAAAACAGAAATGTACAAAAAGGCGGCCTTATTGCTAAGGTAGCAATCTCTTCCAGGCAACCTTTGGGTAGGAAAATAATGAAAAAATATAAAGCAGAGCAGGTGGTGGCTAACAATAAAAAATAAAATAATAATAATAATAATAATAAAATATATGGGGAGGCCTTTGCCCAGCAGTGGGATCTTGTTGGCTAGATAAAAAAAAATTTTTTTAAATATATTACATAAACTACAGCTCTAATATTTAAGTACATAATATAACAATATTACATATACTCCTTAAACTAATACATATAATATAATATTACTATGAAAGAAAGGAACATATGATAACAAAAAGGGTTCATTGGGTAGAGGAAACAGAGTTGAGGAAATGGGCTTTGACTCGTAACTTAAAGGATTCTAGGGAGGAGATCGTCTTATGGATTCAGGAAGATTATTCCAGAGACGGATAGACTGGACCGAGAAGGATTGAGAGAGGAAGTTAGTAGTGTGAGGAGGAATATTTAATGAAAGATTATAGCAAGAGCGGAGATTTTTATTTAGAGTAGCTGAACGGAAGGTGAAGAAGTTTTTTAAATAGGCGGGAGCATTTGGATTGGACAGGATAGTATACAAGTGCGAAAGGATGTGACAGTCCCTCCGAAGGCGAATGGGCAGCTATTGAAGACGGGAACGGTAGTCGGACACATGATCAAATTTCCGCAGACGAAAAATAAAACGAATGCAAAGATTTTGCAAACGTTCTAATTTATTCATAAGCTCAACCGTTATATCAGGGTAACAAACATCGGCATAGTCTAATATAACACAGCTTTCCGTGATTCTAAGGAATCATTATGATGATAATAGCACAGAAGTTTTGATTATGACTTAGTCCTCTTTACGCAATTTCAACCGTTATTTGTAAAGAGAGAAAGTACTACGATGTAAATCTGTTATTACTTATTAGAGAATCATATAGCAGCCTAAATGCCCGTTCTCACGCAAATTAGTTCGTATTAGCGTTTTGGTTAGTTAGACCATCGTCATTGAGTCATTAATTACTATGAAACAAAAATAAAATCATGCTAATTAGGCTAAAAATGATGCCGCTTAAAGAGGACTAACCTAATCTAACTTGAATTATGAGATCCATGGATTTGCAGGTACCTCCAGCAGCAATAGAAAACGTGCTGCTGCAGCACGAAGCGGTTGCCGAATGCGGGGTAGTGGGGGCTCCTGATGAGAAGGTGGGTGAGCTGGCCACCGCTTTCGTGATCCTCAAGCCGGGGGCAAAGGCCACAGAAAAGGACATCCTCGAATTCGCCAACAGTCGGGTAAGAATCACGTCAAATTAAGTTCTAATTAATTAGAATCAAATTAAAAGAAGAATGCACTTAACTAGTATTATATTTCACACAGCCTGTCCATAAAGACCTTTTATTCAGCTACTCATTTAATTTTCGTCTTCACCCAATTCTTGTTGAGAAATAAATTTAAAGAAAAGTTAAAAGTTCTAAAGCAGGGAAGCATTTTATAAAAATATAGGGAAGATAGTTACGGCTATGAATTATATTCCAGTTGTCTCCCGAGAAACGGTTATACGGCGGAGTTATCTTCGTGCAGGATATTCCGAAGAATCCGTCGGGCAAGATCCTGCGGCGAGTTCTGCGCCAACAGTTGAAAAACCGAAAAAAAAGCAAACTGTGATCGCTTTCAATAACTAAGCAACTACCTACATATTTTTTTAAGTTTGAAAAACAGAGTAAACATTTTTCAGCGCTTACGCCTCTGCTTTTCTTTTTGAGATTAGCAAATCATTATTTGAGCTACTTGTAGGAAAGACACAAAAGTATGTCACGGTAATATTTTTTATCTTTTAATAAAACATTTTTTTCTACTAAATGATTATTATTTTGTTGTTTAACTTGATTAAAAAGTAGTTGGGTAGAGCTACTCATTTGATGCGTGTGAATATGTGTAGACATACTTAATTAAAAATGTTTACCGACTTTCAAAAGCAACAGTAAAGACTATCTAAGCCAAAAAAAGGAGGTTCTCAATTCGAATGTTTGTTCGTTTTTTTTAAATATTTTATTTAGTGTTGCTGTATTTTTTGAGATAATGTACAAAACATGGAGACGAGGCCTATAGGAAAACGCCCGGAAAAACTCAATTCGGTTCGTACTTCAGGCGACCCCAGGGGAGATAGATTAGTTACAAGTTACAACACTATTCGTGTTCTTTCTGATCACTCTTACCCAAATGAAAAGAACTTATAGGAGTAAGTTTTTATAAGTATTTCCGAAATGGACTAGTGGAGAGGTCAGAAAGTTGCACGGAGGTAGTATGTATGAGGGCTCCGAGAATGACATAGGCTACTTTTCCACGCGGGCGGAAAACTAGTCTATACTTAGTTATTATCTATACTAATATTATAAAGAGGAAAGATTTGATTGTTTGTTTGCATTTAATAGGCTCCGAAACTACTGGTAAAATTCTTTCACCATTAGAAAGCTACACTATCCCCGATGGACATAGGCTACATAATTTTCCCGAATTCCCACGGGTATTACGTATACAAATAAAACCTTTGTGTAAAAAGGGCTATCACAAAATTTCGGACTATCTATTCGATAAGCAACCATCGGAATAAAACACTGCTCAGCTCTAGAGTTATTTCTGATTTAAGTCAGTTAAAATTGTCCACGTTAAAAACGTATGAATTACCGACTTCAATCCCAACAATGCTTATTAGCAGATAACCACAAACCAAAACGTCATCTAATTTATAGATGACGTTTTGGTTTGTAAGTCTTATTTGTTTTTGTTGAGTTTTTTTAAAAAGCGCTGAATCAATTCTGATAATATTTATATGGGACCACAAAAGAATTGTGAAAATCGACCGACAACCATTTACAAAAATTTATACAGTCGAATTGAGAACCTCCTCCTTTTTTGAAGTCTATTGAAAAATAGAGTTATTTCATACAATTCATTATATGTACGTAAGTACATATAATTCAAAAAGCAACCTTCATAGTCTCTTGTCTGTTTTCCTCGGGGGAACACTGCACCTTTGCGAGTATGGAATAGAGTAAAAAATAAATATACATGACGTTTTTGTGAGTCCTAACCATGGACTTAGTATATTTTCTCTTTTAATAGATCCATGGTCCTAACCTGATTAATGAATGGCAATCGGACGCTTTTAAAATGGAAGACGATTGCTGCCTAACTTGTGAAATTAATTGTTTTTGACTTTGACTATTCCTGTTTTGGCGGCTGTCGCTTCGTTTTTACCAATGATTGATTATAACGCCCCTTCTCCCCTTCAGCATGTCAGGGTTGCTCAGATTGTGTTAAAGTTCACATGTAAATGATTATGACAGAGGATCTAAGGCCAAGAAATTAAGCCTTTTGGGGTATTATTTTTATGTTTACGACTAATCTAAATAAAAAACTGGCCTAGTGCGAGTCGGACTCGCGCACGAAAGGTTCTGTACCATCCCTACTAATATTATAAATGCGAAAGTAACTCTGTCTGTCTGTCTGTCTGTCTGTTACCTTTTCACGCCTAAACCGCTGAACCGATTTTGATGAATTTTGGTACAGAGATAGATTAGAGCCTGGGAAAGGACATAGGCTACATTTTATCCCACAGTTGGGCACGATATAACCTGTAGTCCACGCGGGCGGAGCCGCGGGCGGAAAGCTAGTTGTCTATAAAACGGCAAAAAATTCACGTTTGCTGTATGGGAGCCCCCTTAAATATTTATTTTATTCTGTTTTTTAGTATTTGTTATTATAGCGGCAACAGAAATACATCATTTGTGAAAATTTAACTGTCTAACTATCAGGATTCATGAGATACGGCCTCGGACAGACTTATCTATATAAACGGCAAAAAAATCACGTTTGTTGTATGGGAGCCCCCTTAAATATTTATTATATTCTGTTTTTTTAGTATTTTTTGTTATAGCGGCAACAGAAATACATCATCTGTGAAAATTTCAACTGTCTAAGGCCAGTGTTCACCAAATATTTAACCGACGATTAGCAGCTAACCACAGATTTGACAATGTCATTTTCATACATTTTTTTTGACATTTTGTCTGATTAGCTTCTAACCGCTGTTTAACCGTTGGTTATATTTTTGGTGAACACAGGCCTAACTATCACGGTTCATGAGATACAGCCTGGTGACAGACGGACAGATGGTAATAGGGTCCCGTTTTTACCCTTTGGGTACGGAACCCTAAAAATTACATTGCCAAAAACATTACATATGAGCTGACTTTAAATTAGTTAGAGAAACTTTAGGGGCTGATTCTCCCCATGAAACTGAACAACTTTCCCCAAGAAAGCAATATGAAACTCTCAAAAAAAAACTGTTCATACAAGTAAATCAGCTGATCGCACAAGTTGTCTGCAGAGGTGAACCTATGTCGCTTGTGGAAAAAGTTGTTCAGTTTTGTGGGCTGATTTACGACCTTAATTTTCGCTAACTAATTTAAAGTTTCCCAATATAGTCTTATTATAGGGTTCAGCTTGTAATTATCACTTTTCATCATTGCCGAGTGAAATTCACATTGCACGTTTTATTTAACTCTAAAGCATAGGTTCCCAAACTTTTTTTTCTTATAGACCACTTTCAAAATTTTGCTGGTTTCGGTGGACCCCCTCCCTGCAGCTACATTTCTACCATATTCCCAAAACTCGACATAAAATGTGAAGATTAGATCGAATTAAGAGAATTTGAGTTGCGGCTGAGTTTCAACCACGAATTAACAGTTTTCGAAAAAAAAGCGAGAATTGATTGGTTTATTAATTAATTGATTGTGCTGTGAGTGGATGTCAAAAATGTAAAGGTTGCCAATCAAAAAAGTTATTCCATCCTTTACATTTTTGATACCTTACTCACAGCACAAGGCGCATTTTAGTTTTTAACCATCGAAAACAGATAAATTTTTGTGGACCCCCGCTTATACGAATTGTGAACCCCCATTTTTTGAATTGTGACCCCTGGGGGTCCACCTGGACCACTTTGGGAATCAATGCTCTAAAGTAATTAATTTCAGACCTAACTTCAACTCTGAAAACCGACTTCTCAGGATTCATTGCTTTTGTTCACCGAGCACGTTGCACGGTGCTTTTGTTAAACGTAATTGAGTTCTTCCTGAAATTATGTAAACGTTGTTATTAATTTCCTCATACAAATGATAGGAATATAGGGAACGATAGAAATATCCTGTATGAATGTTTGTTCCTTTTTCACGCTCAAAAGGCTGGATCAATTTTGATAAAATTTGGTATGGAGGTAGCTGACACCCCGGATTAACACACAGCCTACATCATTTTCCTAAATTCTCACGTGAACGAGGTCCGGGGCGGAAAGCTAGTGTAATAAGTGGAGATTTATGAAACAGTTGTGTATTTTGTTACTTGTGGAGTGTGGTCGAGACAAACAGGGCGGGTAAACGGGCACTCGATGTACTATGTAAGTGTATTATATTGCACAAAGCGATCCAATTATGTCTAATGGACGAACTCCCCGTGTGGGTGCTAACTCTGGGATAGAAGGAAGACCGACAATTCGTTTGACGTGATATTTAACATAAGTATTATGTAAATCAGTTCTTTAAAGGTAGGTATTGCTAAACTGTAATATCCAAGTACCTGTATTGTTTTTTCTTTTTTTAAATGTTTTATTTGAAATAAAAATGACAAAAATCACATACTTCAAATTAAATCAAAATCAGTCGAATAACGCGCCCCTTGTCATCCTTGGGACAAAGTTTCCCACTTGCGGCATTACCATGTTGAAAGGCACTGGATAATCTTTGCACTAAGTATGACCTGGAGCGGGGGTCCTCTATACCTATCCGGTAAATTAATTATATTAACTTATTTAGCAAAGCGGTTTCCATCGTCCCACGAGACCATTTCAATTCACTTAAAAAATAGGCAATTCGGTAGGCACTTTACTGGTTTGTGAAAGAAATTGGCTTTCAGTACATATCTAGGTACCTATGTTACGTTATTATAGGGTAGGCAGTGGTAATAGGTCCATATCTAATGTGATTAGGAGACATGGACGAAACAGAAGTTTTTAGTTGAAAAAGAGTACCGCACTTTTCCGTTTTAGTACATATAAACGAAAAAGTGCGTATTTTTAAAGCAACTGCATGACTTGGGCGTCATTTAAATATTATGCAGAGTCGAGTACCCTAATTATCTAACTACCTAATTATTTATAAGAGACACCTTGTCGTAAGAGACATTTATAAAAGACAGTTTTTTATTTGTTTTAGCCTAAGTTGCAGCAAAATGCTGAGTAAGCGTGAGAATTAACTACTTATTTATGTTTTAACGTGTTGACTTTAGTTTTGACTTAGTTCACTTACATAAGTTCTGTTCTTTTCCAAAATTCTGTCTCAAAAGCTCTACAGTCATTTCAAGGAAACTGTCGCATTCACAACGAGGCTTATTAGAATCATGATCTAATAAATTTTCCATAACTCATAATTAAGTTTAATTAAAACGTGATCAGAATAAATTGTAACCCAGACAGTACTGTGAAATATGAAGTCTAGATCTAGATTATAATTCCGCTCTAGATGTGGAGCTATTCTAGTACCTCCGTTATGTGACTGAATGGGACAATAAATAAAAAGCGAAGCGTCTTCGCATAAAATTGAATACGCGACGTAACTTTGGTCAATCCGTGACGTGTGCGTATTATAAGTACTTAGTATGTTTTAGCGGCTGATCGGTTTAGCTCGGTAGTATCGGCCAGTCCGTTGGGCTCCGGGGAACTTGTGGCTCGCGGCCGGCACTCACGACGCGTTCGCTCGCCCTGACAACACGCGGTGCAAGCTGCGATCTTCATCCAACATTGACGTAAAGAATGTAGGATGTCGGTGTGTGGGCCGACGGAGGAGGAGAGCGTGTCTGAGGAGCCGACGGGTGCCGGTCAGGCAGTCCGCGAGCTTTACGAACAAAAAGCCGCGAGCACCGTGGTGAGAGTGCTGACGGTGCTGGCGTACCTCCTGTCGGTCTCGCTGGCCGCCATCCTGCTGTCCGTGTACTACGTCTGCGTGTGGCAGTCGCCGAAGCTGCCGTTGCTCAACGACACCGATGACGCTCAGCAGCTCAGCGCGCTTCGGGCGGACCCACACTTCAACCACACGCACCATCACCACTCTTATAATCAGACCCGTAAGTATTTACAATTTATTTTGATTGAACGAGTGGGCTTCAAAGTCAAAAACTACATCTAAACTTTACCGGCAATCCGCTGGTAACGTTCAAATGTCATTTTTTTTATTTATTATTATTTCATTTTATTTGGATATCAACAGTTTATTCTTAACTAAATTACAGTTTGACCTTAAAATGTGGTAAACCAATTAAA
Source organism: Aproaerema taeniolella (assembly GCA_949987775.1). Lineage (NCBI taxonomy): Eukaryota > Metazoa > Arthropoda > Insecta > Lepidoptera > Gelechiidae > Aproaerema > Aproaerema taeniolella. The sequence goes on from OX465262.1 coordinate 6,836,646, forward strand.
GTTATCCTCTGAAATTACAAATTTGAAATAGTTCGGAACTGATGAAATAGTTCTAATAAATTAAGTGCTTATAAGGTAACAATAAGAATACGTTCCATGTAGGTACGTGAGACCCAAACCAAAAATTAAATTATACATGACTAAATATTTATTTACTTATTATTTACTTATTACATAGATAAATAATACATAATTATCGTGCTCACATTTATCTTAGTTGTTATTCTGTCATATTTTACTAAGTATACGTTTATTTCTCCATAGCAAAACTATAAAGTTATAGATAAAAACACACCACTTTCTCATTCCCTAAAGTAGTTTGAATAGTAATCGCATGACTGGGGTGTTTAAATTCTCCTTGGCACGTTAACAGTTGATTAATTGCTCTTACTCTATGAAAACTCACCAAAAGATGTAATTTCACTAACTTTATACTTGCTATTTAAGAACGAAGGTTTCAAACTAAATGTTGCATGCAAGATTTGCAACAATAACGACTTAAGCATGGATCATTAAGTCTTGTTTGGCCAGATTGGCACCTAAATATGTTTGTACAATCCAGAGCACATTCAGCTTGCCACTGGACTTTGTACCGTTCTTTTAGCAACCGCTTAAAAGTTACTAAATAAGACCATCATAAAAGTGAACGCACCGTTTGAAAACAATTACTCGCGTTATCGTTTAAGAATATTGTACAATACAATGTTTAATACACGGTCCTTCGCTAATATTCTTTTTCGCGTTCGTATCATCACTGCCGAAAAGAAAAAAAAAATATGCCGATGTGTGATCATGATTCTACTCTATAAGACGAAGTCCGATTACAATTGATTTGCTTTTGTACAAAGAAGCTCCCGTGAAAATTACTTTGTAAAGAAACAATGCATGACGTGACGAATTTAAAATAAAAAACTAATAGAATATAAGATTATCGACATAGTAAATTATCAACAAATTAAGAACATCACATCACCTTGATCATCCCCATCAAATCAAAATTTCCTTTAAACATTAAATGTTGTCAATAAATATTTGTTTAACTTCATGTATGGCTGTTTTAGTTCCACTGAAAATCAGGCAGGTCGTATAGTTGGCAGGTCGGAAAACCAACAATATCAAAACGAGCACAGCCTCAAAGTTCACAAAAAGAGCCGACGAAGTAAAAATGAACGTTCTGTAAAAAAATACGTAAACTTTTTCTTTTATTTATATGTGGTTCTGGAGTACGTCTGGAATCCTGATTTAACATTATTAATTAAGTACACTGCCTAAATATTTACATGATTTTACTTGTTTATGTTGGAATACTGAGCTAGTGCATATAGCTGATAAGTAAATTATTTTCTAGAAAAATTATCTCGATATATGATGTTAGAATATAATAAAAAAATTAGGAGAAATATTACCTATAGGTACGATGAACAAAGTTAAAAACTAATGAAACAAACCTGATCGTTGTTTATTTATGTGCGGAAATCTTTTCGAGAAAAACGGGCGTTTTCACGCACTGTTAAAAAGGAGTTAACCTGTCTTGGTAAATTTATGTTCGGTCATAAAATATATCGTAATGTAATGGCTGAAGGCAGATGTTGTTGTCTCTAAATAAAATGTTTGATGGCCGGTAAATCGAATCCGATACCCCAATATTTTTTTCGACCAATAAAATTTACCATCTTGAGACGTGGCAAGATCAGTTATCAGGTCACGTTTTATTAAATTTGTGAAGTTACTGTAATTTTTCAATAATTTAATCTTTTTATAAACGTATTATCATTACAGGCAAGTACTGAGTAGGTTTTTATAAAAAGGAGCTATCAACATAAAACGAAATCTCAGTAACAAAATCCAGAGAAATTTTCCTGAATTTAATATCGTTTCCCCTACAACCACTTACAAGGGACAGGAATGCGAAGTTGAAATTGCCTTTGTTTGGGCTCTTATTGGCAACGAGGGGAAATGTGACTTTTTGGTCACGTTTTTGCTTTAAACTTGTTACGAGAAAAAGAGTTAGGAAAATTAAGGAAAATTTAGATGCTTCTTTTATTTGAAAGTGCTTCAGTAAATGTTTGTTTGAAATGTAAGTTGATATCGTTGTTTCTCTAGTAGGAAAAAAAATGTTGAGAGAGTCAGCGTCAAATTCCTAATCTGAAATGGCTCAAATTTATGAAATAAAGGTTAAGAAAAAGGAATCAAAATAAAAAAACGTTTCGCCGTATTTTTGCTTGATTTTTTGGGAAATTACTGACCAAAATTTTGGTTTTATGGGGGCTCCGTAAAAAGTCATTAACACCAGGCTTGAACCCGCAGTCCTATACCCTCTAATATTAAGATCCTGACTCACATACCACTACACCAAATCGTGCTGCTTGTTTCCCATTTTGTGTAACTCAAGTCATCCTATAACTAGGTAGGTAGGTTAGCATTACTCGTAATTATAGAATTCCACACCAGATACACACTCCCATAATCCCTGTTGGGGTAGGCAGACCATTATGTGGTTTTAGAACTACTTGACGCCACATTTGACATATGTACTTACTTAGGTACATTCTGAGGGCTTTTAAATAGCTGAAGTATATAAAATGATGCATTTAATAATAATACGTATACGACATAATCAGGCGGTATCTTTTACGAAAAGTTCATATAACTTCGGTACTTACATCGCATGTGAATCCTTTCGGTCGTTTACGTAAACAGCGACTATTTTCTAATTTTATAGTTAATTCGAATGTATGATACATATGAACGTACAGGCTTCTAATAATACATATAATTATACGGGAACTCAGTAGATCAATTCTGTAATTAAGTACTATATTATAAAACAAATATCCCCGCCGCCGCGTCTGTCTGTCTGTCTGAACGCGATAAACTCTAAATTACCTACTGAACGGATTTCCATTCGGTTTTCACCAATGAACGGAGTGATTCAAGAGGTTTATGTGTACAAAATGTATAAATTATCCCGAAATTACGGAAACGAAGTCCCGGGCGGGAAGATAGTCTTTTAATAATAGAGACAGGTAGTTTATTGAAAACTTTACACACTCACACAGACATACCTCATTTCCTTCCAGTCAATTGGACGGTGCTGCCCTACATACGATGAGTATCGGTTCCTCCACACTTTAATACTGCAAATGCTGATTACAGTAAGCTGATTACAACTTGTTACCGGTGGGCTTTACGCGGCCCCGGAAATGTTATATACTATACATAGCACACGGGTAACTCCGACACCAGGGTCAGCCAAGTTCGCGATACACCTAACTATGAATGAATGAAACCTTTTATTTCGGATAACAGGGATCCATAGAAAATACACTGGGCGTCAAAAATAAGTAGTACACTTTTCAAATTGCAATTACTCCTAAACTATAGTAGTTACACTTATGAAATAAAAAGCAGTTTATAGTAAACTTAACGAAGTTTATTAAAGTTATATTTTATTTGGCATGAATAAAGTTTCAAACTTAAAATTAAGATAAATACTAAAAAGTATCAATTTTTAACGATATGTCAACCACTTAATTTTCACGTTTTGGAACTTTTTCACAATTTAATAACTTGTGTTGCCGCCTCGGGCTCTAATTACAGCTTGGATCCGGTTTGGCATGCTGAACACTAAGTTTCGGAGGCGGTGTTGGGGAATATTTTCCCATTCTTCTATCAGCGCATGTTTTAGAGCCCTGAGTGTGGCAGGAGGTGGACTGCGCCTTCTGACTAGCCTCCCAAGCTCATCCCAGGCGTGTTCAATCGGGTTGAGATCTGGGCTTCTCGATGGCCAAGCCATCAAGTTGATGCCAACCTCCTGAATGTACTCTTGTACGTGGTGAGCAGTGTGTGGCCGGGCGTTATCATGCATTAGGATGGCTCCATCACCCATATTTATTAAATATGGCCCTGCATACTCGTTGAGGATCTCCGAGGCATATCTTTCACCAGTCAAAGTCCCATTTTCTATTACCACAAGCTCTGTGCGACTCTCTGAAGAGATACCAGCCCATACGTGTACAGAGCCCCCGCCATATTGGACTCTTTCCGAGATACAAGCTTGAATGTATCGCTCACCGGGTCGTCTGTAGACTCTCCGCCGTCCATCTGAAGTGTATAAAGAGAATCGAGACTCATCTGTGAATAAAACTCTAGCCCATTCTTCTTCGCCCCATTGTACGTGTTGACGGGCGTAGCGTAGTCTTGCTACGCGATGCTCTGTCTCAAGTTTGGGGCCATTTGCTGGTCTTAGAGGCTTCAGGTTAGCTTCAGCAAGTCTTCTTCTCACTGTACTCTCACTGATGTAGTCTGTTCGGGTCCGAAGAAGCTGTTGCTGAACCTCAACTGCATTAAGGTGTCGATTTCTTAACACAGTGGAAACAATAAAGCGATCTTCTCGGGTACTTGTGCACCTGGGTCTGCCATTACCTCGTCTCCTTAGATGGTTTCCAGTCTCTTCGTACCTTTGCTTTACTCGCTGAACCGTTCTTAAAGTTACACCCACCCTCCTTGCAGTACGACGCATACTGATGCCCACTTCGAGAAAAGCTAAGATTCTTGCACATTCTTCTGGTGAAAGAGGCATGATTAGTCAAATTTACTCTCTGAAGATACCTATGCTTTTCAATTACAATTGCTTTATCAGCAGCGAATGTGTCAAACACAAAAATCCTAAGTAAGACAACACCTTTCAACAGTTTAAAAAAAGTGTTTTTATTTATTCGTTTTTTTTAAAGTCAAGCATTATAAGTTCTTATAATGCATGAAGTTTTTATTGAATAAGATTAAATTTTCTTTTTAACCTTTTTTGTTTCAAAGGTCTAAGTTTTATAGTTTGGGAGAAATCGCAATTTTAAAACTGTACTACTTATTTTTGACGCCCAGTGTATTAGTATAATACACTATACCTACATGATAAGAAGAAGTATACGGGAAGAAGTATACGGGGTGATTTTAAATTAGTTAACAAAACTTTAGGGGCCTCCGAAACTGAACAACTTTTCCCACGGAACCCATGTGAAAGCAATCAGCTGATAGCTCAAGTTGTATGGAGAGACGAAAAAGTTTTTTATATTTCGACCTATGTTCCTTGGGGTGGTCTGTTCCGTGGGGCTGATTCACATCCTTTTTTTTACCAGCCCTAACGTCCCCACCGAGGGGCACGGGCCTCCTTTTGAAACACGAAGGGGCTTTCGAAAATGAATTTTCTTGGACGGGCGGGTTTCGTCACGATGTTTTCTTTCACCGTTGAGCAAGTGATAATTACAAATTGATACAGGCCCGCACCAGGATTTGAACCTGCGACCTTCGGATCCCAAGTCCGGCTTATTACCAACTGGGCCATCACCACTTGTTCACATCCTTAATTTTCGATAGTTAATTTAAATTCAGCCTATATGTATTGGGTTATGTATTCTTCCCATGATATTGATCAACTTTCCAATACCTACATATTGGGTGAATTTAAAAGAAGGATGTGAGTGTTTGCCTTTGTATGTATGTATGTAAATGTATAATAATAAAAATAATAAATGTTTATTTCTCCAAAAAAGTTGTACTTAAAAATTGAGCACATAGAGAAGTGGGAGACTGGAGCCCGCACTAGGTAAAACCTGTATCGCAGGTCTCCAGGAGCCCACCGCGCAGCTAACAATATTAGTAAAATGTACATATACATAGGTACCTCTAAGGACGGAAATTACTTAGGATATTAAGTAGATCAAAATTAGAAAACTATTTTAACTTAAAGCTAAAAGCGGTGTGTGTGTGTGTGTGTGTGTGTGTGTGTGTAAGGGAGAGAGAGAGTGTATGTAAAGAAGGCGTACAATTCAAAAGTCAAAGTCAAATTGTGTTATGAAACGGCTTTCAGTAAGCTTTCTGTGTCATTGTAATCGAATCTTTGCAACCAATTGGAAAATGTTTATTTTCATATACATATTGATCTCATTGTTTAATTTATTATACAAGAATACACCTAGAAAAAGGCAAAAATCTTTGTGCGAAGCTAGTCGAGATTGCTACGGTAGGGCAAACATTTCTTCGTTTAGATCTCACAAGAGAAGTATCAAAAGAAAGGTGTATGTAAATTCTTTATTGCTCAAAAACAGTGTATACCTATGGGGTTTGTATGGGAGTGACATAATTTAAGGTTGCTTTGAGAAAGTTGATCAATATCATGGGGAGAATCAGCCTCTAAAGTGTCGTTAAGTAGTTTAAGGTCACCCCGTAGGTATATACTATACTAGTACTACTTATACAAGCTGTTTTCTTTGTATGGGAAACTGCATTTTGTATGGAAAGTCAAAATTTTTGTTTCATATTTCGACCTTTGTTCCTTGGGAAAGTTGTTCAGTTTCATGGACTGATTTACCTCAGAAAATATGGCGCACTTCTAGATTGACAGCTTGTGTTATATCTAATACAGCACTGTGCAAATGTGTCTGAAAATATTTTACGTAAAATACTAGATTAGTACCTGGTTGTATTAGATTTTTATTACTTACTAGCTGTCCGCCCGCGATTTCGTTCCCGTGGGAATTGTCCCGGTAGATATTTTTTTTTTAAATATAAACCTGCAGCTCTAGCACGATAACGACAAACTCGCGCTCGGCTCACGCTGAAACTTCACTTTGATTGCGCGAGGGTCCCGCGCAAAGGCTTGCTCGCCCTATGGCGTTGTCAATGTTGACATTTTGACATAGGACCGCGGTGTTGTCGTGGCGCTGTCACTATCGTACTCGGCCTGCTGGTCGTGACAATAATAAACTCGAGTTTTGCGCTTACCGACAGATTTAGTGATTCATTTTTATAGAGGTATATAAGAATATGTATTATTTATCTCACTGTTGGAAGTGCCAAAGGTCAAAATGGACTTATAGAAATATAATTTTCCACGTTAAAAACGTATGAGTCGCCGACTTTAATCCCAACAACAATTCGCACAAAGTAGATAACTAGTATTTTTTGCGGACTACAATGCCTATTAGCAGATAACCACAAACGAAAATGTCATTCATTTATTTAGATGATGTTCTGGTTTGTGGTATTTTTGTTTTTAACCGACTTCCAAAAAGGAGGAGGTTCTATGTTCGACTGTATGTATCTTTTTTTATGTATATTCACCGATTCCTCCGCCATTTGCGGACTGATTTTCAAAGTTCTTTTTTGTTGATTTTTTTAAAAGCACTGAATCATTTCAGATAAAATTTATATAGGACCTCTTGAGGAGTATAATCTTTCGGACAATAAAGAATTTTGAAAATCGGCCAACAGTTGGCGGAGTTATCGCGTAACAAACATACAAAAAAAATTAAAAAACATACAGACGAAGCTCCCCTTTTTTGAAGTCGGTTGAAAAGAAGATCGATGCCTTAGAAAACTTGTTCAATCGAACAATATACAGGATGTCCCAAAAATTACTGTCAAGCGGAAGTCCTGAGGTAGAACACCCCTTGGAGCATTCGAAACACCCGTATGTTCCGCGATGTTTTATAGTTTTCAAGTTATGAATTTTTACTGAAATTTTTAGAACTATCAACCTGAACAACTTAAAAAATAAAATAAAAATTTTTAGGCCTTCTTTGAGACATTTTTTTCGCAACTCAATTTTCATGAATTGTACTTAACTTCATTTTTAAGTATCACACAAGACAGCGACTCAAAAATTTTACTTTCAAATGGTTAATTTTAGCTTTTTTGTAGTCATTTTTGATTATTTAACACGCTAATTAACGTTACTAATGATTAATTGCCCAAAGAAAGACTCCGTAATCAAATGGAAAATTTTAAGAGTTTTCCACCTCTCTGTCTTTGAAGTCCGATTTCAGCAAAAGTTGCTCATTAAGTAATACTTTTTTTAAATGATTATGACAGCTGTGAGTCTTGCCAAGTTTTTAAACTTACTTAGGAATCATGAAGCAACCTATCAAGATTTTAAATTTAAAGTCGAAATGTTAAGACATAATTCACTGACCGTAATTTTTTTTGCTTTGAACCATCACTTTTAAAACTTCCATCAAAGTTACGAAGACGAATATTTTAAGCATAAAAGTACAATTCATGAACATTGAGTTGCAAAAAAAACTTCTCAAAGACCTAAAATTTTTTTTTTTTATAGTGTTCAGGTCGATAATTCTAAAAATTTCAGTAAAAAAATTATAACTCGAAAACTATAAAAAAACGCGGAACATATATGGGCGTGTTTCGGATGCTCCAAGGGGTGTTCTACCTCAGGACTTCCGCTTGACACCATTTTCGGGACAGCCTGTTTAAGATTTTCGTTTAGTATTATTTTTATTTTTTTCACAAACTCTTCTTCCAAAAAAAGAGTTTGTGAAAATGTGATTAAGGTAGATTTTCAACAATTATCAGGTATGACAATAGTATTGTTTTTTTAATTTGTAACCGTGAATATGTGTTTTTAGCTTAACAACAAAAGAACGCGAGTAATGATTAGATTAAGCGCCTCGCTTGATCACTAATCTAATCTACAATCGTCTAACGGCGATATTGTCTTATCTTCAGTCGATTGTCTCCCCATAAAATATGTATACGTGCCCTTTGCCATTTAGTTTTTTGCTAGCTTTTCGCCCGCAACTTCGTTTGCGTGGAAAAGTATTTCGTGTCGATCTCCAGCAATCAAAGTTAAAAGCTCAAACTATCATTGAGTTTTGCTCAAGTCAGATCAATGCTGTTTTTACATTAGTATATATAACATGTGGCATGTCATGATAAGCGAAAAGAAAATGCCTGTGCGAAAACTGCACATTCAAGTAATAGTTAGAGAAATTATCTATACTAATATTATAAAGAGGAAAGATTTGATTGTTTGTTTGTTTGCATTGAATAGGATCCGAAACCAATTTGAAAAATTATTTCACCATTAGAATCCTACATTATTCCCGATGAACATAGACATCATAATTTTCCCGAATTCCCACGGGAACGAAGTCTCGGGCGTTAAGCAATGTATGATAAGATTGATTAGTAATCTAACCCTCAAAGAAATTCTATGAGTTTCAAGTGGTTCTAGAACCACATGGTGCTCTGCCTACTCCGTTAGGAATGTGTTTGAATGAATGAAATGAAATTATGCAAATGTATTCAGCATTTGATATTGGACTAGTGTAGTCCGAGCTGAGCTGGCGCGAAGGGTTTCTGTAAGCCAATTACGATATAACCCAATTGTGTCCAAAACTAGGTGCCAATTACCTCGTCCAGTTTTAACTGTGACGTAGACATGCTCTTTGAAGGTATAGTTATTTACCAGCTTTTACAGCTATTTGTATGCGGCATGAAGTGATATGAGTATGTTTTGCCCTAGGCATATTACTTTACTTAGCTGTAGGTAGTAACTGCTAGAACTAACATATTAATATAAATATGATTGCGTTTTTTTGCTATTATTTTTTTCATTTTCACATTTCCGTGGTGTATTAAAGTTATAAGTCCGGTGATAGCCCAGTTTTGTAGCCTGGTTGGGGCCTGAACTCAGTGGCGTAGCGTAGTGCATTCAGTGGCAGGGGCGGCACTTTTTTAGGGGGCGGCAAAATTTCACGATAAATAATAAGAATATTTGAACCATTTCATATTTTGTCGCAACTACAAATTCGATTGTCATTTTTACGTGTGGCCCTTAATTCTAGGATGAATCTACAAAGGTTCCGTTTTTTCTTTTGAAGTACGAAACTCTAAAAAACGGAAAATTTTAGTAATTCTTTTATTTATTTATTAGTAGTTATTTATTTTGAAATGTTCGAAAGTTTTTCATTAAGTTAAAATACTTACCTACCCAAATAAGATGGGGCGGCAAAATTGTCGTCCACTCCGGGCGGCCGACACCCACGCTATGCCGCTGCCTGAACTGAACAACGAATTCATTCGTCTTTTCAGCGGTAAAAAAAAACATCGTGATGAAACCCGTGTCTGAGAAAATTAAGTCTGGAAGGCGTGTGGCCCACTAATCCGCACTGGGCCAGGAGGGTTGTGGACTTTGAACTAAATTCTTCATTGTTTCGAAGTTTGGTAGGGACGTTTATGGGCTGATGACGATGATGATATTTCCGTGGATGTCGTAAAAGACGACTTGAAGACTTGATTGAGGAGCATTTAATTTTTCAATTATTTTTTAAGGCATGTATAATTTTTGGGGGACACAAAAATCATTCTATGAGTGACTGAAGAAAGTTGCAAAAAAATTAATAATCTTAGCTCAACCTATTGAAAAATATCCCGTTTTCACAATTTGTATAAGCCAAAAGTTGATTTTTTCGCTGTTATCATTTTGTCGCCAAAAATTAACCTCGCAGTTTAAAATAACGCTACTTAAGGCGACTACAGCACCCGATAAAGGCAGCACACATAGGAATAGTGCCGTCTCCGTCTCTCAACAGGCCTGGGCCGGCAGTGGGAACAGTGTCGATACAAGAAGTTTACGGACTATGAAAGCGTGCGTGCGTAAAAACATGTTCGAAAGTTAGAAAAATGAGATTTATGGAAAGGTACTTAACAGCTTAAATCGAAAAATGCGTTAACTACCTACTTATCGAGAGTATTCAATCACGAACATTTTGATAGCAAATTCAAGTTCCTGTGTGCATTTTACTATCGTTTTTACAGCTTAAAAGATACACAATATTGGTATTTAGAGGTGACTTTGTGAGCTTTTTCTATCGAACCAAAAGTGCTGAATCATGTTTTCAGCAAACTACTTATCTAGTTTATGTCCTGAATATTACCGTAGTATTTCTTCGATTTAATGCAGTGCGTCATGCTTATCTACGCATCATAAAATCGTAATTTAGGTGCTGTAGTCGCCTTAAAACTATTTTTAATAGGTAGCGGTTTCTTATTTATTTTTACTTTTGATATAGTCACTAGCCAAATAATTGTGAAAGCTAATTTCATTTTTTTGAGGACTCTAATTTCACATTTCTTGTCGCTCGATTAAATACGACCCATATTTTTACGACGACTTTACTACAATCGTATTATTCCTAAAAACGAACTGCAGCCACCACCAGTTAGGTGGCTGCTGTCGTTTGGGTCGTGTCCTGTAAGGACCTAGATCATTCCACTAACTAATCAATCAATCAATTCTTGGATTTCATGGTCCCATCGGCTTTTTAGCGATGATTCTGCCAGTGTCAAGTACCCACTTGAGAAGAACTTCTTTGATACAATTTTCCGGTAGAACCATTTTCTCAAAGAAATGTCAGTGAAAATACGAAAAAAATATTTTTGCCTAAAGTTCGATGAATAAATTATTTATTTATCCACCCCATATGTTAAAAAAATAGGTAAAAAAACTTTTTAAGTTAAACGGTTTTATGTTAATCATACATTGCAATGTTTAAGATAAATGTACTAAAAACCAAAAAATAATAAAATAGATACAGTCGTGGGAATTATAAACATATGCATAGACTAGACCAGTCTTTCCCAACGTGGGCGATAACGCCCCCTTGTGGGCGCTGCAGGCCTAAAGGGGGGCGGTAAGAGACCCAGAAAAAAAAGGTGGCGTTGTGTAGGGCTTTGGGGTCGATTTATAATTTCATCTACCTAGCTAGGAAGACTCTTAGACACCAACTGAGCTCTCGACTCTCGACTACATCTTGTGAACATCAACTAATATTAATTAAGATATAGCTCAAACTCGGTTCGATATAATAGACCGCGGACAATCATGTTTTAACAAGTTTTTGTTAAATAATCCGATTTGTACATTCCTGTATCAATCGGCTGGTTCTATAATACTTGTTCTTGCTTGTCGAGTACGATTGAGCGTCGAATGAGATAAACGAGTTTATGCACGTTTGTCTTATTCCTGTTGGTGCGTGCTGCTTATGCAATCCTATATAAACGACGTAAATTTATTTTATTTTCATTTGCGGTTTCGCGCATAATAGATAAGCAGTACTTCATTATAACACTTACGTATTTCTCAAAACAAAACAATGTCGGAAGTAAAAAAGAAGAGACGGCAATACTCTGCGGAATATATTAAATTTGGATTTATTGAAAATCCCACAAACCCGTCGTCGCCTTTGTGTCTTCTATGTCTAAAAACATTTTCGAACGAAGCAATGAAGCCTTCAAGACTGCAAGATCATTTGAATAAAATGCATCCAGATAAGAAAGACAAGAATGTAGCATATTTTCAAGACCTAGAGAAGAAGCATAATATTCAGCCAAGTGTATCAAAACTATTTTCGGCGGCTGCTAAGCAAGATGACGACGGACTTCGAGCTTCGTACAATATCTCTTTGTTAATTGCTCAAAAAGGCAAACCACACAACATCGGAGAAGAGTTAATTTTGCCAGCAATAAAGGAAGTAATAACTACTGTGCTTCATAAACCGGCCGCAGATATTATCCGAAAAATTCCTTTGAGTAATAATTCTGTGCAAAGACGAATTGATGAAATGGCTGAAAACATTGAAGAATCATTGTGCAATCATCTGAGGACTAGTCAATTCTCAATTCAGCTCGATGAGTCCACTTTACCAACTAATGAAGCGTTGTTGCTATCTTACGTGAGGTTTATTAAAGATGAGAAAATACGTGAAGAACTATTGTTTGCCAGAAATCTGGAGACAGATACAAAAGGCGAAACCATATTCAATACATTGGAAAAGTTTTGTGAAGAGAAAGAGATTCCTTTGAAAAATATTATATCAGTTGCTACGGATGGCGCTCCGGCTATGACAGGGCGCCATAAAGGCTTCATAGCGTACTTAAAAAATAAAATTCCAGATGTCCTTGCTATACATTGCGTTATTCATAGACAACATTTGGTTGCTAGAAACTTAAGTGAACGACTATTTCAATCACTGCAATATGTCATCAAAGCATTCAATAAAATCCGTAGCAGCTCTTTGAATGATAGATTATTTCATCAGCTTTGTGTTACTAATGACGAAGATTTCAACCGTTTATTGCTTCATACTGAAGTTCGTTGGCTGTCAAGAGGCAATTGTCTGATTCGATTTTACAACCTGTTTGACTCTGTGATAGAGTTCTTGGAAACTAAAGATACAGAACTGCGCAACAAGCTCATAAAATCAAAGAATGATATAGCTTACATGACAGACCTGTATAAATTGTTCAACGACATGAACCTCCAACTGCAAGGCGATGAACTAAATTTAATTAAAACAAAAAATGTCGTTGCTGCTTTCGCAGCCAAACTGCTTCTGCACAAAAAGAATATGGGCAGACGTGAGTTTCACAATTTTCCGAATTTATCAGTATCCTGCAGTAACGACGACTTGTTTGCCTACTGCCAACATTTGGAAAACCTCCACATTGACTTCACCGAACGATACCAGGACATTTTAAACTTGGAAATACCAGACTGGGTGTTGGATCCGTTTTCAAATGTCAACATAGCAATGTCACCTCAGCTGGAAGAAGAACTTATAGAATTGACAACAAACGAAGAAATAAAAATCAAGTTCAAAAATGGATATCAAGAATTTTGGCTTCAAAAACCGATCCTGCAATTGTACCCTGGATTGTGGTCAATTGTTCAACGATTCTTGATAGCATTCCCATCGTCATATTTGTGTGAACGTGGTTTTAGTGCTGTGGCAACGCTGCTTACTAAAAAGAGAAATCGTTTGCGTGTTACCGAACGTGGCGACTTGCGGCTGTTTTTGAGTAAATTGGAACCTGATATCAACAAACTTATTGAACAGCATCAGATTCAACCTTCACATTAGTTTTTATATAAGAATTGATTATGTTTGTTTTATTTTCAATAAAAGATACTCTGTCCGAATACTATAAAGTTGCGTTTCAATAATCAGTTATAAGTACTTAGCGGTTTTTAAGTATGTTTAAAAAGGGGGGCGTTAAAAAATAATTTATTCTTAAAGTGGGCAGTAGACAAAAAAAGGTTGGGAACCCCTGGACTAGACTAAAATAAAACCGTGGGGCACGTCAATTGTCTACAAATTATCGACTTAATGTGCCCCACGGTTTTATTTTAGTCTAGTCTATGCATGTGTTTATAATTCCCACGACTGTAACTATTTTATTATTTTTTGGTTTTTAGTACATTTATCTTAAACATTGCAATGTATGATTAACATAAAACCGTTTAACTTAAAAAGTTTTTTTACCTATTTTTATTTTCTAGTTTTTGTTTTTATTAAAAACATACATTTGGTAGCGGCGGCCATCTTGTATTTCAAATTTTTATAGTATATTGTATTCTGCTTGTTGAGCCCTTTCATTTGATACCCATATTGATGGGATTGATAAAACCTACGTTATCCGCCATTTTGTAGCGGCCGCCATCTTGGATTTCAATTTTTTATAGTATATTGTATTCTGCTTGTTGAGCCCTTTCATTTGATACCCATATTGATGGGATTAATAAAACATAAATTATCCGCCATTTTGTAGCGGCGGCCATCTTGAATTTATAATGATAATGAATAAACATAATTGTATTGTCACCAAAATCCAAAGTGTATACAAAATTTCAGATTAATCGGTTGACAGGAAGAGGGTGAAATTTGATTTATACTAAATTTGACCCAAGAATAATAAATAAAACAAACGGGGTGAGCTAAATAAAACCGTTTAAAAAACCGTTTAATAATAAAAAGGGTTATCTAATCCTTACTAATATTATAAATGCGAAAGTAACACTGTCCTGTCTGTCCGTCTTTCACACCTAAACTACTGAACCTATTTTGATGAAATTTGGTACAGAGATATATTAGAGCCTGGGAAAGGACATAGGCTACATTTTATCCCACAGTTGGGCACGATAAAACCTATAGCCCACGCGGGCGGAAAGCTAGTTAATCATAGTTTAATTTACAAACTCTATAGCATGAAATTATGCTCGCGCTCGCGACTATACTAAGCTAAGTTTTTATATGAAAGTTGCGTACATAATTTTTTATTATGAAAGTTCACTATACAATAGTTTGTAGTTTACGTTATCTATGTAGTATCTAGCTATTTATATACAACTAGCTGATGCCCGCAACTTCGTCTGCGTGTTGTATGTATTTTTATATAGACCGAGTTTGTACTTTCAAATTCAAATTCAAATATATTTGAAACACAACTACAGATACATGAATTTTTTATTAAAGCAACTATTTCGTTCATATTTTCGTTATATGAACGAATAGCAACTATTTCGTTCGTATAAGGAAAAGCAATTTCTAAAAATATTTTTGATTTGAAAACTTGGCTAACTATGTCATATAAGGTTGATACCTAATACATTACTTTGGATCTAAAAACAAAGCTCAAACATAGTTGTTTCCTCTATCGGTTATTTTTTCTATACCATTGTTACTGCTTTTGATAGATTAAGGTCCGTATTATAGAACGCGACTCAGACTCTGATCTATACTTAAGTAGCAGTCGTTTTTGTTATTTTGATACTGAGAGAGATAGACAATCAACACTTAACACTTGAGTCTCCTTTAGTGGTGCCTCTAAAACTTCTTTAAAAAGTTTTATGTTGTCTTAACAATCCCACAAAAAGTGGTTAATTAATATTGTATTTCGCGTTTCTGTGAAAAACGTAAGGATTTTGTACTTATATAAAAAATCAATTTTGATAAAATAAAAATATGTGGAGTAAAAAATTTACGAAAATTGTATGTTGAAAGACCTATTACTTAGGTAAGTACAATAAATGGCACACGAATTCCTAAGTGCTAAATACGGACTTAGTTTTGATTTTCAGAGGAATAGAAGTTTCTAAAACAGGTCACCTAGTCAGTATCTAAGACAACCCCCGTGAATTTGAGATTTCAGCTAGCACGCTGCTTTTATTGTGCTTTGCGATAATTGTGTAAAAATGATTCAATAAAAAAATAAATTTTTGATAGAAATGACTAAGCTTTTCCCTTCAATGGACATTTGTAGAAATAAGCAAAAGTGTCAGTGCTTGATCCAAACTAAGAAACTTATTAGAATAGTAATGTTATAATATTTATCCAGGGCTTATATACGCAATACTACGCTTGATGTAAATTAAAATCAAAAATCAATAAATAGCCCTTATTTCATGTGAGAACATCAAAGCCAAAGATCAAACCTATAGACCATATTCCGTTTTAATGAAACAAACAATTGTCAGTTTCTATTGAGTTTCCCGCCTTTAAAAATAAGAAATGCATTGAAAACACCGGCTGTACGACCATAGATTCCTTTGCTTAAAACTAAAAAATAAGCCGTTTATTGTTTTCAAAAAGTGATATCCTTGAATAATATCATTTATTTTCTCCGACAGGGCCGAATTAAGATTTGAAGACTAAATACTTAATCAATATGCTGTATGCAATATGCTGAGTCAGCGCCAATTTGATTGGCATGATACAGATAACACGGTGTAAAATAGTTTTATGAAATTATTTGTTTCTGTTTCTTACTCTGTTTACTTCATTGTTTGCTTGCTGATTCATGTTTACTTGTATGTTTGTTGTTTGTCTATTACTGTGTTGTGCTGTTTTATGTCAATTGAATAAAGTGTCAATCTATCTATCTATCATAAAAACAATTACTTAGCACTTCACACTGTAACTTTCTGCACTAAAGTTTCTCTCGTATCGTTTGTTTGCCCAAACCGGAAATCGAACCCAGAAACCGTCGATTCACAGGCTGTGTAACTCTACCACTCAACCAAACTTCTCGACAAAAATTAAGAAAGGATCTATTATACAAAATATCTCATAAATCTCAATCCGGTCCTTTTATCAAATGCTACGTACTCATAGACATAGAAAAAATAAGTTAAATATCAACACTGTCTAGGGATATTGCTTAATTTTTCATACAAAAAGGTCTGTTTGAGAAGCTATAAAAGCATACTCGAGACACATGGAGGGATAAAATATTAAGATGAGTGTTAAACCTGAATTTTCAATTCCCGTCAATGAATTTTGTTTAAATTTTTTTTTTAAACGTGACGTAAACGAAAACAAAAAATGCACTTTTTTCTGCTTTTTGTATGAAAATGGTGGAATTAGCGCATTTTTTTTATTTTAGTCACGTTTTCACAAATTTCAAGAAAAATTAAATTCATTGATAAAAATTGAAAATTCATGTTTGGCACTTGCTCATCTGAAAATTATATCACTCCTTGTATCTCCAGTATGGTATTATAGCTTCTCAAACAGACCTCTTTTGTATGAAAAATCATGCAATATCCCTAGACAGTGTTGATGTGTATATTTTTCTATGTTTGGCGTAAATAATAGAAAGAACTTGAGAAACATTGTAAGTGCCTATTCCATTCAAGGGTTGCCCTTGATTTTGATGGGATTCCATCAGATCCTGAATTGGTGACAATAGGACCACTTCTGGAGTATACTCTTTCAAACAAAAAAAGAATTTTGAAAATCGGTCCACAAATGGCGGAGAAATCGGTGAACATACATAAAATAAAGATATACAATGGTTTAAGATTTCGTAGTTTTCCTTTCATTTAATTTACCAAGTTTGTTAGAAAGATTTCATCCTTTTAATTGACCCTAAAGATCGACGCAATAAAAGTACAGGGTATTCTTACAGATTTTAGTCGGTTCGATTCCCGGTTGCGGCAAGCGAATTTTCAAAAATTCTTTAATGCAGTTTTCTTTCTTTTCAAAAATAAAGGAATGTTTTCTTTGAGTACAATTTTCTATCTACAGTATTAAGAGTACTTTCCCTTCAGGTGGCATTACAAAATTCCACCCTGTATACAATCGAACATAAAACCTCCTCCTTTTTGGAAGTCGGTTAAAAAGTAATTCAAGTGATACAGTGTATCCGCTCCGATCCAGCGGCAGTGTTTCTCGCCGTCATAGTTCTTCGTAAACAAAACACTATCGGCTTACGGAGAATGAGAGAAGTAAAGAAATATAAATTGAAGACAATAGCTAAGAAATACATATATTGAAGACCTGGCTGTATGGATGCAGATTCCTTTGCCTTTCTCGAAAGAGATAAATTTAAAAAACAACATGTCCATGCTTTTAGCCCATGTATATGTCAAAAATACATTGATCTCTATGGTATGAGTAAAATGTACTGAAAAACACCTAGCTTTGAATTTTTTCAGGGTTTTTTGTTGTTGGTTTTATATTTACTGGCTAAATTTCGAGATTTTATGTAGCCTAAATGTTGACCGGGGATATAAGGTACCACCATGCAAAATTTCATTTAAATCGGTCCAACAGTTTCGAAGATTAGCCCGTGCAAACAGACAAACAGACAAACAGACAAACAGACAAACAGAGAAACAAAAAAATCTAAAAAAATCGGGATTTGTTTTATTTCTCTTCTTACATCCCCCTGACTCGGTTTTTAGCATTTTTTTTCTATGTACAGAAATTCGACCTCTACAGTTTTATTATATTATAGATGTAGATACGTCACTTCACGCCAAACGCACGTCATCAGCGTCACGCATTTTCATTTGCGTGTTGGTTCCAATCTATTACTCTATGTTATTGTGGCGTTGCGTACATCTATACATATAAAGTAAACGTAGTTATTCAATTTCTGATGTGGTTTCGCAGTGCAGAATTGATATCCACTTTAAAGTCATTGCGTCACGAGGCTATTTATAAAACCAATATGTAAGCTGGTGAGCACTAAATATCAATAAGACACTTTACTTTCGTAAAGGAACTTTACTTCATAGTGCTTCTTATTTTAGTAATAAATCATCCATAAAAGTGAATATATCTATCACTTTTAAGAATGATAGAAGCAATCGGATTTAAACGGCTACAGCAGTCATTGTGTTGTTCAGAAGAAAAACTAATTTCGCGATGTAGAATCGAATGCGGTAATATACTTAGAAAAACGTTCGTACACATCGAAAACTGCTAAATCCCTACAGAAACATTATTGGTAACGATATCGGAACTATAATAGGGACTTGTAGACCGAGCTCGCGTTGCACGAAACCCTACCTCACGAGGTGGCAGCTCAGAAATGTAATGTAGTGATAGATACTACTTAGGACCACTGGATTTTAGTAGTTTGCCATCGCATATCCTGGAAGAAGTAGTTCTTTTTTTCTTAACTTCTTGTTAACTGATACAGATCGATTGCCCTGGACGTGTCGTTCATGAATATACAGGGTGTTAAGTAATTCGATCTTATCCTCTCGGGTGGTGAATCAGCCCATGAATGACTTGAGCGATTCATGGGCTGATTCACAACCTGAGAGGATAAGATCGAATTACTTAACACCCTGTATATGGTTGCCTGCATTCAGCCTGGCAGTTTTTCTGATCAGCCACCTAGAACAATATATGTCGAAATCTTGTTCGAAGTGGCTGAATAGAAAAACTGCAAGGCTCAATGCATTCTTGTATAGATCAGGTGGCAAGATGAAACTGATGCAGATCGATTGCCCTAGACGTGCCGTTCATGAATATATGAACGGCAAGTTAAAAAAAATACTTCCAGGATATGCGATGGCAAACTACTAAAATCCAGCGCTCCTTGTAGTAAGTATCTATCACTACATTACATTTCTGAGCTGCCACCTCGTGAGGTAGGGTTTCGTGCAACGGGAGCTCGGACTATTTTGTAAGAGCTCTCGTCCTATTTCTTAAATATCCTATTTCTATGCGGTGGCAAGTTGTTTGGTACGCTGCGATCGCCATCGCCACTTGAATCTTGAATGGCAGCGCGCTGATAGCATCGCCTGCACGGTAATAGGATGTCAACAGACCCTATCTAGGATGTCATTTAATACAGATAGTCGGAAACTAGACCGAATACTTAGATCACATTATTGTGAAAAAACATTTATGGATATTACTTATAGCATACGGTAAAAAAAAAACTGCGAAGTTCACGTGACACTCGGTTATAGAGTGACTTTAATGAAGTTACCAAATGAAGGATGTGAATCAGATGTGTCACTGAAAACAACTTTTCCCAAGAACAGGTTAGTACTTACTATGAAAAATATTGTTCGGCTCTCCATACAACTTGAGCGATAAGTTTATCAGCGATTGCCATAGTATTAGAAATCAAACTTTTTTTAATAATTTCATATGGCTTCCTTGAGTAAAGTTAATTTCATTTTCCTGGAGAGAATCAGCCCTTATAGGTTCACTAACTGATTTAAAGTCAACTCATGTAAACGAAATAAAAGGCGCAGATATATCAACATTACATTCTCAAAATAAATGAAGTACCTAATAATCAACAAAACAGAACAGATTATTTTTTCTTTAGATATAAAAAGTAAAACCAAAAGGAAATAAGAAGTTTACAAATAAACAAACGTTAAAGGTCCAGATTCGCCTATGTTACGAATTGTAACTTAAGTAATATTTACCCCCCTTAAAACTTAATACAAGATGAGAGCAACAAGTTTCCAAGTTGTGACTGTAATTCCCCCATCTATCTTTGTAACTCCCCAGAGTTAATTATCTACATCGCCGCGAAACAATCTCCTAATTGCCAAATGTTACAAACATTCAGCGAAACGCTCTCCAGTGCCTTGTTAACCCTACGATCGGCTTATTCAGTTTCGTGGAACATTTTGCCTCCGACCGAAAGAACTTATTAAAAATTGACTACAAACGAATTCCTTGTAAAATGTTAAGTCTGAAAAATATTGCATAATTAGGCATTTAAATATACCTAAAAAGTTGAGACCATCAAATTATTATTTATCTACATTAACGTTTTAAGCAAAGATATTATGCACTATATCTTGAAAGAGAAGTTATTTTACCGCCTAATTACTTATTAGGTTTGTGAAAGATTTGCAAAGTGCGAATTATAATTTCAGCAAAGAAGTTATTGATCTAGGGCGGAGGGGGTGCGACGGCGACGGCGGCGGCGCGCGCTTCGCCGGCGGCGTCGGGCCCCGCGGGCCGGCTCCACAGCGACACTCGCTGTCATAATAACGCGTCCCTCCACTGAATTAACTTTGTTTGCATATTGTTATCCCGCGACCTCACTCCACACAAATAACGCCGGTCGCGAACCGCCGGCCACGGTCGCTAAATAACCGATAGCACCGCCTACAACGTAACATTGCACACCCCTCTTTGTGCACCCTCTTTACTCAGTGACCGTTTCCAAAACTTACTCGTATATAGCTATTTATGCCAAACGACGTTGCTTTGATGAAATGTAATCGCTCGTTAAGAGAAACAATGAACATTCAGGGCCGACATCGTGACGGACGAATAGCGATCGTACGCCCGCGTCAGACGAACTGGAATAGAATATCTCAGCGAGCGTGAAATTAAAGGATAAACAAATGGAGCCGGGAGCGGCGGCGATCATAATGGAGCTGCAGTGCGGCCGAGGAGGTGTCAAGCGGCAGACACGGGGCTGACCCGACGAGTGGCGCGCGGCGCACCAGAACTGGGGCATATCAATAAGCGTGCCCCAGTTACGGGGTCGAGTGTGCCGGGGCGCGCAGTGCGGTGCATTGTGAGCGGGTGCGGCGAGGATGTCGGGCCGGTCTTGCACGTCAGGGTCGGTGCGCTCGGCGGCGGCCGGCTCGCTGCGGCTCGGCAACCACAGCCACACGCACGAGGTGGTGCTCGACGCGCTGTACGAGCGCAAGCGCGACAAGAAGACCGTGCGCGTGCTCACCGTCATCATCTATGTGTTCTGCGTCTCCCTCGCCGCGATCATGCTCTCCCTCTACTACGTCTTCTTCTGGGAGCCCAAGGACGCGCAATACGCGCAGCGCAAGGTGTCTCACAATGTAGACCAGCAAACCAGCACCACACCAATGCCCACATGCTTTATGCCACACACCGGTAGGTCACACCACCAACACGATCCTCTTATTCCTTATTCTGACCTAAAAGCAACTGTACCAGAATACTTTACAGTTATTTAGCGTTATAATTCTAATTGATTTGATCCATGAGCCTCCCTATCTAACAATTAGGCGGAGTGTAAACCTAACTATTAGATAATACTGAAGAGCAATCAGCATACACTGCCAAATCGTAGTAGATCTGACAAACACGCCTTTAACACTAACAATAGTTGTGACGTCTTTCTGTGTAAATACTAATGCTTACTTAGTCGCTGCACCGCTGGTAGAAACGTTAATCTTAATAAACTTAGATAAATTCCTCTTGGGGTGATGCTATTACTAAGCATCAATCTTTTTAGCATTAGATTGTTTCAAAAAATACGAATAGATCAAATGAAACCAGGTGACCGAGGGGCTGCTACCCCCTCGTGCATTGTGTGATTCACAAAAGTTACTCTACCACAAAAACATTAACCCCGAAAAAAAACAGCCCTTTCATTTGATCTAAAGTATTATATAATTCCTGTTACACTAACTAATGACGTTCGACATAATAAATAAAAAAACTTTAAAATATAATACAAAAATAGTTTATTCAGATCATCATATACTTCATCATATAATCATTATAATTCTATTAAATTCTATATTATAAAACAAAGTCCCCCGTTGCCTTGTCTGTCTGAACGCAATAAACTCAAAAACTACTCAATGGAATTACATAAGGAGCAATTCAAAAGGAAGATTTACAATTTACATGTTATAGGTAATTAATTCCTAAAATTCGCATGGGAAAGAAGTTCCGGGCGGGAAGCAAGTACATATTTAAAACAACATGATCACTTTCAAAAAGATTCTAAAATTTCTTAGAATCAATCACTCTTCAAAACTTTACGAGCTATAGTAAATATGAAAATTTAAGTGGCGCCTGTCTATACAAATTTAATGCGTTGCTCGCATAAAATTTACGACATTTTCGTCATTTTAACACGTTTGCTGAACTGAACATAATATATCATATTATATTTATAAAAAGAAGCTTTTCATCTGTCCGTTACGATATAATAAATTTTCGTCTGATTCGAACTAAAAACGCAAACGGGCTTTTTGTTTTTATTTCGGGCGGTCTATTCTCGTAAACCTTGCGATATCCATCTAAACATCTAATGGAAGCTAATGTAGATAAAAATAAAGCCAAAGTGCCGAGTGAAGCCGCCTCTAAGGCTTATTCAAACGGCTTAATACTCTTTGGAGGAATTTTATGAACATCCCGCGCGTCGTCGGCGAGGCTGTGGCGGAGATTTAGCACCTCTCCAGGGATTACACAATCACGACCGAGCCGAGGTTATTTACGGCTAAGCACACAACCCTAATGGCGAATAAGAAGCTCTAAAGACTGAGTCATATGGATAACGGAAGTAGCCCGTAAAATTACTGCAAATAAATCTATTTCCAGTTGCACCTGCGACTGGGTAATGAAAATGAATGTCAAGTTGAATCTGTACGTAATGTATTTTGTTGTATGTGGAATATGTATTTTGGCAAGATAAATAAATTATTATCTCGCACGAGAATGCATCGGGAGTGTCATACTTCAAAGCTATAGTAACTGCCCGGCACATGGTTTGTTATTATTAATTTAACGATTTTAATAAAGTGTTATTTTTTTGATATGAGTGGGTAGTCATGACCGAGAGATAGGTACCGATTTAGAATAGAAATAAACATTAATGAGTATAATTATGTTTCGAATGATTGGCTCTCCGTATGGAAAATGAAAGGAACATAGTTTATTCTATTACTTGCATACATATTTTATAGAAAAAACAAAACATCCTAAGTAGAAGATGAAGTAGGTACCTGTATATTTTTTAAAAAGGGTATTCAGACATTCGAAAAATAAAGTAATTAGAAAACCCTTAGCAAACTGTGGAATATCAGTTTTTTATCAAAATTTCGAGTAAGCTAACATATTTCAAGCTGGAAGGTGTTATACTATCTTACATATCTAGGAAACTATACCTACATTCCAGGAGTAGACATGAGAAAGAACAGACGTCGGCTGATGCAGTTATTTGCGGTTCAGAATGTAGAGCACACTCTCTTAAGTTGAAGATGTTTGTGCACAAGTCCCAGAGCCGGGCAGATTGCAGTAACGCCTGAAATAGCCGCGCGGTTACTTACAAATCTTATCATAACAGACTCGGTTCTTCTTAGTCATATGGCTGATGTGAGGACATAGTTTATTATTATTTATTTAATAATAATAAACTAATAATAAACTAATAATAATAAATAATAAAAAATTTAGTTAAACTTTGTTATTTAAACCAACTAATTGGATAGATAGATGGACAACTCATTTATTTACCAAAACATAACATTGATACACAAATGTCTTGAAATGTCCTATAGCGATTTCGCGCCACTCAGCGCGCCGATATCTAACATAAAAGCGTGACGTGATTTTTGCATAAAGACAGGAAACAGTCACTGGAGATTGTGCTAGAGCAGCATTTCCCAAACTATGGATCGCGACCCACCGGTGGCCCTGTAAAGTAGGACGATACATCTGTGTGAGGCGGAATTGTTGGCTGTGATTAATTAGTTGAAACACCAAAATAACTTGGACGTATAAAAGTCAATGTAATTAAGTAATTACGAGTATGTATTAAGTAACTTTTTACAAAAAAAATAAAGTCGACTTCAAAAAGCGATTTTTTTTTCTATTGTTAGTGTAAATAATTGAAAGTAGGTGAGAAACAATGTAAGTGCCTATTTAATTTGAGGGTTTCCCTCGATTTCTCTGGGATTCCATCATCAGATCCTGACCTGGTTATAATGGGACCACCTCTTTCGAATAAAAAACACAGTCGAACATAGAACCTCCTCCTTTTTGGAAGTCGGTTAAAAAGTAACTAAATTTGAAGTTGATTATATGATGAAGTGACTAAAATTGTTATTTCATTAAATATATAGCACTCCTTGTACTTATTTAATCTTCTTATCAGCCCATATACGTCCCCACAGAGGGACACGGGCAGTGGCGTGCATTCCATACAAGCAGAAAAGCAGTGCCTACCCTAGGCTTTTCAAGGCAAAAAAAATACAAAAATTAAATATTATAATGTACACCAACGATCACAGATCTTTGTGAAACGAATAAACGTTTTCCGAAATGACGCCATCTTCATTTCTCTAACCTTTAACTTTTCAAAACAGCGCCACCTAAACTTCTAATACTGAACTAGTAAGAGCCCTCGTAGGAGCGCGGATTTGCCTTTCTAATTATTCGTTAAAAGCACTCGTTTGAAATGCCTTTTTTGTTGAGGTTTTGTGTTGAAATGGGGGCTTCTGATTGGCTGTTTCGCCTCCCCCACCAAATATTAACAAACTGATTGTATGGAGAAAAAAGCTCTGCCTATAAAGCGATTCTACCAAATTGAGAAGTGTCAATATTCAGTAAGTTTGAAATGGCTGTTATAGATTTTTAATTTTGCGGCCTTTTTGTCATAGTGGATGCATTCAGCCATATTGGTTTGTTTTTGTTTTGCAACTACGTAGGTACGAAAACTTTTGCAAATTATTGTTTTATCAATTTATAGTGATTGTTAGATATTTGTTTAGAACAAAATGAGTGCAATAAGTTGTGAAAAGTGTGGTGATGATGTTTGTTTGCCTAAACTGCGTAATTTTTCAAGTTTACCTTTTCAAGAAAAAGTAAACATTACTTATCGCAAAAGGCCGATACGTGGATTTGACGCAAAAAAAGGTACCGCAGTAAGACATTACTAAAATATACTATATTAATTATTGGTACACGGGTTGTGTGCATACTAACCGCTTAAGTATTTTGTTTTCTGTGCATTTTGTTTTCAAACTGTTATAAAAACGTATGGAACGGCGCAGGGTTATTTTGATTTGAATAACCTTAATACAGCGATTAAAAAGTATGAGCTTTCTGAAAAACATCTCAAAGCTAGGTACGTTGAAAGTTTTTTCGTTTGTCAAAAGTCGCTTAAAAACGAGTTTGAGCGGTCAATTAAAACTAGACAAGTTCACTGCCTACCCTGCCTAAAATGTCTATGCACGCCACTGGACACGTGCCTCCCTTCGAAACACGAAGGGGATTTAGGCCATAGTTACTTATTTCATAAACATTAAAAACCAAGAGGGGGAGTTCAGAGTTTGGAAGTTTTTATCAGGTGGGTTGCGGGCTAGTCGAGTTTGGGAACCACTATGCTAAAGAGATACATATTTTTCCATGCAAACGACTTTGTGGAAAACTATAGCACCTACTCTCATAATCATAATCATTTGAGCTTCCGCATAACCCGGATCTTTTGATTTCTATTTTCGCCGACATATCCATAGTTTCCCAAGTCCCGTGGCTCCCTGAATCTAATACCAATGCTGTTTATAACTTTATAACAAATAAATCACGGCGGATTCAGAACAACGTGCAGATTCAGAACAGAAACCATTTGTAAACGATTCTAGTGAACCAAATTGAACGCAGCCGCGGAGGTGGTAAACTGGAATGTTTCCGATTCTGAGGAATTTTCATGTCAACAAGCGAAATAGAAAATATCAAATTTTGCTTTATTATAATAATAACATAATATTTATTTCAGACATAATAAGATTTAAACAATTTACAATGTCCATAGAGGGTTAGTGCGTTAATAACAATGGTAGCTTAGAAGTATGTTAGTAGTGTTAGTGCATAGAATCAAATCAAAAAAATAAATCACATCACATGTCACACTAATAATTATTACCTATTATTTAAGCTTTGACACTAAATTCATCGATTAAACAAAAAGTATGTGATTCTCCATTATTTGGAGAGACGTCTTTGTGAATACGACTTTGTAACTTGCTGTGATGTCAAGGGTGTGCGTTATTTAAATATCTAAGTAAGAATAACAATTAACAACCTTATCGCATAAAGGTAATAGTATCACTAGGAAACTTTCAAAAACAGGCTTTATGTTATATAAGACTGGAGGATGCCCGGGATTTCGTTACCGTAAGAATTTTGTAAAATCAATCTCCTTTATTCCTATGGTCTAGGGCCCACCCCAGAATATTGGGCTACCAATTCGAAATTCTATAATCGATACCAAAATACCTACTGATAACTTCACACAAAAATCATTAAAAACAAATTTATCTACAGCTGAGAAATCTACATACATACTATAATACAGTATTAGTTACTTTTGAATACACAGCGTACCTATTAAGCATTTAATTTAAATGTACTCTACATTTAATTTTGCGCCAGGCCCGCGGCCCCCCCTAGAAAATAACCCTAGATACGCCAATGAGTATAAGTAGAACAAAAGTTGTTGTTCACGATGTAAGCATTCTAGTCATGCGAGGTTATTGGTGATTTACAAATAACCCTGTAAGTTTAAGACTATGTATAACTAATCATGATCCAATAAAACAAACCCTTTGCAGTTTCGATGATACTTGGCAGTAAAACTAATGTAATAATTACTGGGCCACGTTAATAAAAGCGGCATATTGTTCATTTAAATGATAATTAAGCATACTATTACTACTGTAATGAAAACCGTCTCCACTCCAGTAGGCGGAATCCGATAGCTCGTTCATCTAAATATTTACCAGACTTTGTCTGTTCTGTTCTCGAGAAATGTTCGTAAATAACACAGTCTGTCCGACTCAGTTTATTCACGTTGCCGTAAAACGTCAAGTCACTCCGCAGTTTATCGTTTGCAAGATCTACGGACAATTTATTCTTACGTTTTGTCCTAATTTACTTGTAGATTTCCAAAAAGTAGGTAAATACCTACGTTTTTGTACGTAGGTTCCTATTGAAAACGAATTCTTTAAGCCTTATCCAATCCTGCAGAAATTACTTAAATTCACTAATCTGTGATCATGTAAATAAAGGTTCATACATAAATTTACATTTATAACTTTTTACATAAACAAAACGAACACTATTTTTGTGATGTGTACAACTTAGAATCAAAAATATCAAAAACTTATCCATCTGGGGGCACGGCCAAATCGAGCAAAAAAGCTCACGTAGGTACCTTTTCTCGGAACAGTTTAGGCCATTTTTCTTACGTGAACAATCGAACGATAAGTTATATCTGCATATTCAGTTGCAAAAACCGTACTCTGAAACAAGAACTCGGTCTCTGAGCTTTGCTGTACAATACAATGTTCACTTTCGAAACGAACTGTATCTAAACGTGAACTAATAAGATCAATTTGTTCACAGGAGGAGGCAATTCCACAGTGAGCGAAGTCACAACTTCGCCCCCCGAGCAGTCCAGCCTTCCCGACGACTTGCGACCGCCTGACTCCCCGCCCCCCACTTATTCCGACCCCCCCGACAACTTCACGCTTTCTTTCGAAGACTCGAATGACACCTGGACGATGGCCAACTCTACAGACGAGCGGTAGATGTACAGCTACCGGCGTGGATCTTGAGCTCTGTACTCTTTGAACATCTAATGATGAACGGCCAGAACAAATACTGGATATTGTACTAGTTAAAATTTACAGATGCAGGTTATTCTATCAATACAAAAGGCACCGATTAGACAATCGGAAAATACTTTCGCTAAATAATTTTGGTATAAGAGCAGTTCCAATTTCCAGCAACTCTGTAATAAGTAAGCCTCTCAAAACTATTTTTTCTGCAAGCTCAAGATGCGCGCCGGCGCAGCTCTTTGACTGTACTCAAAGAATCCCGATTCGGTCTAACTTCAACGCCAATCGTGAACCTTTTGAATCAACAGTTCACACTTTATTCCAAAGATATTAAGTCTATTTTTGCTCGAAGAGCCGAATTAGGATAAAGCTCCGACACGTATAGGATTCCGAATACGGCTTATAATAATCCACTGCAAAGTCAAAGAGATCACGGTAGATGTTGAAGTTAGACCTTACGGATCAAGTTAAGCTCTCTAGTGGCCAATTTGCCCCAAACATGTGTAGCTCGATAATCAACGAATCCATAATATAAGAGCAAACATAATATTCAGTATTTAGTCATAATAGCTGCGCGATAACAACGCAACGCAACACTAGCAGGAAGGCTACAACTACCTACCAAAATGACGATGCTACTAGCTACTTTGTAACAACTACAATACAAAATACTGTATTGCACTCCAACACAAATAAGGTACAGTTTTATACAAAAAGTTATGTCAGGGTACAAAAGGCGGCCCCATTGCTAAGAAGCAATATCTTATCGGCAATACTTATTTATTAACTAAAAGCTATTGTTTTCACACCCGTGCCCGCTTGTCATCTCGTCTGCCTCTAAACCATAGGTACCCTGGAAGGCACTGAACTGAATCCAGGCTGTGTTGACAAGTGCAGGGCTAACCGTAAGAAGTGGGACTTTACAGACAACGACCGGTGTGACTGCGGCACCATACAAACCATAGAGCACTTACAAACATGACACTCTGCTCTATATTCAGCACATTGGATGATCTGAACGAGGCAAATCAAAAGGCTGTAGAGTTCTACAGCCTATTTACGGCTATTTACAGGGCCAGTCTGGTCTAAGTGTTTATCGACACGAAAAGAAAAAGATCTTACCCTTAAAAACAGATATGATTAACATGATGAATTTAGTACTGTATGAATCACTTAGTTAGTTTACTGTATGAATCACTTCTGGCGTAGGATTGCAGCGTTATCGCGATGCTATATTGGCTCTGTAGGATTACCTAAAGAAGGTCGATTCAAGAACTAGATCCCCGGGTAAAACTCATGTTTCCTGGAAACCCTTTTTTTACTTTTTTGACAGCAATTGGCAATTGGATAAAATAAAAACATGTCACTTTAACTATGACACTAAACAAAATACTACCACTTTTTCCTTATTATAATTAATACGTTTTGTGTGAAGGAAAAATAAATATTGTTTGTGATAGAAAACACATTAAATTATCTACTTATTTAGAAAGTTTTTTTAAGGATGTATATTACGAAAAGAATGGAGAAGGATTATCGAGCTTATTCAGTAAAGTTGCCGCCCTTAAACCTAGATCGTGATCGTAATATAAATAAATAAATAAATAATCGGCGTCAACGGCATCGGAAGGCTGAAACCAAACCGAAACACCAAAGTGTACCTAGTGATATAAGTAGACAAATATGTAAGTAGTGCATGATTCGTCTAATTTAATAATAGATGCTTCATTAGGTTCTAAGGTTTATTGTAGTAGGGATTTACATACTTTAGTAGTTATATTTGTATTTTAAACCTGGAGTCGAGCTCCTGATCTCATTTATTTACTTAAGCATGTGCAATGTGCATCTCAGTGTTACTCATAGATAATTACACGATATCATCTCGTTTTAAGTGAAAAATAGATGCATCCGCATTATAGTAATTTATACCTGAGAATACTTTGTAAATGAACATCGAGACATCATTGGCAACCTTTTTGTAAGGGCGCAGACCCACCGCGGCGCAGGATATGCACGGCCACGGGGCGCATTTTAGCTGCGTGGATTCATTTGTTTGTCAACGTGGGTCTACGTTTCCACTGCAGTACACACCATACACGAATTGAAACCCACAATTTTAGCTACGTGGATTAGATCTAATTTGAGGTTTAATGTCAAACTCACTGAGTAGATATTCACCGCAGCTGAAATGCGCCGCGTGCCAACCGTGTGCCGCATACACAGCGTGCATGGCTTTGAGCTATATGGGCAACATATTCGAGCAAGCCACGCGTGTATCGACGACTTAATTTCATGCGTAGCGTAGCGTGGTCGTGGGTCGCAGTAGACACAATCACATACATTTTCTTGCAAAGCGAAGCTTAACCCACGTGCGTAGCCTCTCCGTGCGCCGCGGTGAAAAATAAACTCATGAAAAGTAGTTCTTTCTTAAGAATTTCCATTATAAATTTGCTTATGTGTAACAATTTATTTATAAATAAACATTTTGCTTATTTACTTATCCAATTGCAACATAGAAGAAAATGAATTGACGTTTTATGGAGTTGTGCACTTGTGTTTAGAAGGGTACGGGACGTTAGATATTGGCTACTGGCATTTCACAGCAATATGCTACTATTCTACATATACAGATTCTCTTGTTCTCGTGTTCTGTTGTTGTGTTATGTTGAATAATTTTCAATTGTTTGTTTTTTATGGACAAATAAATGCCGTTTATTATTTATGTTCGCCCTCTTACAGCTTTCCGCCCGGGACTGCGTTCCCATAGGAATTCGGGAAAATTATGTGACCTATGTTATTAAGGGATAATGTAGCATTCTAATGGTGAAATAATTTTTGAAATCGGTCCAATAGTTTTTGAGTTTATTCGTTACAAACATATATAAATACAAATATTTCCTCTTTATAATATTAGTGTACCTAGATGTGTTCGATAACAAAGAATCAAACAGCCTATAATATCAGTAGCTATACTTATAACGGGAATTCTGGCTCACTATACAATAGCTCCTAATTTCTGCATTAAGATATTGCAATAGTAAAAAGGTACAAAAGGCACCTATGTAAAGAAAGAAGGAAAGATAAAGGTATATGGGGTGATTTTAAATTAGTTAGCGTTTTAGGGGGTAATTCTACTCATGAAAATGAACAACTTTCTTCAAAGCAGTATATGATGAAATTGTCAAAAAGAATTCTCGACTTCTCATACAAAAACAAGCAACGCACGTCCCTCCCATCGATTCGGTCCATATAACCACAAGGTTGGTGGAACCATGGGTTGGTGGAGGGTTCTCATATAAAGACAATCAGCTGATCGTTTAATTTAAGTTGTATGGAGAGGCATTTTTTTTAAATATATCGATCTATGTTCCTTGGTGAAACTTGTTCAGTTTAATGGGCTGATTCAAATCCTTTACTTTCACCGTATCAATCAATAATTATAATTTTACCGTATCAATAATGTAAACTGTAAAAAACAGTTAAAAAACAAAAACAGGAGTCTCCTTTTAAGTTTTTTTAAAACTTGTGTTAGGAGGCACCGCTCTCCTTTAGGTAAAAAAAAATATCACATCAGGTGAGTAAAAAAAAAGTTTAAAGTCACCGATATTATATCGAAGTCAAATCGAACAATTTAGGATAAATTCAGCCATTATAGTGGTTTGATAACTCCATAACAAACCACGAAATTCGTGTGTGATTTATACGAAACTCATAAGTTAGACTTGTCGGTTCATTGATTTTAGTTACATAAATACATCATATTTTATTGGTAAAAACGTATAAAGTGTACTTTTACGAAATTGTGATTGTATAAATAATAAAAGATATGTCTCAAACAATCGTTTAATTTTTTTATTTAATTATTATTCCTATTAACACATAATTGCATATTAATCTTATTTTACAATATTATAAGTATTAATAGTCTCATCAGTTCTATTTATGTTTTCATCCAGTTGTACCGTCCCGCCTACTTAAGATTTCTCTCAACATTACTGGGTAGACTGGAAGAGATCGCCTTGTAGGATAATTTCGCCTTTGTACCTAATGTCGCTCTATGTTTTAATCAGTGTCTGCTTTATAATTTTGTTGTACAATAAAGGATTTACATACATACATAAATAACATATATTTATTTACATCACACAACAACTAATTCGGTAAGCGGTGGAATCTCTTTCAGTTGAACAGACGAATACGTTGAAATACATACCTACACAATTCTAAATTCATGCTATACACAGGCACTGACACACATATGTATACACACACACACAGATGTAAATTATTAAGGCTTTCACAATTGAATCGCAATTATTATTTAGCGCTTTTATATGAACAAAATATGTGTTACCATTTGAAACTGAAATACTGTCAAAAACTTTACAGACTGGATCTTTGGCGGGAACTCGGCGTGGGTGGTTGCTGTGCCGATTGAATTTTTGTTTTCTACGTCAAAGAGTTGTTTAATGTAAATAGTGATAGTGTATTATGCAGTAAACTAGCTTAGAACAGCGTAGTGATATAAGATTTAAAGTGACACAGTGCATCCGCTCCGTTTGGTTCCGACAACCATCCAGCGGCAGTGCTTCTCGCCGCTATAGTTCTCCGTAAACAAAACACGGAGAATGAGAGGAGCTTACTCAGAATAAATATAATGAAGGCATAGCTAAGAAATATATTGAAGACCTGGCTGTATGGACATAGATTCCTTTGCCTTTCCCGAAAGGGATCAATATAACGAAACAACAATTTACATAGACTTGGCGCACCTCTTGCATACAAAGTTAGGCCAAGCGGGGGAGAGGGCTTTCACTTACTTAATAAAGTTTACGTAGCAATAGGTATTCGTCGCCATAAGTTAGAAAGAGATGCACTTACGTTGCCCAGAGTGGCCTTGAAATTCTCCTTGTTGAAGTCGCCAGAAAATGGTAAAAAAGTTATATTAAAATTCACATGTGAAATAGGTAATTAAAAGCTTTAAAAAAAGTTAGGTAAGGCTTTTTTAGGTTAATTACGAATGCTAACGCGATACCTGTGGCCTCTCCTAAGGCGGAAGAAGGAACACCTTGGGGTTTTGGTCGGTTCGAGTCCGACATAACCCTCCTACTGCCCCTGCGGCGGGGGGGGGGGTATTCGTGGGCATTTCCCCAAGTAAAAACAAATAAAAATAAAGGTTAGGTTAATTAGCCTAAACCTAATTAAAGTTCCAGAAACCTAGCCAAAAAAAAAAATGGAAAAAAATTTCCGCCTATAGGGCGTATATAATTTTATATAATTTATAATTAATTTTTTTTCTCGAATTTCTGAAGATTTTCGCTTATAACTTTTTTATTTATAGTTCTACGACAAAAAGTTACTGGACCAAAGTTGTAGAGAATTTAATTTGCAACAAAAAATGTTAACAAATTTTTTTTATAAAATAAATAGTTTAAGAGATATACCGTAAAAACCATTTCAACCCCTATTTTCAAGATGGCGGCCGTGGGACAAGGGTGGCGACCCCACAAACTTGGTTTTAGCTTTACACTGACCCCCCCTACACATCAAAAAAATAAAATTGCGTCCTCTAAAAAACGCAAGGTAAGGCCTAAAAAATGTAACATTTCAATGGACTAATCGTGAGACGAGTTAATATTATAAAAAAGTACAATGTAAAAAAAAATAGGGCAGCTCACAAAGTAGGTACCGAGAGTTTATAATCTAACTAAGTCAAATTACAATATTACGGGTTTGACATATCCTCTTACGCCCCTATTACAGAAGGAGACTCAAGTTTTGATCTATACTTCGATACTGATTGTCTCTTTCTCTCACTATCAAAATGACAAAGACGAGTCTCAGGTCCGTATTACAGAACGCAACTCAGACTGATCTATATTTGAGTAGCAGTCATCTTTGTCATTTTGATAGTGAGAGAAAGAGACAATCAATACTTAAGTATAGATCAAGACTTGAGTCTCCTTCTGTAATTCGGGCCTTAGACTCTGATCTATACTTAAGTAGCAGTCGGCTTTGACATTTTGATAGTGAGAGAAAGAGACAATCAACACTTAAGTATAGATCAAGACTTGAGTCTCCTTCTGTAATTCGGGCCTTAGACTCTGATCTATACTTAAGTAGCAGTCGGCTTTGACATTTTGATAGTGAGAGAAAGAGACAATCAACACTTAAGTATAGATCAAGACTTGAGACTTCTTCTGTAATTCGGGCCTTAGACTCTGATCTATACTTAAGTAGCAGTCGGCTTTGTCATTTTGATAGTGAGAGAAAGAGACAATCAACACTTAAGTATAGATCAAGACTTGAGTCTCCTTCTGTAATTCGGGCCTTAGACTCTGATCTATACTTAAGTAGCAGTCGGCTTTGACATTTTGATAGTGAGAGAAAGAGACAATCAACACTTAAGTATAGATCAAGACTTGAGACTTCTTCTGTAATTCGGGCCTTAGACTCTGATCTATACTTAAGTAGCAGTCGGCTTTGACATTTTGATAGTGAGAGAAAGAGACAATCAATTTTATTTATTTTATTTATTTCTTACAAACATTTTAACAACAATTATATTACAACTATTATTATGACACCAAAACCCTATCGGGTTTAATATGTGTGCTTAAGTATAGATCAAAACGTGAGTGTCCTTCTATAATACGGGCCTGAGTCGCGTTCTGTAATACTGGCCTTAGTCTCCAGTCATGAACATGTGCACAGGTTTGTCGGCTCGCGCGGCTCGGGCCGCTCGCGACGCGCCGAGTAAAGCCGCAACGCGCAGCGAGTCGTATTGACAGTACAGTACAGTCACTGTCATGTTGCTACTGCTGCCGCCGTATTTGTTCTGGTTCGATTCCTGTGACAGACATTATTTCTTTATTATGCTTACTAATACCATGGACCAATAACAAGACAATACCATATAACCTATCACCGTCGTCTGTACAGCGAAAGAAAGAGATGCTTTCATGTCCTACTGCAGTCGCGACGAGGTAAGCCGCTTTATTAATTGTCCATCGTGTATAGGAATAGGAATTTCGTCTTACTACCACTTACGTCACTGATTAACTTACCTGCATGAGATTACACATTTCCGAGTAGAAGTGCGGGTAGATCGGCGGCTGATAGAATATGATGTGACGGATGCCCTTGATCCGAAACCGACGGAAGAAATGTACTCGCTCCGAGTACAGCAGGAAATGAGCTTCTGTGTGAAAGAACATGTCTCGGGCGCGGGCTATTTTGTTATCCTGCAAAAGAATTTTATTTTTATTCTTGGAAAATACGACTTCCTTGTCTAAGAGCGAAAATCTCTTTCCAGTGCTCGTACGATGATCGCCACGACATATTATCTCGCGCGTTATTTCATGGTTACGTGACGCTTTCTCGTACAATCTCATTGGTCGAAACAAGTCACCATGAGATAGCGCGTGAGATAATTATGTCATGGTGATCATCATAGCCCAGCAGGCACGTATGGGAGAAGTGATATGAAGGAGCCAGGTTTTGAAAGAGCCACTTGCATTATTTTAGTAGTTTAGGAACGAGTTTGGTTGGTGATTTTATTTTTAAGTGGCAACACCTGATTTCTTGTCGCCCACAAATATAAAATTACCAATCAAATCCGTTTCTAAACTACCGAAAAATGCTATTCTCTAACCTGGCTCCTTCTTATCTCGCGAGAGATTTGCTGCAACAACCTATGACTACTATACTGACATAACAACCTGTAAGTGTTTCTATCCTTATTTAATATTATGAATGCGAAAGTAACTCTGTCTGTCTGTCCGTCTTTCACGCCTAAACTACTGAACCGATTTTGATGAAATTTGGTACAGAGATAGATTAGAGCTTGGGAAAGGACATAGGCTACATTTTATCCCACAGTTGGGCATGATATAACCTGTAGTCCACGCGGGCGGAGCCGCAGGCGGAAAGCTAGTTCTCAAATACTTACACTTATGACAACCTATGTGTGACCTATCACTACTATATTCAACTCATGTTTCATCTAATAGCTTAAGTGTATGGATCGATAAATGGATATTGCCTTAGTTAGTCTGTTCGTCCAATTCATTGCAAGTAAATGTAGAAAAAATATATTTTAAGATTCAATTTTACTTTGTGGTTTGAGGGATCCTCCACGGACTACGTCCAAAACGCGGCTAAATTCAAATGGTAAATAGAAGGGTACCTATAGCGGTTATATTCAAATGGTAGCTAACCTTCCACCTAACATTTGAATATAACCGCTTTTTGCGCGTAGTGCGCGTGGGAAATGTGGGATCCTTCTTTTAAAATTAAATGATTAAAAGACTAACCTTCGAATATTCACATATTTGCACAAAGCTTATGTCCTCCTTTTTAAAATAATTTCGTATCCGCACATAGTCGAAGTAGCTAGGTACGAATATCAAGGTATGGCTCATTAGTGTGTCGCGCTGTTTTGGCAGGATCTCTTTCAGGAAGTATTCGAACCGCGCTTCCACTGCCTGCAAGGGACTGGATGCTGAGAATCTAAAATAAAAAACGTGAATTGTCTTATAAGAAGACCTCGTAACCCAATGTGAAAGTATTTGTGTAAATTATTTTGAGTTTGATGGCCACTACTCGGAACGTATCCAAGTGCCGCCTTGATGAGTGCTCTGCTATTGCCTTATGTCAGCAACAGCACAGGAGATGACTAATGGGCTATGTATGACATTTTAAAAATATTTTTAATTTCGTTTAATTTACTATTTAACATAAAGGAATTAAAAAAAAATATTTAAAAATTCTATCTTTTGAAATAAAAATATAATAATTAAAAGATTCTCAGTACGGTAAACTAATCCTACGAACGGCATTTTAAGCAATCGTATTCCTTTGCCAAGCTGTCATGTCAATTAAGAAAAAAAACAACCTGTTTCATTTTGTATTTGGTTATTTGTTTCCGAGTTTGGTTGGTTGTTACTTCAGGTAAGTTGGTAGAATCAACTCTAACAAACTTAGTGGTATCCATAGTGTCGGAATCCAGTGTATTACGAAAGTTCGAAAGTCCAGGAAGCATAGTCAAGTCGTAAGTAAATATCAATCCAAATAATCACAACCACGAAACAGAAGGTAACGGTAGATTCAGGGTAGCAAAGCCAAGTCGTCAGTAAATATCCAAATAATCAAAACCACGAAACTAGAAACAAACTCAACAACCAACAACTCAAAAACACAAAGGTTATGTTTATGTGTCAACCAACTGTCAAACGTCTTTTTTTTACTTTGGCAAAGGAATTAAACCGTATGGAATGCTGTAGTAAGCAACAAATCGTAACCAAAATTTTAAAAAAATCATTATTTTTTTACTTATGATCTAAATTATTTAATATCTTTTTTAATTGAATATGGGACCTTAATCCTGCTTAAAATAAAAAAAACAAATAATTTTAAAAATATTGCACATAGCCCAATGGGCTATGTACGACATTTTAAAAATATTTTTAATTTCGTTTAATTTTTTATTTGACATAAAGAAAAAAGGTCCCGTTTCCTAAAAAAAATATTAAAAAAATCTATCTTTTGAAATAAAAATATAATAATTAAAAGTTTCTCAGTAGGGTAAACTAATCATAAATACGGCATTATACAATCGTGTCTTTGCCAAGCTGTCATGTCAATAAAAAAAAACATAACCTATTTCATTTTGTATTTGGTTGTTTATTTTTGAGTTTTATTTTTGCTTTTGGTTAATTTTTTCTGAAGTCTTTTACTGCTACCGCATACCGGATTACGATTTAACTTTGCACGGACTTGTAGTGCTAGATTTTGACTGATTTTCTCACGACTACACCTTATTCATACCGGACTCCGAGAACTGCTTCAACGATAGTGATTAATACTCTTCGGATTTGTGGAATAACACTAATAACGACAGCGCAGCAGGCTTTGCTACTCAACATGGCATCTGACGAGTTACAGCGGTGGAGAGAAC
Organism: Aproaerema taeniolella; assembly: GCA_949987775.1. Taxonomy (NCBI): domain Eukaryota; kingdom Metazoa; phylum Arthropoda; class Insecta; order Lepidoptera; family Gelechiidae; genus Aproaerema; species Aproaerema taeniolella. Next base: position 6,874,850 of record OX465262.1, read on the forward strand.
AAAAAAATGTTTTATACCTTTTTGTTCAACCACTGACATTAACTCACTAGATTTGACGTTTGTTACCATTCCAAAGGAATTGAAAGAAAGTTGGTGTAAAATGGTTGACAGGAATTGTCCCAACGTCCACTTTTTTGCTGTGAGGATCATTTAAACGTAAGTACATTGAAACGTATCTCTAGTTAGGTAGTCTGTGATTGAAACTTAAATGTTGAACTTAAACTCAAAAACGCAACGGTATAGGTTATATGTCAACCAACTGTCAATCTTTTTTTTTTTACTTTGGCAAAGGAGTTAATCTGTAGAATGCTGTAATAAGCAACAAATCGTAACCAAAATTTTTAAAATTAAATATTTTTATATCTATGATCAAAATTATTTGATATATTTTTCATTTGAATATGGGACCTTAAACCTGTTTAAAATAAAAAATCAAATTATTTTAAAAATCTTGCACATAACCCATTGACGAAACTTATGTGGATTTTCAATTTTTATTTCTGTTTAAAAATAATAGCGTTTTATTTTTAGTAGTAAGATGAAAGATTTAGTTACCTGTGGAAAATCTGCGGAACTTGGAGCAACACTTGTTGAATGCTGCCTGTCTCCACGGGGTTGGTGACGAGAACTTTTCCCGCGTAATTCTGACACTTCTTGTTGATTACCGCCATTATCTCGGGAAGAAGTACCGACGAAAACACTAGCGTTTGTCTGGAAGATAACCGCAAGATAAAAACACTGACATAAACAATCTTAGGGAAAGAAAAGGTTCGGCGCGAATGGGACTTGAACCCACGACCCCAGGATTGGATTTCTTGGTGCTCTAACCAACTGAGCTATTGTGCCTGGAACTGAGTTAACATAATTTTAAGTTTAGTTGTATTGTGTCACATAAAAGTTATTCTATACTCCGCGCGAGATAGGAAGGCGGAAAGTGACTATTACGTTTTGAAATAAGTGTGTATTACGCTTGTATAGTATGTCACTATTGCGTTATTTATTTATTTATAGCCTTTAATCAGAAATATATAATATATCTATTTCTATTTTACTGTCTTCGTTGACCATTTCTGTGTGCCTTCGGGCAAAGGCCTCCCCCATTATTCTCCACTCTTCCTTCTTGTGTATGAGTCTGGTCCAAGTTTTTCCTGCCGTTTCCACAAGTTCATCTGCCCCTATTCCTTTTGTGCCCTCTAGGATGCCATAGGGTAATAGTCTTACTCCATTTCTCTCCTCCTCTTATAGTATGTCCAGCACACTTCCATTTTAGTTGTTTTGTTTTATATGTTATGTCAGCAATCCCGGTTTTTTCTCTTAAATTCTTGTTGCTGATTTTGTCGATTCTTCTCTTTTTTAACATGCTTCTTTCCATAGCTCTTTGGGTTACACTTAATCTTTTGCATTGTGCCTTGGTGAGTGCCCATGTTTGGCAGCCCGTAAGGATGGGTAGAATGCATGTGTTGAAGAGTTTTCTCTTGATGTGCATACTTGTTTGGCTGTTTTTCATAATTTCTTTTAGGGACCAATATCTCTTCCATGCATTTCCAATTCTTCTATCTATTTCCTTTGTTGTTGAGTCATAGTTAGATATTAGTTGACCTAAATATATATATTCTGAAACATACTTGATGGTGTTGTCATCTATTTTTATCCCTATGGAGTCCCTTAGTCATGGCTTTAGTTTTCTGAATGTTCATTAAGAGTCCAACTTCCTTGCTAGCTGTATTCAGTTCTTCGAGCATTTGCTTTAATTCTTCTGCTGTACTGGCAAAGACCACTATATCGTCCGCAAATCTCAAATGTGTTAGTTGCTCTCCATTTATATTCAAGTCATTTTTTGTCCAGTCTAATTTGTGAAATACTTCTTCAAGAACTGCTGTGAATAGTTTAGGCGATAAAGGGTCACCTTGTCTTACTCCTCTTAGGATATTTATGTCACAGCCTTCTTTTTCCATTTTGATTTTTGCTGTGGTGCCAGTGTATATGTTCTTGATACTTATGCTCGACACCCTGGTTTTGCAACGCTTCCCAAATTTTTGAATGGTCGAGTGAGTCAAACGCCTTACAGTAGTCTACATAGCAGCAGTGATATTGAATGTTTTCACTATTGCATTGCATAGGTACCATTTAATTTGGCAGGGTAATACGAACAGCATAATACCACCCAATTCGATCGGCACTATGCTGTAAATAGTCAACAAGAGCCACTATTTTGTAGCGTAATAGACACTTTCTGCCTTCCTATCTGACGAGAAGTATATTTAATTAAATGTTTTCATTGCGACATTGTGTGATTTTAAAACGACCGCCATTTCGTCTTTCAGTCTATCTCAGTCATACGCGCAGTAACGGACAATGGCCCAATCGAAAGGCTAAGTGGGGAAACGGACGACAAACATACAAACAGTCATACGCAACGCAAGTGTTAAACAGATAGACTAATAGAAAAAATGGCGACCGCTAGGCGCGATGAGAGGGAACCCGAACTAGAACCTAAACAAATAACTCTACAATCAAAAATGTTACATATATCACCCCCGACATTAGTCCTTACTAATATTATAAATGCGAAAGTAACTCTGCCTGTCTGTCTGTCTGTCCGTCTTTCACGCCTTAACTACTGAACCGATTTTGATGAAATTTGGCACAGAGACAGATTAGAGCCTGGGAAAGGACATAGGCTATATTTTATCCTACAGTTGGGCACGATATAACCTGTAGTCCACGCGGGCGGAGCCGTGGGCGGAAAGCTAGTTGCTTATAACTTTTAACCGGCTGAACCAATTTCGATCAAATATAGCCAAGAACCATATTGATTACGTCAGATTTGAAACAAAAAACCCGCATCGAAATCGGTCCATTCGTTTAGGAGCACCGATGTCACAGACAGACACACACATACACAGACAAACAAATACACATAACAAACTTATAACACCTCTCTTTTTTTTGTCGGGGGTTAAAAGAGGTCCGTTGCGCTTCGAGCGCAGGTTTGACTCTTTTGAAACGACAATGACCGTCCTGGCTACAACATCTTACCATCTTCCATCTTACCATCTTCCATCTTACCTATAGTATTTGCTCCATCCATTAACAGCCCAGGAACGGACACGGGAAAAGTCAGTGCCGTGAGTTTTCTTTGGTTGCAAGTGGAAGTGGTCTAGAAGGTGAAGCAAATGGTCCCAGTTCTGCATGAGAAAAACATCAGCTTGATCTAACACTAGCAACTCAATGGATGCTAGAAAGTCGAAGTCTCGGTCTTCCTCACCCTCTGCTCCTACAATCATACGGAGTCCTAATGGAGAGGCCACGATTATGTCCGATGAGTAGAAGTCTGTGTACAACTAAAACAAAAACATTAACTATTCTAAACTCAAGTAACTTTGTGACAAACAAACAGCCATAAAAAAAAACACATCACACGTGAATGTGTAGACAAGGCAAGTGTGTATTGAGTAACATAACAAGGCATGCACTGGAGGCGTCAAAAAGTTAATTCAGGCATTGCTATTTGAACTAAGTAATTAGTTATTTTTAGATAAACATAATATTGCAAATTATATGACATCACACCAGAAGAGGGCATGAACAGCGGTAAAAAAACGAAAATTATATGTAATTTATGGATGGCCCCTTAGCAGAAGTATCTCGACTTTTTATGCATTAGGACTCTTATTAAGATGGCATATGGTATGCATGTTAGACTCCATAATAAAAAATGTGTATTTTAAATATTCAGGAGAGACCTATATACACTCATTGCCCCAAGTTAATTCTAATTTTTAAGGTTCAAATCATACAAGAAACATACCCATGTTTGTGGGGATACTTAGAAGGAATAGACTGGATTAATATATGAACATATCCCCCACTTTTTCTGATAGACAACAGGTTTGTCACTTAAGTTGCAAGCTCAATGAATAAGTCTTCACTTCAACTTACCTTTAAAGTTTTCTTAGTAACAGTCATGCCAAGCCTGAAGGTATCCTCTGTGTTGCCACTGAAGAGTAGTTCATAGTCCTCAGGCTTAGGGTTCTTTTTAGGCATCACAATTTCTCCTCCTGTAAAATCCCCTTCGAAGCGGTTTTTATTAACCACCTGACCAGCTTCTTTGGGAACTAGAATATCCATCAGAGTTTTCACAACCCTATATGCTGCATCTTTAAATGGCACCATTATTATAACCTGTTATGAAATAAAATATTTTTTGTGTCAATCTAATTAAAGGCTTCATGTACTTATACATAGTATAGTATTTTTTTAAAAAGTACAATTTTATATGAGTCTAACTAAACTGCATTAATTACCTTAATACCAAACAAATAACTTAAGAAAATCTGACTTTTAATTACACAGTAACTAAAGTTTTAAGGTGTACAAATAACAATACATGACTGTATAGAATAGTGTATCTTAGAAATATTTGTATATGTTGAAATAAAATAATTTGTGTCTCAAAATAATGCTGTCATTGAGGTAACAAACCTTAGGTCGAACTAATCCCTGGTCACGATATTCATCAGATAAATCTGACTTTTTGGACAGCTTTGCATTGTGATGAAGGATTTTGGTCCTTGTTTTTAACATGTGATTAACAACATGCAAGCAGTAGGTATATCTGATCTCTTCTGCATTAATGAAGGTCCTCTCTGGATAGTACAGATCTTGGTAGTTATTAATTATAGCAAATAGTTCCCTTTGAAGTGGTGTCAGTATCTCATTGAGTTCTAAATCCCTTTTGATCAAGTTTGTTTTGTTGGAAGACACAATATTATTTTGTATTTGAGACTTTATGTGCAGGTTTTTAACGTCTACATTATTGAATGAGTGTGGTACAGTACTAGTGGGAGCATATGTCTTCTCCTCAATCAAAGTAACTTTTGGCTTCACTTTCTTTGACATGACTTCAACTGGCTTTGGTATAGTTATAGATAGATTACCGAGCACTGGCCAAGTTTTGTTGAAGTGTTCTGTTGTTGGTGGGGTGTTAGCTAAAGATACTACTAATTCATCACTTAAGTCATATTGGAGGTGTTTTGTAAAAGGGTCATTAGAAGTATCTTGTTGTGTATCATCTTCTTCATTATAATTTATCTGAAAAATTCAATAATTAAATGAATTTGGTTTTGAAAGCACCAATCTAATTAAAAACATTATGACTTAAGATTTTAAGACTCTTAGTGTTGATGGAGCACCTAAATAAGACCAGCCTAGTAATTGGCCAATTCCAAGGCCTTTTTATTGGCGTCATATGGGTCTTCTATTGTTCAGGAGACCAGGCAGACGGGACTTGATAATAGGTGGTCTATTTAGCCCCAGCCCCAGTCAAAAAATTAGGGTAAAGGTTCGGGTGCTTTTCTCGAATATAATACAAACAAATGCCTAACCTCAATGTCTCTTTCCAAATCGTCTTCAGCTTTACTCACCTCTGAATTACTATCATTATCAAATTCATTTCCAACGTCTGAAGATAAAGTTGCTTTTTCCTCGTCTTCAATGTGCATTTCAACGTCAGAAGGATTTAGTTCAGAAGTCTCGCTCTCAGATTCCGTATTCTCGTCACTGTCTGCAACTACTTTCCTCTTCGCTTTGTTATTGAAACAGGACACGAGTTGTCCGTAAACATCCTCTTCCTCTTCGCTCTCCGAGTATGTTGGTTGCTGCTGTATAAGTTTCCGCTCCATCAACCTTTTCTTTGCTAGTTCTTCTTCGACTTTTTGTTTATTTTTGTACCGGTTAAAAATTGCCTTCTTGTTTACCAGCTCTTCTTTCTCTTTCAAGAGTTTCCTCTTCTTCTTTGTAGTGGGTTTGATACCCCCTTTCCTTTTCTTATTAAAGAACTTTTTACCTTTACTCATTTTGATGGTAATACTTATTTTTTGGAAAAAATAAAAATTACACACTACCACTGCACAAGTGCACAGTATTTTTTTTTTCACACACACACAACACACGTGTTTTTGACAGTGACATTATTATTTTTTTAAGCAGAAAAGAAAGACTTCAATTTTACACACGTCACAACACTATTGCCCCTGCGGCAGGCAAGTGAGCGGTCCACTTTAGCTGTGGTCGCTGCAGAGAGCTTTAAAATGATATTTTCCCCTCTTGCAATACTAATAATAATTGTCAGTGTCGAGGGACTTTTGGCGGGAACTCGGCGAGGACAGTTGCTGTGTCGATTGAATTTTCGTTTTCTACGTGAAAAAGTTGTTTAATGTATAAAAGTGATAGTGTTTTATGCAGTAAAGTGACTAAAGTTCGTGTAGTGATAAAAAATTCAAGTGATAACAGTGTTTCTGCTCGTTTGGTACCGACAAAGATCCTCGCGGTTGTGCTACTCGCCGCCAGTTTTTCGTAAAGCAATACACTATCGTTGTTTTGCGGAGGACATGAGGAGCTTAGGGGTTAGGTTAAGTTGCGTTAAAATGAAGATATTGGAATAAAAATGAAGATTTCAGCCTAAAGGACTAGAATCCAGGCTAAGAACTAATTTAAAAAAAAAAAAAAATTGTCAGTGTCAATCGCTAGCAGTGTTGCCAACTTAGTGCTTTCGGCACTAGATCTAGTGCTTTTTTTCATGTATTAGTGCCTAAAATTCGATTTTAGTTCCTAGTGCCCAATCTAGTGCTTTTTAAGAACTTAGTGCTAAATACAATAGGTATCTAATAAAATTACTTGTATATTCATTTATTTAAAAAAATGCGCATGAGTGTGTACCCGATTTCTACAATTTTCATTAAAAAATATTGGGATGTGGTGTGAGCATGATAGCTTTATGTGATTATAGTTAAGAGTAACAAAAAGATGTCCGTACTACGGTTTCTTTTCTAGGGGAAATCCCTTAAACCTAAGTAAATCACGTTTTTTCTATACTTTTGTCTCGGTCAAACTAATAAGTTTTAAAATGAGAGAGAAGAATTAAGATTGCAGGGCGGGGCGGGCAGAAAATTTGTGACAATATCGGGATAATTTCTTGTATTGTGTGAATAACTGAATTATAAAAATTACAGCAATCGAAACCAGGTCCATCAACTTCACAATCTAGCTAGTGTTACAGCCACTGCAATCAACTCCGACAGCAGCCATGACGACTGATGTCATTGAAGATTTTTTTTATTTTTATTTTTTTGTTTTTTTTTTACGTTTAGCGCCCTTTTTGACACTAAATACAGAAACTAGTGCTTTATCGCTGTTGGTTTAGTGCCTTTTCGAAAGTTGGGTTGGCAACACTGATCGCTAGCCCTACCGCCCGCCCCCCACCTTTCTTCCACCCGCGTCCCGCGCAGTCTTATTAGTTTTTTCTTCAATTTCTCGATTTTTTCAGTTTTCACATATAACGAGTGGAAGAATTTTGATAATAACGATTCAACAAAATGTACTTACAAGGAATATCATCGTCGTATAGTATGTACTTAATTGTTATTTAGGTGTTTGCTGAAGCGAGTGAGTCAAATCAAAACAATGAATAACGCGAGCAGTTTTATGGCACAAAACTCCGAGGTGATGGCTTCAGATAGTGGTATTGTACATCATACGGCGGTATCCGAACCTGATAGACATAAAACAACTGCACCTAAGGAGAATGTACGTGACACTACTGAAGATTTAATCGATCTTAAAGTTAAGGTTGAATCGAGACTTCTGTCGATGTGGAACAATGTTAAATTCGGCTGGACAGTGAAAATGAAGACAAGTTTCTCTAAAGAATCCCCCGTGTGGTTACTCGGACGCTGTTATCATCGTAAATTAAGCCCAACTGGTTCTTTGGAGTCATCCACTGAAATAGGTACTGAAGCTACTGCTCATCAACCCATGGAACAGATTTATGGAGAGGGAATCGAGGGTTTCAAGTCGGACTTCATAAGCAGAGTGTGGATGACCTACAGAAGAGAATTTCCAGTAATGACAGGGTCTACATTTACTACTGACTGCGGGTGGGGCTGCATGCTGCGCAGTGGGCAAATGCTGCTAGCACAAGCATTGGTTTGCCATTTTTTGGGACGTTCATGGCGATGGACTCCTGAAAAAGCTATTCAAAATGCAAGGGAATTTCAAGAAGACTGTTTACATCGAATGATAATAAAATGGTTTGGAGACAAATCTTCAGTAAATAGCCCTCTCTCGATTCATAATATGGTGAATTTAGGAGAGGTTCTAGGGAAGAAACCTGGAGACTGGTATGGGCCAGCCTCAGTTGCACACTGTTTAAAGTTAGTCATGATTGCTGCCTCAAAAGAAAATTATGAATTTGATAACTTGGAAGTTTATGTTGCTCAAGACTCAACTGTTTATATACAGGATGTTTATTCTCTCTGTCGACAGCCACAAGGTGCTTGGAAATCTTTAATCCTTTTAGTGCCTGTCAAGTTAGGCACAGATAAATTTAACCCCATTTATGGACCATGTCTAACTTCCCTACTCACATTGGACTTTTGTATTGGCATCATTGGGGGTAGACCTAAACATTCTCTATATTTTGTGGGCTACCAAGATGATAGACTAATTCATCTGGATCCACATTATTGCCAAGAAATGGTAGATGTGTGGCAGGCAAACTTTTCATTGCAGTCCTTCCATTGTCGGTCTCCAAGAAAGATGCCTATTATTAAAATGGACCCCTCATGTTGTATCGGTTTCTACCTTGCTACACAACATGACTTTGAAACATTTGTGAATATCATCAAGACATTCCTAGTTCCAAGGGGATTGCCTTTGAATAATGAATATCCCATATTCTCTTTAAATCCTGGATCTCAGAGCAGTGTTATGGACCCACCAAACTTTAGATACTCAATACATGAAACAGAGAAAAACTGGGTTACACCCAGTATACATGATAGTGATACCGATATTGAGTCAGAGGAATTTGTATTAGTGTAATTAAAAACAAACTAAGTTACCAAACAATGTACCTAACTACTTATATTAACAATATAGGAAGTAAATCATTAATGCAACTCTGTGAATGAATTTGAAATGGTAATAATTTATTATAAATTGTTGGATTCTACAGACAAGCTGTTACAGGTATATCACAGTTTATACCAATATCAATGTACCTTATCTTAATTACAAATATTAAAATCCAAACTACTAGATGAATAAAGTCATTATGTCAAAGTGTTTATCTTATTGTTCTATGTAGAGAAGCAATTACCTAACAGTGCTGTACCTACTATCAGGATTTTACTCCATACCTCCAAACTCATATCTATATGGTATCCACTAATGAAATCTATTATTGAAATGATCTATGTATATTAAAAAACATGTACTTATGTGTATTTTAATTTATTAATAAATATAGATATTGATTACACAATAATGTTATGTATGATTCAAAATTCTTGAATATTTTAGTTCACAACAAAAAGCTACTGAATTACATATCTAAAACAATTGAATAAAACTAAATTCAAGTTTCTACATGAACTAGAAATATGCATTCAGGGGAGGATGTATGAACTTATAAACATACACAGCTATTCCGAAATGGAACTACATACAGTAGTATGGACATGAGTGATTCAAAGTAGACAACAATTGTTGCCTTTGGCCTTATGCTATTTAGAATCTTTTACTGGTGGAGGGTGCCGGATGAAGTAATGTACAGCATTGTACACGAGGTGTGGGGCAATATTATGTAAAGGATGCACTCGGTTAAGCTCATTACGCGGTGAGCCCACTATGAAGGGATCTCCAACTCCGGTGCCATGTTGCGCTACTGACAACCCACTCAATGCGTAGCAAGTGTGATAAATGTCACGAGGTCTGAAAAAGTTATTAAAACTTTAAAAAAATTAATATCCCATCAATATCAAAGTCATCTCAAGACATCATATTCCAATAATTATGTTGGCATCACTATAAATTGACACTTACTTCCCAGGTTTGTCAATAAGCCCACCTTCAGGAACCTGACAGCAAATTATTATGTACTCTTGTAAGGCACTTTGGTTGAATAAGACAGTTTCCATCAGTTCTTTATTATCTGAAATTAAAAATTACTATAAAAAAAGAATGTTTGATAGTAATGAAAGGTAGTGTTTTGATAAAATAAGTTACATTACATCCAAATAAACATAATATTTTCTAGATAGTAAAACAAAATACCTTGAGAAAGAATAGCAGTTATAATAGGAAAAGTGGCTCCTTGCCAGAACGAATAACAACCATCAACAAGTTTGTTAGTTCTGCCTTGGAATCCGCCCTCTAGCCTCATTTGGCGATTCGCAGTCCATCTCAGGAGAGCGTCCACATCACACAGTGATGTTCTGTTAAGCAGGGCCAGTGCTGCTATTCCACAGAAAGCATAACCCCCATGTGCCTCCATGCCAGGGTATCCAGCAAACCCACCTTCATAACTTTGACAACTCACTATCCATTCAGCAGTTTTATCAAATAAGGCATCTGTGTATGTATTTGTTAGTTTAGCTACACTCAGAGCACAATAAGCCCCTCTTATGTCTTTTTCTCCTCCTTTGTGTAAAACAAATGATCCATCAACATCTCTCACTGTCCATAAGAACTTTTGCAAGGAACTTCTGTCTATTGAGTTGTAAGCCTCATCAGTGCCTATGATGCTAAGAGCATTCACTGCTGCATAGGTTGTCCCGAGATGTGAATACTGGCATGGTCCTCCGCCATACCCACCCTCTGGTTGCTGACAGTGTGACAGAAACTGAACTACATGTGATAGTGTCTCTGAATCAGGCATATTATTCAACAGTGACAATGCATTTAAAATCCAATATACGAGCCAGGGTCGACTTGCATCTAAACATTCATAACTGGTAGGTAGCTGTTGAAGCCATTTCTTGAGAATTTTGACATGTGCTTGTTTATTCAAAATCGGCAATTCAGGATCTGCAGATGCCTTATCTTCAAATTGTTTATATAATTTCAAAATCATAGCCTCCACATCAAACTACAAAAAAATATATATATTTATTCATATGAATTTGTCTACAAAACTAGAAATTACAATTACTGAAAAAAATATTAATAATAAAAACTCTTACTTGGTCTCCTGAAGTGTCAGTGACAATTTTCTCAGCATTGTGAGCTTCCGAAACTATATCGGCGTAACACCGAATTTGATTTTCCATGTTGTCTTAATAAATTATTCAACTACAACATTCAGGTATCGTTACGCTACTTACGCTCCACCTGTTGGCAATAACTGCGACCCGTTCTATTTATTATTGGTCACTCAAAACGATAAAAATATCCGTAACCTTTAATTAAAGTCGAAACAGGCTTGGCAAATCAGTAGGTATGATAGATGGGTACTGCAGAATTATAACTAAAAACTTCTGTATAAATATCACAATCAGCAACAAGGACGAAGTAACCAGTTATTGTTTATCATTATAGTTCACTACTCCAAGAGCGGCTCTTACCAAAATTTATTTAATCACAGAAAAGAATGGTAAAACTGGAGCAAGTACGAGACAAAATATTTTTATACTTACTAAGGAGTGCATGATGATTTTTTTGGATTAATTTATCATTTTATATAGGTATGAAAATCAAATTTTCACTTGGTGAAAGCCGCCCTAGGCTGAATAACAATAAAAATTAGAAAATTATTTTTTACAATACAAACTCGCAACTGACTGTCAATCATCCATACTCTTTTTTTTTTTTAATTAGCTTAAGCGGTCACACTCACGCGATGACTGACTGGCAGATTGTGTCGTGTATAAAGTCACTTTAAATTTTTATGTAGGGCGTGCGTGAGTAGCGGTTTTAGTAGTAGTTTTTTCTTTTGAAAATCGTAGTATAATTATACTAATTGTACAGGGACAACGGCACATCATGCTATCCAAAACTGTCAAATTTCTTCATTCGATTTTCAATTGTATATTGAAGACTTAGAGTTTTCTATTCATTGTGGAAATTTGACAGTTTGTGGTAACCTGATGTGCTGTTGACAAGAAGTGCGTGATAGTGATACATTACGTACAGGAGACGTATTTTTAAAACAATAGAATTCCAATTCGCATACGAATTGACAAGATTTGTATGCGATTCTCACTCGAATCTTGTCAAATCGTATGCGAATTGGAATTCTATAATTTCAAAAATAAGACTCCATATATACGTCAGTATCATCTACCTAGTCTGTGGTACAGATACATACCGGGGTTGGAAATCGTAGTATAATTATACTATTTGTACCAGAATTTCAGAATTGTAGTATTCAGAATTGTAGTATGTAGTATTGTAATGCCAGTAATACTACGCGAAAATACAAGAATTTTTATCGACCAGTGGAAGGATAGTTTTTAATGTATTTTTTTACTATTTCCTGTCTTTTTGATAGAATAGGAGTTGTTATGTATTTTATCTATGAGTGTAAGTGAGATGACGATGACTTATATGCACTTTATGCTCTTACAATTTTCTTGAATAAGGTAAAACAAACAGTTATTTTTTTTATATCTTACTTTAACTTAATAAAATAGCCTAGAAATTGAAACAAAGGATATTTTTGTAATTATTTTTTATTATTTTAATTGATTTTTTATGATTGATAAAACAAAACTTTAAAGTTGTTGAAAATCGAAATGTAGTATTATTTTTTGTCAAGTAGTATAATTTTGATCTCCAAGTAGTATAATTTTCTGACAGTCTGATTCCAACCCTGATACATACCCACTATATACCTAATTACCTATATGGTATCTCTTATTAGCAGTGTGACCATTAGTGGCAGGTTCCTGCCATTTTTGGCAGATTTTGACCCCAAATTTTAAGGGTGGCACTTTATGGGGACGATTCAATAAAGTGGTAGGATTTGGCAGATTTTAAGGAAATCTTCACAAAAAGTGGCAAGATTTGACAGATTTTACGGAAATCTTCATCATTATTGAAATTTTTGAATTATTTAGTAGGAAATTATTAACTGAGGTGGCAACTTTTGTCTGTCCCATTCCCACACCAGATAGTGGGGGTATTTCCCAATGATTAAAATTTTATGCAGGTAAGCCATTTGATTGAGAACGTTAATTACATTTGTTATACATGGTTTATTTTCTTATGAATGTAACTGATAAAGGTTGTTGTATAATACCTTTCAATTCAGGGTTGGAAATCGTAGTATAATTATACTATTTGTACCAGAATTTCATTAAGTGTAGTATGTAGTATTGTAATGCCAGTATACTACGCGAAAATACCAGATTTTTTATCGACCAGTGGAAGAGTAGTTTTTAGTGTAATTTTTTACTATTTCCTGTCTTTTTGACAGAATAGGAATTGTTATGTATTTTTTCTATGAGTGTGAGTGAGATGACGATTACTTATTTATATGCACTTGTGTAAGTATGCTCTTACAATTTTCTTGATTAATATGCTAAATTAAGGTTGTAGGATACACTTGTTTCCATAATAATCTTGGCTCGGCAATGCACCACCACAACATCTTCTGCCGGCGGCCATGACAGGTCTCGTCTTCCACCGACTGTGACGTATGCACTCGAGACAAGGGTAGTAAATACATAATGCCAATACACTACATCCCTTCCTTTTTTTAATGAAAGAGAAATAAATCAAGATAACAAAATAACCTAAAAATCTTTTCAAATCTACTGTGGTCTTTTCTTTTTCTTCAGGCTCACTTCGATAGACTTTTCATCGTCGTTCAACTCTTTTAGAGATGAACTACATCTTGCATTATACGTTTAACCAGGCTCATAGTTTTTTAACTTTAATAACACCTCCTGCACCTACTCTTGAATGAGCTTTACTAATTAGTACATGATTTTAATATAACTTATATCTAATTGTTCCTAATCACAATCTGTAGTTTTTCATTTTCTATCTGCATACCTATTTTTTTTTTCTTTTTTTTTTCATTTAAGTATCGTTTTTTTTTCATAATCATCATTCATTTATCGTAAAGAAAATACATTTGTGTTCGATACATTATTACGGTAATTGTCATATTACGTTGTAAAGCATTACATTATTCCTATTTTGCATTTAATTATAATTTTCTATGCTAAAAATTCACTTAAACTAAAAAAGCATTTCTTTGTCATTAGGTCTTCCTTAAAAATATTTAGTCTATTTTTGAGCTTCAATTTCATAGGCCATTTATTATAAAATATACCTAGTGATGGTTTAAAACTCTTTGTCTAACTATACACTCAGACTTCGTGTGATGCTAGCATCTTGCTCTCTAACATCTCTTTCTATTGATGTCTTGTAGTGATGGCGAGTCTTCATAAAAACAGTAAGCAAGATCAAAATTTATCTGCACGGGTCTTTATTTCTAGTTTACATTCTTTTGCATCACCAATCAGTGGTATTGGTATCTTGTCTCTCAATAAACCTGGGTAAATATTTCTCGAGTCACGATATCTCCTGTAGTAAAAATAGTTTTGATACTTTACAAAACTATTTACACAAAAGATCTTTTTTAACTAGCACTTTACTTATACCATTTTGTAATAAATGGTTGGATTGCAAACGTAATATTATCCATTTCTCTATTTTGCATGGCTTCGGCTTCTAAACAAAAATTATCTCCAAAGGTTGGTTGTCGGTCACCAGCTCAAAGCTTTTCTTATATAAAAAATGATTAAAATGTTCAACCGCCCAAACTAACGCTCGAGCCTATTTTCAGTACGACAATATCAGCAGGAGTTATGATCCGTGGTTTCTTATAGTCACCCAGGAGTATAACAACACCAAGTCCTACTGGACTAACATCGGCTTCTTCAATGTTTCTCGTCATAGTATGCTACGGTAGGAATATTAGAAAGAGCAGTTTTCAAGCATTGAAACCTAACCTTAGCTATTTTTACAAAACTTCTGTTTATCCGAACCATTGCTTCCTGTATTACAAAGAACTTTCTTTAGTCGTTTCGACCCAGTCGCAAAGTTCGAGATCCATTTGCTAATGCAATTCACCAAGCCCAAAACCAGGTTACTATGCTACTATAGTCGGTGGTCTAATTGTTGTATAGTTGACACGTAGGTACTTCTGCAGTGGTTTAATCCCTGTTGTTTTGATGGTTTGATAGTCCATGTCCTGAAATACCTTATCACAGTCATTCTGTGCCGACATTTACAATATAATACAATATACTTTATTTGCAAACAGAGACATACTGTACACTTAACAGAACATAAACCATAGTGTACAACAAGGCGGCCTTATTACTAGGTAGCAGTTTCTTCCAGGCAACCTTACATTTATTTTCCTTCAAGATGACATTATATTTTTCTCTTAGAACGTTCATCCCTTTCTAACCTAGCATCATTTTTTTTACGATCTTAACCGTATACTAAAATATCATCAATAAAATCCCGAACATCAGCCGTTCATACTTAAACCAGCCTTTTATTTGTAAAGGAATTCCCGTTTTCCTCTTTTCTTTTTACAAGAATTCTCGTCCAACAGTATTGTCGAACGGTCCATCAAAACAATTCAAACATCTTTTTCTTTTACAGGGCATTTAGAATCATACGGTTTAAATCTCAATCTCCCGCATCTACCGCAACAATCTTCTACATGTTTTTTTTTCTTTTTTTTTTTGATTATGTATCTTATGTTACTTTTGAAAGTATTTGAATGGTTTCACTTTTGACCACAATCTAGCTGAGGGGCAAGATCATGTCGAGGATGTAGTAACCTCAACTAGAAGGAGCCTTTCACTCGAGCCCTAAAGACACTCGGAATATGAGCTCAGAAACACCGACGCAAGCATTAGAACTCCATACCTCAGAAGTGAGCACTATGATAGATGAAGAAAATCACCCGGTGCAAGTCCTCGGAATCTTGACAAGGCAAATATGTTATCCCAGTGATTCCGGACGTCCGATAAAAGAAAGGGGCAGGTGAAATGAGCTCATGCAGCTCCTAAGCACACTCTCCGAAGTACATCTGTAAAAACACACAGGCAGGCGTATGTTTGCAGGATAGGATTCGAAGCTTGTGTTTGTCGTGCGTTTTCTGCACTTAGCCACAATTGGGCCATTGCTTGTACAAAGGTTTTGTTTTTTACTTGCTATTTATCATCAATAGGCCTCTTGGCTCTTCGACCCACCAAGTCCAGTCCGGCAAGCTGATACTTTGCCGAATCATCCCCGAGGTGGCTAACTCCATACACGATCTGACCTATGCCTTGTAAAGGGACTGGGGTTAATGTGGCGAGAAGTGCCGCTGAACCTTTTTTAGGATACCTAGCCGTTTATTTTGCCTCAGTTTGAGCTTTAGACTCGATGGAGGTGCCAAAGTTAAGGTAAGCAGATAACTTAATATAGAGAGGCGTTCAAGCTACTCGCTTACCGGTAAGTAGGAATCAAGCTAAATATACTTCTTTTTGCGGAGAACAGGCACGCTTAGGTGGCGTTAAAACTCAGCAGATTCATGTCACCCCACTAAAGTTAGTATCTCCTAGTTTATCAATTTTCTTCTTAATTCTTATGAAGCACATTTCTGATTTCTTATCATATTATCACTTTAGTCATTAACTTGTCATTTTTCTGCTTTTTGCCTCAACCGAACGATGAATTGCTACACTTTTTCATTCATCAATTTAAACAGGTTCTTCCTTGAATAAACTATATTTCATTTCATTTTCATTTCAAGCAATCTAAATAGATACCTGTCATACATTTTGCTTTGGAACCAAATATATTTATCAAGTTTAGTTCCAGCTACCTACTTGGAAAAACATATATTTTATTTATTAGTAGCTTTATCGGCATCAGGCATGTTATAAATAAACTTCCTGTATTTCCAATCACCTGAAATGAAGCTATTTTTTTCTGATTTATCAATCCCATAGTAAGTATCAAGATAAATCGATTCCGCTCTTTTCCAGCACTGCCGTCTGACTATTATACTGAAGTAGAATCACAATTTAAATTTCTAAAATTTAAAAGATGTTAACCCCATATTAGAAAATATTTGGACAACCTTCAAAATCAATTTTAATAATCAGATTAATTAATAGTAATCTGCTGGAAACAACACATTTTTTAAAAATATGTAATTAATAAATTTATTTATTTTTCTCACCACAATACATATGAATACAAGGGAATGAGTCACAATAAAAAACTTGAAAATATTGTGGGAGACTGGTGCCTAAACTAGGATATTAGCCTGTATTTCAGGTCACCAGATCTCCACCCCTTGGTGTTGAATATCTATGTGTCTGCTATATAAATATTTTATCTATATTATCTATGTCAAATCAATCAATTTATTGATAAAACATTTGTTCAAATCTATCAATCAATTCTATCAATCAAGAATGGTCAAATCTTTATTCAAATCAATCACTTTTTATCATCAGACATTTGTCTGCTTCAATCAATTTAATGATCAAACCTTTGTTCAGATCAATCAATTTAATGATCAGACATTTGTCTGCTTCAACCAATTTAATGATCAAACCATTGTTCACTTCAATATATTTTATAATCAGACATTTGTCTGCTTCAATCAATTTAATGATCAGACCTTTGTCTGCTTCAATCAATGAATAATCAGACCTTTGTCTGCTTCGATCAATTTCATGATCAATATTTGTCTCCTTCAGTCTATTTCAATATCAGATCTTTGTCTGCTTTAATCGATTTAACGATCGCACCTTTGTATGCTTCTCTTTTTTATACACCCTTTGGAAACAATCAATTAATTGTATATTTTATTATCTGCTATATTGTAACTTGTCACTATCTAAATCCGTAAGTACATACATTAACAAAGAAAATGGCTGTATGGTGTGAGTGCCCTTTGCTAAGAAAAAACAAAATCTTAAAACAATGGGTTTTGAAAATTATGGCTGTATGGATGAAATCCCTATGCACTGAAATACAATATCAAAATAATATTACAATACGCCAATTGTTTGGCTGCATGGGAAAACTCCTCCGCCTTTTCAGAAAAGATGAATAAGAAAATTATGTAATGGCGCCAAGTAGGTATACTGTATAAGAGAAATTAATTTTGAATTGAAATGAACTTTTTGCAATAAACTAACTTTCAATATCAGCACTCAATCTGTAATTTACGAAAAACAAGGTCACTCACTATATTTGAAGCATCCGTACTGCCAAATGGTAAACAACGTACCACATTGTATTTAGCAAATTAAGCTATACAAAATATTAGTTATAATTATAACTTAACTTTCACCAGACGTCATGTCTCATTCTCATAAAAGTAAAACACGTAATAACGTTCAGTTCCATAGAATTGGCGTCACAAATGCCATTCCATGATAATTTCATGACCTTTACATTGCCGCGTCAAAGTTCGGGTTTAAATTACAATAAACACTATTTTACTTACATGCTTATCAATGTCAATGCATTATCTTCCCTCTTTTTTCGAGTTTGTTTTATAATTTGGTATGATTAAGTACCTTTTATCTCGTCGCCAGATGTAGGATACACTTGTTTCCGTAATAATCTTGGCTCGGCAATGCACCACCACAACATCTTCTGCCGGCGGCCATGACAGGTCTCGTTTTTTTTTTTTTTTTTTTGTTAAGTTTATCCCTTTCGGGAAAGGCAAAGGAAACTATGTCCATACAGCCATGTCTTCAGTGAAAAAACTTCTTTCTTGAACTTAACCTAAGCCCTAAGCTCCTCATGTTCTGCGTAAAACCGGATAGCGTCTGTTTTACGAAAACTGGCGGCGAGAAGCACAACCGCGAGGATCTTTGTCGGTACCAAACGGAGCAGAAACACTGTTATCACTTGAATTTTTCATCACTACACGAATTTTAGTAAATTCACTGCACAATACACTATCACTATTACACATTAAACAACTTTTTCACGCAGAAAACGAAAATTCAATTGACAAAGCAACCGCTCACGCCGAGTTCCCGCCAAAGACTCTCTGACAGGTCTCGTCTTCCACCGACTGTGACGTATGCACTCGAGACAAGGGTAGTAAATACATAATGCCAAAACACTACAAAGGTTATTATTAGTACCCATTTAGTGGCATGTTTTTGTCATTGAAGTATTATGTAGGTACTAGCGTACTAGAAAAGTCAGCGCGAACAACATCTTTGTAACATGCGCGGCAGTGCGGGGCGCGCGGGGGGCGGCTTATGATTCATAGATGCGACGTCACCGTTATAGAGGCGACACTTTGTTTATATTCTGCCTATTTCATTGGGTACCTCTTACGTGCACATTATTTGTCTAACAATTTTAATAATAATATTTATTTTTGGTATAAACTGACTTTACTCTGTGGAAAAAACAATATTTGGCATAAATACCTATTCCTTACAAATAGTGCCTTAACTATTTTCAATTAATAACCACAGTTTCTTCTTTTCTAAATGTGGAAGATTATTATTTTCTACTATAAAAATAAACGTCAGCTTATACTATGTAATGTACCTACACTGTTACACATCCAATGTCGCTTCTCATATTTTTAGTCTATGATAAATGACGCAAAATGGCATCCACAAAATATTTTACTCGAATTAAGTTTTAAAAACGATTATCTAGTTAGTTAATGATGGAAAGTTGTTCCTTTGCATTTTGACGTGTTACTCGAATTATTAGTGCAATATCGTAAAACACACGAAGGCATATTTATTGAGTTATCACGGGTTGTTGCTTTAAAACACACAAGACCTAAACGCTCAAGAGCGAGCAAGCGACCAGTGTTGCCACATGAAATAGACGTGAAATCTGTATTTTCATTACAAAAATCCGTATAAAATCCGTATTTCTGTTTTTATTGATATTCCGTATAAATATCCCGTAGTTTGATTGAAATTCCGTATGAATTCCGTAGAAAAATTAAACGTAACATTTTTGAGCCAAGATTTAAATCAAAAGAGGGTGATTTCCCTAAAACTTGTTTAGTAGTAGCGGGACCGTTATCGTCAAGATACATAATTTATTTCTTGGTTTCGTCTTCATTGAAGAAATTTTGCTGTACGGCCGCACTACAGTGGAGCAAACTCACCAGCGTTGTGACGAAATTTGTTCAAAATTAGGTCAAGAAGGCTCCAAAACGGTGTCCTTTTGAAGCTAATTCTGTGTTTAGAGTAAATCCGTATAAAAATCCGTAATCTTGATTCATCCGTATTGAACTCGCAAAATCCGTACAAATACGGACAAATCCGTATATATGGCAACACTGCAAGCGACTGAGTGAACTGCGGCCGGCTGACCGCAGTTGAACGGAACACAGAGTTAGTGAGCGGCGTCTTCTCTATACGTAGTAGTAATAGCTCAATGGTTTTTGTAAGGTTTTGAAATCGGGCTTGGCAGGTTTTGGCAGGTTTTTTGCTCGAGTCGGGCAGATTCGTCACTTTTGAGATGGTCACACTGCTTATTAGTCAGTGTTACCTATATCTATCGATGTTTATAGTAATTATTTTTTGTTTATAACTAAAACGTAAAATAGTGTATTACATAATGTAATTTACATTACATACTCATTGATTAAAACCAAAGAGTATATAAAAAAACTAGAAAACGACCGATTGCCATTTAGCAGCATTGAGCAGTGAACATCGTGTAAGCCAAAGTAAAGTGAAGTGATATAGGCTACGGTCCGAATGACAATAATATCGATATTATCGCTCAAACATTGGTCCGATTGACCTGTTAGCGCGCTCACAGCGCTGACAGTGACGTCACTCATGACGTCATTACCGACGCCATCTTGCGCTAACAACGACCATGCCTCGACGCGTAATCACTGTGAGCGATCTGTCAAACATCTGTCAAACGCACGTCAAAATAAACAAATTGAAAGTGTTTTTCTTGTGTTTTTTTAAGGTATTCCTTTAAAGTTCTTCTTTCTTTGTTATTGGCGTGGGTGATGACTAATTAAACTCCTTGAGCAGAAAAAAAGCATCTTCAGAAGGTAAACAAAGATTTTGAGGTTAGAAATACCGTAAGCGCGCTAACGTTCTGGTCCGATTCGATAACTGTCATTTGTCGATTTTAGCGCTGTCATCCATTCGGACCAGGCTGTTAGCGTTGGCGCGCTGTTATCGCCAAAATCGTCATTCGGACCGTAGCCATAAATCCGTGTGATTCCCAGTTTGACGTTTTTTCGTTTTTAGTAAACAGTAGTCAACTGCAAAGAGAATTTAAATCACTACGTCAACTGAAAACTGACAACTTTGAAGAAAGAGCCATTTACATTGCGATCACGCAGATTGCCATAATACAAGATTCTATTCTATGTCCCTTTAATACTGTTTAATTGTTTAATTTTCTTCCGCGTTCACTTGTAGTTTCCAACCTCGATATTGGCAAAATTGTCTTACCTAGGACAGAAAAATTGATTGAAGATGATGCCTGGACGAATTGCTAATATGCCAATAGCGGCTGAAAATCCACTCGGCCTTTCCTGGCACGACTCCGCGTGGATCCCACTGTTAAGTCCTTCCAATATAATGGACTATTTCTCGGAAAGATCTAATCCTTTCTTCGATCGCACTTGTAACAATGAAGTCGTCAAAATGCAGCGTCTCAGCATGGATCAACTCCAGTAAGTTACCCCTGTAGTAATACCTAACATGACCCTCTTGACTATTTATGATTATATGGGTCATGTTAGGGGCGGTTTGATAAAACAGAATTTACTAGCATAAGCCGAGCCCTTACGAAACATGGTGTCAATACCACGGTAGCTGGGTGGATAGACAACATGCTGAGAAACAGCATTCACCGTAAACACAACAACTGTCAAAGGAGGTAATCTTTGGTTTGAGTAGAATATATTCCTTTTTGCCAATTTCGTACTTGGATTCGCGATTGTGCCTGTTCACAACACATCGACAGATGGCACAGTATAACCACCTGTCGGCAGTCAAAAGAGGTCCTAACCGGACCTACCACGCGGATGACGCGAAGACGGCTTGGCCTAAACAGAAGTAACCTGCAAATAATGGTGGGGAACCCCACGGGCCACTGTGCTTTAAATAAGCACTTATTCGTTCTAAACGCCACCGACAGCCCCCTTTGTAGGGGTTGCCCAGAAGCTGCTGAAACAGTCGCCCACGTAATTCTGGAATGCGTGGGAGTGGCGGATCAACGGGCAAAAATCCTACCAGGAATTAGGTCGCTTCGTGAAGCCTGTGAATTCCCCAGGAGGATTCTGAGCTTCTGGTCGGAGCTGGATTAGCCACCGACCCACACGCATAAAAGGCCATCTTAGAGCCTAAATGCGGAAATGGGAGCCCTTATCAACTAGCTTTCGATGTTAGGTTTTTTTTATGAGTACTTACCGCCCCTAAGATGACTCTGACCGGTTCCCCTCCCCTCCTTAACCCTTAATTGAATGATCAATATAGGTACTACTTTCCTAAAAGTTAATGTAGGGGTACTATATTGAAAATACATATATTTTCTATAGTATTTTTCTTTCTGATAAAATTTATTTCCTACAGAAACATGACTGGTCTGGAATACATACTCTTGCATGTTCAAGACCCCATTCTGTATGTTATACGCAAGCAACACCGACACAGCCAGACACATGCTACACCTCTTGCTGATTACTATATAATAGCAGGGATTGTCTACCAAGCTCCTGATTTAGCAAGTGTTTTGAATTCTAGACTGGTAAGTGAATTATAAAAACACTGGTTTTGTACCATAATCCTTTTTGTTACTGTATATGTTACCGGAAATGTATAAAATTTAAGAATTATATACAATCTGTTGAGATAACACCACCCCATCTCTTTCCGTGGGTGTCGTAAGAGGCGACTACAAGGAAACAAAAATGGGACCTGCCTCCTAGTAATCCATCTTATGCAACGACACCTCAGTTTGTTTTCAGTCTGAGGTGGCGTCTTATGGTCTCATGCGGTGTGGTAGGCTCTGTAAAGGGCCGTCTGGTTTGCGACCACCCTCCTACCGAAGTCCGACGCCAAACAGCTTGCTGTGTTCCGTCGGTGCGTGGGAGCACCAGTGCCTTAATTAGAATTTTCTGGGTTAACTCGCTCCACCGTCGACTTCATATCCATGACTGGTCAAGATTGGGTGGGGGTCAAGAGTTAACCCATCTCATAATAATAATAAAAAGAAAATGTATACAATTCCGAGGCTATCTAGGAAATGTATAAAATATTTTTTCAAAGATGTTTTAATACACACATATCCTAGGAAATGTATACTTTTCCTAGGAATTGTATAAAATTCCGAAATTGCTTCAGGAAATGTTTAAAACTAATCCTTTTTGTGAATAAAATGAATAAAACAACCTAACCTTACCTAAATAAGCGACGTGAATATGTCGTGGCCATATCGTAGATTTGCTCACTTCATGAAATGGTCATATTTCATGAAATGTTTCGGGTGCGTATAGTTAGCAGCCTCGGAGATGGTTTTGGCTGTGTCAAAGAATAGTTACTGAATAGTGATAAAAGCATATAGATAGTGATAATGTATTTAAAAAGATATTCGAGCTTCTTAGTGAGGCTGCTAGCTTGACGTCTATTTAGCAGACACACTAAGAAAAAAATAAAAAAACCCGACTGCGTAATAAAAACTGAAAAGAAAAAACAAGTAAGTCAATAAGAAAAGTCTCGACTACTAGGTTTAATAATATTCAATAAGAAAAGTCTCGACTACTGGACTTACTTGTTTTTATCTTTTCAGTTTTTATTACGCAGTCGGTTTTTTTTAATTTTTTAAATAAATTTATTTTATTTTTTACTTTTTAGTTAAGTCAGATATTAATGTTTATTAATTAATCTCCTCATAAGCTGTATGTATACAAGGTCTTTCAAAAAACCCAAAAATAATAATAATTCAAAATTAATTAAAATTAAGCTTATTGCACAGCACTATTACTAATTGACAAGTATGTCATATTAATTATAGGAAACTTTCATTTTGTAAATGTCAAACCATGCAACTGATTACTAGAGTTGCGACTATTTCACTTTTAAAACTAAATTTTGGAAATTTTTTTTGGGTTTTTTTGAAACACCTTGTATATATAAGGTCCTAATTTATTAGTCACTATCCTTTTAACACGTTATTGTGTAGGTCAAAATATATAATTTGAGTCAAAAAACAAAAGCATAATATTAAATTTAAAAGGTCTTGAAAAATTTTGTTATGATATTTTTTCATTACTATGTTGAATAAACCCATCCATTCAAACGTAAATAATAATGGCAGTAGTAGAGCGGGCGAGCGGGGAGTGGACGGCTATAATCGAAAGATTCCTTTATCTTTAAATGGAAAATTCATTTTTTATTTTTTTTACAAAATTTAATTTTCAGATAATTTTTATGTTGTTTTTTGGAATACTATTAACCTATACAATAACGCCTTAGAAGGCAAGTGACTAATAAATTAGGACCTTATATATCTCACTTACATAAAAATTGAACAATTTCCGAATTTAAAGCAAAGCATTTAAGTGAAAAATCGTTACTAACCAACTTTAAATCTTCATAGATCCTAAACGGTAATTTTGGTTGAAAAACGATATGAGATCACATCGATTTTAAATCGATTTTAAATTTTTTCTTTTTCACATTATGGCGTCCAAAATCGGCCATTTTGATTTTTCAAATTGTTTATACTTTCTATGACACTCGCGCTGTCATGGCGAATCCAACGACGTTTCATTCATCAAAATCGGCCCACGCGTTTGGTCTAAATAGTGCCACAAAGATACAAACATACATACATAGGCTGATAAACACATTACCCTCCTTTGCGTCGCGCAGTCCGGTAAATTCAGCTCGTATCAAATTAAAAAACCGTGATTAAATAGTGACTTCTAATACTCGAACTTTCAATAATAGTGATTCAATACATTTCGAGATATTACAGCATATCGGTGAGGCCGCTAACTTGACGCTTTTTGCAACGGTCATTTCAAAGAAACGGCCTGGAATTTTAATCAAGTTAATATACCAAAAAATAGTTACTGAAATTCTTTTTTTTGAAATATTCTTTTTTTAAATATATCCTATGATATATTTAAAAAAAGAATTCTTCTTCACTATTTCTCAGAAATCAATTGTAAACTTCTACGTACTAAATCTCGATGTACAGTCAAGAGCAGGTCACGCTTTAAACTACCAGTTTAAGCTGAGCTCTGATTTATACTGCGCGCCATACAATGCAGGTCCGGTCCAAAGTCCAAAGTGTCAAGCTTGACGTGCTCTTGAGTGTACCGTCGCGCAGAAAAGTGAAATGTACTTATTGATTTGTTTTTAGACGAGTCAATATACATACATATTTACCATCTCATTTTGTATTTAAAATCGTGTTATGAGTGTGAGAGAAGGAAAATGCATACCTACTTTTAATGAAACTTATTTTTATTTAGTATCCTAAAAATTACATGTAGGTTCCTTTTACGAAATACTTAGTTTAAATTTTCATCTGAGAGAATTTCAACTGTCTAACTATCACGGTTCATGAGATACAGCCTGGTGACAGACGGACGAACGGACGGACAGCGGAGCCTTAGTAATAGGGTCCCGGTTTTACCCTTTGGGTACGGAACCCTAGCTTGCTTCGCTCGCTCGGCTCGTGCGTTGGGGGTCGCAGTTCTAACCTAAACTAACCCAACCAACCCGGAGTTAGGCTACTAACAAACCTACTTGTCGCAGTTCCGTCTATCGCAATCGAACAAAGAAGTCGAATGATTTATAAACAGACAAAATCAAAAATTTTATACATTTCCGATTGTTATTTAGGAAAAGTATGAAATATAATTTATTTCACACATTTCCGGACGATTTTAGGAATTATACACATTTCCTAGGAATTGTATACAACGATGGATTTCATAAATTTCCGTAAACATATACAATTTGACATAATGCTGATTGGATTTAATTTCAGTTGTCTGCGGTTCACCACCTGCAATGTTCCTTTGAAGAGACTATGTCATACTCAAGGTATCACCCCAGTAAAGGTTACTGGTGGGACTTTAAGGCCATTAAAGGAATAGGAACTCCATTTAACGCAACTCAGTCTGCTCCTAAAGAATCATCTACTGCTCCCAAGGAAGAACCATCCACCCTGTTTCAAAGGCAGAGGGTAGATATGCTGCTAGCAGAGTTAGTTAGGCAGTTTCCACTGCCAGTCATTCAACCCACTCCTGTACAGGTATTTGTAATTGTATTTAGTTGTTTATTCACTAAAGAACAGATTAGATCACATAATAATTAATAACTTAGATAAGACTTAAAAGTTTTGCCTAAATGTCTGACCAAATATTTTTTTGAACGGCCTAAATGTAATTAAATTTTTATTTCAGACTAATGGAGTCACAGTAAAATCAGAGAATCCTGACAAACCAGCTGAGAAAACAGAAAGCAATGTTGGTAACATTACTATTAAACAAGAACCTATTGACCCTAGTAGCTCCGAGATGACCAACGGGAATGTTCCAAGTCTTAGTGAGATCAAGACTGAGATCAAACAAGAGAACATGAAGCCACCACCAGAGAAGAAACCGAGAATCTAGTGCCGGAGACGCAAGAGGAGGGGTAAGGCTAGGAAGATTAAAGTAAAAAAAAAGTAAATAAACAATTGATGCTGGTGACATTTTGTGGGGGTGATGTTCAGGTGATGCCAGTGATTCAAGTATTTACAGACTTTGGAAGTGTTCTTCCTGATACTTTTAATATTTATGTAAGACAATTTAAGTTGAGTAGATTATTTTCTCTCTCTACAAAATAGAATCAATAATTAGTGCAGGGGTTCCCAATCTTTTTCAGTCCGCGGCGCACTTATAACTTCAGAATTTGGTCTCGGCGCCCTAACCTAGCTAGACAGCCGAAATAGATAGGTAGATAGGCACAAAATTTAAACATCCACAATATGAAGTTGAGTTTTTTATTTATTCGTTAGAATACTCAATTAGAACAAAAACAGCTACCTACCTAGTCAATGTGATAGGTTGAGTTTTGTGATCTCCACACGTTTTTCAAAGCGTTGGAGTGTTTTTTGTACCCGCCAATCCTTAAGTTAAGATTACGGATTGGAGTATGGTACAGTCAAGAGCAGGTCACGTTTTACATTACCAGTTTAAGCTGAGCTCTGATTTATTCTGCGCGCCACACAATGCAGGGCCGGTCCAAAGTGTCAAGCTTGGCGTGCTCTTGGGTGTACAGAGGATCTTCTCACGGCGGCGCCCGCGCTTCTTTGTACTGTCTACGGCGCACCAGGGCGCATTAGTGTAAAAAAAATTGAAAAGGTTAAGATTTATATATTTTGTTGAAACGAAATAAACTCTACTGCCATGAGATAATGTATTACGAACTGTTAGAAGATATAGTAATAATGTTACCGGAAATCATCCGGAAATGTATGAAATCTAGGAACTGTATACAATTCCTAGGAAATGTAGGTATAAAATTCCGAGGCTATCTAAGAAATGTAAAAAATATTGTTTCAAAGATTTTTTAATACACACATAATAGGAGTTGTACAAAATTCCGAAAGCTCTAGGAATGCTTTCTATGAATGAAATGAATAAAAAAGAGGTGTGTGCCGAGCACACGTGTCAGAAGTGAAATTTCTTTGGCGTCTGTTAAAATCTAAAATCGTCTCAGCCTCAATATGATGCTATGCCGTGACGCGACCTTAAAATTTTACTCTCAACGCGCCTAAAAAAGTTTCATTTTAAAAACCTAAGCTAACCTGAATAAGTGACGTGGATTGTCTTGGCCATATCGTAGATTTGCTCACTTCATGAAATGTTCGAGAAATGCGACAGCCACTTAACGCAATCACAGTAGTGTGGCACTTCGCCGGCCGCTGCCGCGGCACGCTCGCTTCCCTCGCTCGGCTTGTGCGTTGGGGGTCGCAGTTCTAACCCAACCAACCCGTTAGGCTACTAACAAACCTACTTATCGCAGTTCCATCTGTCGCAACGAATGGCTTAAAAACAGACAAAATCAAACATTTTATAAATTTCCGATTGTTATTTAGAAAATGTATAGGTTTCTTAGGAAATGTATCAAATATAATTAAATTCACACATTTCCTGGCGATTTTAGGAATTATATACATTTCACAGGAATTGTATACAATGACGGATTACATACATTCCCGTTAACAATAATACTAAATTAAGGAAATAAAGCATATATGTATTATCTTTTATCTTATTGAAATGGAATTAGCATTTTTAAACTTAGTTTACTGTAATGAGACAATTTATTTTCATCTATTCACAACTTCAGTTTTCTTCATGTGTTCTTCATTTGCTTCTCTTTGTGTATTATACAGATTGACGACATTATCTTGTGCACTGTTGCTGTTCACACATATTTGGCAGTTTATTTTTCTTGGATCTGTTAGGTTGGGCTCCATCAACTTCTGTTCATAGCTGTAATCATAGAATTTAAAAATTGCTGTAAATAAGATAAATAGGTAGGTAGATAAAATTCAAACAATAACAAATATGGTATTTTAAATGTACAGTCGCCATCAGATATATGGTAGCGGTCAAGGTAATCAAATATTTCGGAGCAGAATTATATTGTAGTCCAGTGGCTCTCGCTGATCTCAACCGATCAGTGAGGTTAAGCAACGTACCAGAGGCAGGGAACCTGATGGGTGACCAAAGTGGCAATTTATAACGAGCGTTTCCGTGCTTCGGAGGGCACGTTAAGCTGTCGGTGCCGGCTGTTGTCGATTGACTACAGTCGTTAAAACCAAGTCAGAGGCCATTGTGCAGTTTGAAAACTCTGACACCAGGGTTAGCCAAGTTCGCCACATACTTGACTATACCTACACGATAAGAAGACCGACTTCAAAAAAGGGGGGTTCTTAGTTTAAACTGTATGTATTCGCTTAAATTTTTTCAAAGCTAACACTTCGTTTTATTAACCGACTTCAAACAAAAAATGAAGAGGTTAATCTAAAAAAATAAGCAATAAGGCCGCCTTTTGTACTTATTCTCTTATTTGTACTCCTCTGTAAATTCTGTGTGCAATAAAGTAAATTTGTATTGTATTATATCTATGCCCACTAATACAACCGAACATCCAGCCTTAGTTAAGAATATCTATATTATCTGTCCAATTTGCGAAAGAGACGGAAATATATTTATCACAATGACAAGTCCACACTCTTATCGGAGAATGTCACAACTGTAGTGTGTGCACACCCTAGTAAGTTGTATGAAACCAGCCTTAACTATGACGCATGTAACCTAAATATCAAATAATAGGGTCAATATCGATGAGAGACAGAGAGATGTCTTGTAATTCAAACTACCTCTTAATTCAACAAACTACCTGTTAATTCAAATTATTGACAGCATATTACTGATGCGTGTCAGAAACCTTTTTTTCATGGGTCCACCGTAGCATTTTGAACTATGTGACACAGACTTACGGTATATTTTCCATAAAAGTTCCGATATTTATGATCAACGTGACTGCTTAGATACCTCTGACTTCTGTTCGTTCCGATATCTTTACCTAATTGTATGTTACGAATTTATTAAAAAGTTGCTGCTCTTAAATTTTTGACGAATTATATGGTCCGATATTATAGCCCTTAACTATCGTAACGAATATATTGAAATATAATTCTGGTCCGAAATATTTGATTACCTTGACCGTTACCATATATCTGATGGCGACTGTACAATTTATTTAATGTTTGTAAAAATGTATTTTAATAGAAAATAAGTCTATGCATGGTCAAGACAAGAACACAGTTTATTATTTTTACGATACATTAGTAAAGGATCGTATTTAATTTAGTGACAAATAGTGTGAAAGGGTCCTCAAAAATTAGCTTTCACAATAAATTGATTGGTAGTGACTAATATCGAGAGTCAAAATATTCAAACACCGGCACTTATTAGCTTATTACAAATAGTTTTAGGTAACGTTTTATTTTAAACTGGAGCGCGATTTGGCGAGTTAATTTAATTACAGGCGACAAAATGATGGCAGCGAAAATTATTTTTTTGGCTTTCAAAAATTTTGAAAATGGGATAGTAGTTTTAATAGATTGAGTAAACAAAAATCGTTATAAATTTAATTTAAAAAATAATTAATACTTACCGGATCGTTTTATAGTGCTTCTGAGATAGGATAAAAAGAATATACATGCGACCAATTTTTGAATCCAAGATGGTAGACATCCATTTTTCTTCCTATTACTTGCTTGTGCCGTTTAATTACTTTTATAACCAAAAAAAAACATTTTTTTTGCTGCCTACTTACTCAGTTAATTTTTAGCAGTCCAGATTTTACCGCCTCGTTTAATAAAGTACCATTTTCTAGCAGTCATCTCGTAATTTTTATGATGCTGTAGTTTTGTCGCCGAGTCAATATAATATTCGCAAGTTTATTTTTATCGCTGACATACTATTTTTGTGCAGCTTGCTGCAGTCAACCGCATAATTATTTTTGGCTCCTCCAAAATTATATGCCATTAGTTAATTGCGCAGATTAGGGATATGTGTTAATTGGTCTTACCTAAATACAGCATGTTTCATACCCAATTTCAAGCCAAATTCGAATCCTTGTTTGTAACCAGAATCAAAACTGGACTGAAACGTGAATGATTGACCAGCTGCAGCTCCATCCATATATCCAGTCTGCATTTAAAAAGCGCCACTTAATCAAAAAGCGTTACAAAAAATTTGTAATAATATCTCAGTAAGTAGGTACTTACTTATGTAATTTTCACAAGTAAATAGTAATTACAGCTAGAGTAATTTTGGAACCCAATATCCTGAATTAGTAGTACTTACTTAATAAGAGGAGCGCAAAATAAAATGTCCAACGCGCCACAATGCCCAAGGAGCAAAATGACAAGATTCATTTATGTGGCACAACCGCTAATATTTAGTCAGTTATGTAACTTTATTATGTAAGCTTCTTTGCCAGCTTGTTAGTCCCAAATTATAAGGAACAAGCACTAGGTATAAGTACCTATTATTTTAAAATGTACTTATTTATGTTCTTTTTGTATCAGCGCAGCGTGACATACTTATCTTGAGTAAAATATAATAAAGAGGCCAGCGCATCAGGTCACACAATTTTCATTGCATAACCGTCTTTATCATAACGGCACAGTACACGTATGTGGAAACAATAATCTTTTCAAACAAAATAAAAGCAGTTATTACACCACCATAAACGGATTTTAGAGGTTTTGTGATTTTGACATTTTGCTCCCATGTTGATCTTTCGACATTTTGTGCTTTGGTCATTTTGTTTTTTTGTAAATTTTGAACATTTTAGAGTATGGCGTTCTGCGCATAAAATAAAGTTTTATGTAGGTACTTAATTTAAATCTAATTTACTCACATTGCATATATTAAATAGGTATTTATGAAAAATACCTTTGTTATTGGGTCAGCTGCTCTAGCCCATGTTGCAGCTGAAATATTACTCTCATCATCAGCCATAATAGGTAGATTAGAAATGTACTACTTATTCCGTATTTTACTGTTGGAACTGCTGTTGGAGATCTTAAATAAATGTGAAGTTGCACTTAAATAATAAATATTTTCAATAGTTACGGGATACTATACCAAATTTTTATTTTCTGTATTTGAGGTTTTGTGATATAATTTGCACATAAAGTGGGTCTTATGTCATTGTTATACTGCCGTACTCAGAGACGTCAATTAAAGTTAAGAAGTAATTAAATGACATGCTACACGAGTGAAAAAGACAACATCAGAGTTTAACCAAATTTTTATTTTCTGTAAGTATTTGAGGTTTTGTGATATAATTTGCACATAAAGTGGGTCTTATGTCATTGTTATAGTGCCGTACTCAGAGACGTCAATTAAAGTTAAGAAGTAATTAAATGACATGCTACACGAGTGAAAGAGACAACATCAGAGTTTAACTAAATTTTTATTTTCTGTATGTATTTGAGGTTTTGTGATATAATTTGCACATAAAGTGGGTCTTATGTCATTGTTATACTGCCGTACTCAGAGACGTCAATTAAAGTTAAAAAGTAATTAAATGATATGCTACACGAGTGAAAGAGTATTTATTAGTATTTTAACCGACTTTAAAAAAAGTGGGGTTCTCAGTTTAAACTGTAGGTATGTAAGTAGGTATGTAAAATAAAAAGCAAAAATATATTTATAATGATTCGCTTAAATTTTTTCAAAGCTCGTTTTATTAACCGACATCAAACAAAAGATGAAGAGGTTATTAATTTCCACCAAAAAATGGAAAAATAAAAACTTAATATATAATTCAGTATTTTTTATTATTTGGCTGTTATAGCATACTTGTCAATGTGAATCTCATTTTGCGAGCGAAATAAGAAAAAAATAATCGCGCCTCTTTTCAGATGTTCTTCACGAACGGCATTTGTATTCATTAGATTGTGATTATTGTCAGAAATACCTACAACACAAAAATGTCATCTTCAAGTGCAGAAAAGGAAACCTACGTGGGTACACCGCCAGAAATACCTACTTTCCGAGGCGCAACGGCGCAACATGCAAGTGATAGTTTGTTGCCGCCAATATCAAAGGAAAGTTTTTAACTATTTCTTTCCTCGCAAATGTGTTGAAAAACGTATGACACGCGTACGCATTGGATATTACATTCTCGGCTCCGTTGAGCCGGTAATATCCAACTTAGCACACTTGTATCATAATGTACTAATACCTACCTACACAATAGGTCCAAAGAGAATTAAATTAAACACTAGTATTAGGTCCAGAGGCTACCAGCCTGTCTGTCCACAGACTAATTAAAGATACTGAATACTGACGTACTGCACAAACTATATAGAGATACTGTCGTAGACGTACTGTCTGTCTAACAAAATTCGTTTTTTTTTTTTTTTAATTTATCCCTTTTGGCCTTTCGGGAAAGGCAAAGGAAACTATGTCCATGCAGCCTCGTTTTCAGTGAAAAATCTTCTTTCTTCAACTCAACCTAAGCCCTAAGCTCCTCATGTTCTGCGTAAAACCGGCAAGCGTTTATTTTATGAAAACTGGCGGCGAGAAGCACAACCGCGAGGATATTTGTCCGGGGTTGGATTGACATTTGACAATGACCGGTGACAGTGACACACATGTGGTATTTAACTTATTTTTTCTGTCTATGTGTACTAGGTAGATGATACTGACGTATCAGTGTTGGCAACACTGGACATTGGCGTAATCGTAACCAGGCCAGAAAATAATTAATAATAAAAATAAATAAAAGCGAAATCGTAGTATAATTATACTATTTGTACCAGACTTCATTAAGCGTAGTATGTAGTATTGTAATGCCAGTATACTACGCAAAAATACTACACTATTTGCGCTGTAGCATGGTGCGGGTGACAGTTGCCTGTATGACGTTGACATCTGTCAGTACTACATGACTAGGGATTCACGTTGTGCAATAAATTATTATTTTTTTCGATAAAAATGATGAATTTAGTGACAATTCAGATGTTCCTGACTCTGATATGAGTATAGACGAATAAAATCTATTTTTCCCATATAATGTTCTGTTGTTTCAAATAATAGACTTCTTAACAATAAAAATATAATTACGCACAATATACGTTTTTTATTATAAAAACATCGACTATCGATCGTAGCACTGCATCCCATCACTAAATACATGTATGGCGTTACGTTATACGCAAAACACTTTGTTTAATTTTTCTTTCCAATACATTTTATTTGTAGATTAGAACATTCTGGTTGTATTTAATTTAATTTACTACAGTTATTTAATGATTTAATATATTACGAATGTGGTACAACTGAAAAACTATCTCATAATTTGTAAATCATGGCAACTTTCAAGAGTGAAACGAAACGTTACAGAAACTGTCACCCGCACCATGCTACAGCGCAAATATTTTTTTTTTGTAGAATTTTTATCCACCACTGGAAGGGTAGTTTTTAATGTATTTTCTTTTTTTACTATTTCCTGTCTTTTTGACAGAATAGGAGTTGTTATGTATTTTATCTATGAGTGTGAGTGAGATGACGATTACTTATATGCACTTTCTTGTGTATGCTACTACAATTTTCTTGAATAATATGCTAAAATAAGGTAACACAGTTTTTTTTTTATATCGCCGTTTCTATCTTACTTTAACTCAATAAAATAGGCTAGAAATTAAAACAAGGGATATTTTTGTGATTTTTTTAAAATTATTTTTATTGTTTTTTATGCAATAAAACAAAATTTACTTTAAAGTCGTTGAAAATCGAAATGTAGTATAATTTTTTGTCAAGTAGTATAATTTTGATCTCCAAGTAGTATAATTTTCTGACGGTCTGATTCCAACCCTGAATTGAATTGACATAACATAACAGTGGTGACAGAGGGTCTTTGGCGGGAACTCGGCGTGAGCGGTTGCTTTGTCAATTGAATTTTCGTTTTCGGCGTGAAAAAGTTGTTTAATGTTTAATAGTGATAGTGTATTATACAGTAAATTGACTAAAATTCGTGTAGTGATGAAAAATTCAAGTGATAACAGTGTTTCTGCTCCGTTTGGTACCGACAAAGATCCTCGCGGTTGTGCTTCTCGCCGCCAGTTTTCGTAAAACAGACGCTATCCGGTTTTACGCAGAACATGAGGAGCTTAGGGCTTAGGTTAAGTTCAAGAAAGAAGATTTTTCATTGAAGACATGGCTGTATGGACATAGTTTCCTTTGCCTTTCCCGAAAGGGATAAACTTAACAAAAAAAAAAACAGTGGTGACAGTTGAGTTCATAGACATACAACTACCCGAAATCTTGGATCTCATTAACTCTGTTGTTATTTCTGGCAATATACCATTATCGTGGAAGTCACAGATAATTGTTCCAATTTTAAAGCCTAACAAAAGTTCCTCAGACCCTTCTTCTTACCGTCCCATTGCTTTGTCTTCGGTTTTAATGAAACTTGCAGAACATCTTGTTAAAAACAGATTGGAGTGGTTCATATAACATAATAAATTGTTAAGTAATAGTCAATTTGGATTTAGACGTGGCAGAAGCACATTTGACAGTATAAGCATTTTTGTTACCGATATCCAAATAGCTTTTTCGCAGAACATTTCTGTGGTGTCTGCCTTTCTTGACATTACGGCTGCTTATGATAATGTAGTCCCTGCAATCCTGCTTAAAAAGCTTCAGGCGCTTAATGTCCCTACTACCCTCGTCACCTTTATTTTGAACACAATTTCAGAGAGATCTATTAACTTAGTTTTGGAGAATGGTTCCACAGTTTCAAGGCTGGTTTGGAAGGGTCTTCCCCAAGGATCTGTCTTAAGTCCATTATTATATAATATTTACTCGTATGACCTTGAGTCAACCTTAGATAACGATGTTAAAGTTCTCCAGTATGCTGACGACTTACTACTATACCATATTAATCGGTCTGTTGACAGTGCTTGCTCTTCTATGAACTCTTCCCTTTCTCTTTTAAAGTCGTGGCTAAATAAAAATGGTCTCGAGCTGTCGCCAACTAAGAGTTCGGTCATGCTTTTTACTAGGATGAGACTTCCTCCTCCAGTTTTGGTCTATTATGATAGTGAAATTATCCCTGTTCTAACAAAAGTTAAATTTTTGGGTGTTGTATTGGATGCTAAATTGAATGGTTCTTCGCATTGTGATTACATTATCAAAAAGTGTGAACAGCATTTAAATATTCTGAGATGTCTTTCTGGAGTTTGGTGGGGGGGACATCCATTCTGTATGAAGCTTTTGTATAATGCGTTAATCAGAAGTATTATAGACTACGGGTCCTTTCTTTTGGCACCAGGCAATTCTTTGATGTTCAGAAAATTAGACGTTATTCAGTCAAAGGCGTTGAGAATCGTCGCTGGGGCTATGAGGTCCAGTCCAATTAACGCATTGCAGGTTGAGTGTGTGGAGCCTCCCCTCAAGCTTCGTAGACAGTACTTGTCGGACAAGTTTTTATTTCGTTCACTTCAATTTCGAACCCATCAAATTCATTCCCAGTTGTCTAGTCTTTCTGAACTTATTGATTCATCAAGCTATTGGCGTCATAAGCCTGTCCCGCTTTTAATCAACAGTTTTCGTAAATATTTGTCTATAGAAGCTCCAATCTTCAGTTTTTCTACTCATCCTCTCTTCATGGGTGAGTTTGAATCCTTGATTGCTTCTTTTGATGTCATCAGAGACCTGGGCGTCGATCGGGATGATCCGCATGCTAACCATAATTTTAACTATGTGAAGAATGAAAAATGGCCTGATTTTAATTACATTTACACAGATGCTTCTAAACACTCTCCTTCTGGTCATGTTGGTGTAGGGATTTTTCATGTTCAATTTAATATCGTCCAGAAAATTCAGTTTCCTCCTGAGACATCGGTGTTTACAGGGGAATGCTATGGTTTATATAAAGCTATTGAGTACATTCTACTTTGTAAATTACAAAAAACGGTAATATTTTCAGACGCCTTAAGTGCTTTACAATCTATAGACAAATTTCCGTTTAAAATGAAGGCAGTGCATCCTATTATTATAAATATTAGGAGTTTATTGTTTAAGTGTTTGGCTTTGGGGTATTCTGTGGTTTTTTCTTGGATTCCTGGACACTGTGGCATTGTGGGTAACGTAAGGGCTGATGAGCTTGCAAACGAAGCTGTGAGTTGTGGTGATCATTATCCATATAAAAACTATGCTCAGGATTTACTTTCTATACCCAAAATCCATCTTCGCGATTCCTGGAGGGAATTGTGGATGGAGAGTCGTTTGACCAAGGGCAAGTTTTATGCCCTAATTCAAAGCGATATTCCTGCTAAACCTTGGTTTTTCAAGTTAAAAATATGTAAAGTTGCTACCACAATTTTAATCCGAATGAGACTTGGTCACACGTGCTCTCCATCTCACCTTGCCAGACTGGGTATCGTGCAGGATGATACTTGTGAATGCGGTGAGGATACATGTGATGTGAATCACATCTTCCTGTCTTGCTCCCTTCACGATCATTCCTTTCTCTATCTGTCCTTGCTTTCTGCCGGTGTCCCTCTTCCTACATCCATTGATATTCTGCTGTCTTATAATGATACTTATATTTATTCATCACTATGTTCTTTTATTACTTTAAATAATATTAAATTATAATTTTGTTTATTTTTCCGCATATATTTATTGCTTACCTACATGTATTTAATTACTTACAAAATCCTGATCCTATCCTTCCAAATTCCGCTCCGAAATTCCTGTTTCCTTAATCAATACGTTTCCTCGCTTTTAATCCGTTAGTGGCATATGCACAAGTCGTGCCACGCCATATATTAATAAAAAAAAAAAAACTACCCGAAAGGTTGAGTCAAAGAGTATGTCACGGTTGAGTTGAAGTTGAACACGGTCTTTGGCGGGAACTCGGCGTGAGCGGTTGCTTTGTCAATTGAATTTTCGTTTTCGGCGTGAAAAAGTTGTTTTATGTGTAATAGTGATAGTGTATTATGCAGTAAATTGACTAAAATTCGTGTAGTGATGAAAAATTCAAGTGATAACAGTGTTTCTGCTCCGTTTGGTACCGACAAAGATCCTCGCGGTTGTGCTTCTCGCCGCCAGTTTTCGTAAAACAGACGCTATCCGGTTTTACGCAGAACATGAGGAGCTTAGGGCTTAGGTTAAGTTGAAGAAAGAAGATTTTTCACGGAAGACATGGCTGTATGGACATAGTTTCCTTTGCCTTTCCCGAAAGGGATAAATTTAACAAAAAAAAAAAAAAAAATGAGTTGAACACAACGGCAAGGGCGAGGGTGGTTGCCTTTTTTACAGTTAAATTAATATATGAAGAACAAACGAAATATATATTTAACAGAATGTCGGAACCCATTAAACCTATGAAGGTGGAAGTGTACAATACCTTTGTAGAAGATTTCAACAAACTTACGTCTTACAGTCGCGCTTCAGAGAATGAACTAAGGAAAAAGTATAAACGGTAATATTTCGTTGAATATTTACTTGTTTTCTATTATTTTCGTTAATTCTTCGTTACCTAAGTATACGGCTATGGCCAGTTATTTCTAATAAAACTCACTTCCACGAATACTGTTTTACACAGTATTATTTATAAATAGAGATGCTGCAAGTTTTATCTATGAATCTTCTTTTCAGTATACCTGCACCAACATTTGGCAGTTTATTTGCTCTCTTAGTTCAAAGAGCCATGAAGCAGAGCTATAGGAAATCGCCATCTATCTCAAGTAAATATTATGAATTGTATGAAGCTTTGAGTAATAAAAGCAAAGGGAATACAATATTGCAGTAAGTATTTGTAACTTGTATGATTTTGTTTATTTCAAATGGCTTTAATTGATAGTCATACATTAAGTCAAACTTTGTACAGTAGGTACTTCTAATTTTTTTATTGTGTTCTTTTTTACTTTTCATTGACTTTATCAGCTTTTGGCCTTCCTA
This sequence comes from Aproaerema taeniolella, assembly GCA_949987775.1. Taxonomy (NCBI): domain Eukaryota; kingdom Metazoa; phylum Arthropoda; class Insecta; order Lepidoptera; family Gelechiidae; genus Aproaerema; species Aproaerema taeniolella. Next base: position 6,913,200 of record OX465262.1, read on the forward strand.
GATAGTAAAAATATTTAGGTTTTTACTTTAAAAATTATAAACCTATGAAAAAAAAATTCCCTATAAAAATGTAATTTTGCAGATTAGCAGACAGCCAAGGTATCAGCCCTGCTTTATTTGCAAGATCTCTACTGCAAGCTGTATACCCTGACTCAAATATTGCAAAGAAAATGATAAAGGATACCACCCTTATTGAAGATAAAGATTTAGCTTATGAAGTTTTTGTTGTAAGTGATAATTTTTCATTAATATCTATTCATATCCATTTTTATTACATAATCACACAAATTTTTCTGTTTTTTTCTAGGGCATCATGAATGATAATCAATACAGTCCATATTCAGATGTTATAAAGCAGTAAGTAGTAAATACTTCTTAAACAAAGCATTGTATTCAAAAGCTAAATATTATAATTTACACTTTATTTGCACTCACAACAAGATAAACAAACATTGCTAAATACCAATCTCTTCCGGGCAACCTTATTATTATACTTATCTTAAATTTAATGTTATTAACCCTTTGACAGCCAATCATGAACTGAATATGTGATGCTTATATGTGAGATGAAAATCTCCGGGGCTGTCAAAGTGTTAAATTAATGTTATTTATGACTGTTTCAGAACTATTGGTCTAGAATATGAGCTGAAACTAGAACATGAGCTGAGGTCAATGAATATCACATTTTCAGATGAAAATGCACTTCGGTCAAGAGGATATGATAAAACTCCAGATTTCAAACTTGATGTCCCTATAGCTGTAGATGACTTCATAGTGAATTGGATAGAGAGCAAAGCACTTTTTGGTGATGAGGAAAACCATGCAGGATATTTAAAAGATCAGTTCATGTGCTACTGGAACAGATTTGGTCCTGGCTTAGTAATTTACTGGTTTGGATATTTAAAAACACTGGAATCAACCCCAGAAGTGAATAATTTATTTATTTTACGGACTAGTTTTCCTCCCAAGGAAAGTATCACTCAATATAACTATGCCTTTTAAAGATCATAAAAAAGCATTTATTGTTGTGATCTAAGTTTAAGTAAGTTATAAATGTTTTAATTTTAAGTATGTAACTAATTATTGTAAATAGTAAAATAACAGATATATATATTAATCCTTTCATACGCATTTTAAGCATATTTTTATTATTATTATTTATGTTGTCTATATACTTTGAATCATGGGCAATTATTATATGTAGACCACCTTATTTTTCTTTTTTTTTCTTCTGCATTATTTTGCTAGGCATCTTATAAATATATTTATCTGTTTGTATATGTATTTCTGTTTGTATGGTGTATTTGTGTACCATAGATCTAATTAAAATCTACTTCAAAACTTTAAAGGTATGTAAATTTTTAAAAGTGCTTATTTAATTAACCCCCCCGACAAACTGAAAATGTATCAATCTCATGACATTCATCGCTTATAACCAAAGAGAATATACAACTAGTTTCTAACTTTTGAACTACTTAAACAAAAAACCGCATCATAATCAGTTCGTCCGTTTAGACTAGTGTTGCAACTAAAGAAAGTAGGTATCGAGAGTCGATATTATCGTAACCTTGAAAAACAGTAAGAATATCAATAGGGCTCTCGATAGTCAAAAGTTTTCGAAACTATTGATGACAGACAAAACTATCGATTGTACATTGAATAATACCTATACCTACTATAATAAAGCTACATTACCACTCACTCACTCACTGACTGATTGATTGACATAATTGTTCTCCCAGAAGGAGGGTCGGGAGGTGAAAATGATGTATGGGGGGTGTGGTCAGAATTTTTCGTCAAGTATGGGAAAACCTCGACATCTTCGGATTCTCTTCCTCATCAGGTCGTGACCCACCTTCCCGGTCGAACCGTTGGAGTTGGACCGGTAGTGCTCGAACAAAGGTCGACTCACACCCTGGTCGAAGTCTACCGGTGACAAATTTTTTTCGATTTTCAAAAAAACAAGATTGCCGCCATATGAAAACGAGATTTCGGTATCTCCTCCGATTCGGACCAAATTTGGTATCCGGGGGTTTCAGGGGTCGCTGAATCTAAATATCTGGTAATTTTTTTTATTCCGCCATTTTCCAAGATGGCCGCCATACAAGGAGTGGTGAGGCGAGGCCGAAGGCCGAGCCTAACCACGACGCGCCGCGAGGCTAGGCCGCAGGCCGAGGCGAGCTGCGTATAAGGCGAGGCCTAAGGCCGAGTTCCGCGTAGGGCGAAGCCCGGAGCGTCCCCCCCAATCCAAAATGACAGCCATTTAAGTTTAGATTCTAAAGGTGAGGCGAGGCCGAAGGCCCAGTTCCGCGTAGGGCGAAGCCCGAAGCGTCACCAAGCATCTTACCCGCCGACCGCCATCCGAAAATTTCATATCTGCCATCTTGGATTTTAATTGGGGGAATCGTGACGCGAAGGGCGAAGCCCGGAGCGTCTCGATTCTCCTCACCAAAAATCCAAGATGGCGGATATGAAATTTTCGAGCATACCGACATGGGTGTCGTTTAATAGGTTTTCAGGGGTGGTGATTCCAAAAATGCCATCCATTTTGAAATCTAAGATGGCGGACATGCATTTTTTGTGAAAAACTGTCATGGGTGTCGTTTGATAGGTTTTCGGGGATGCTGATTCCGAAAATGACATTTATTTTCAAATCCAAGATGGCGGACATGCATTTTTTGGAAAAATCCGTCATGGGTGTCGTTTTTTAGGTTTTCGGGGGTACTGATTCTTAAAATAACATCGATTTTTAAATCCAAGATGGTGGCCGTGAAAAACCAAAAAAAGAATAAACCAAAAAAAGAATAGCCTTTTTGACCCTACTAATAGGGTAGCACAACCGCCTCGCGGCCTGCTTTAGCAGGTCGCGCACCACGCGAAACCTAGTTCTACAAATAAAATTCCTTTATTTCACACACAATATTTATTACAAACACATACCTAGCAAAAATTTTCAAAGGCAGGGTGTGGCCAACCTGAGTCACAAAGAGAATTCGAATACTATTGATAGTTTTGAATCAATACTAGTTTTACTATCGATAGTATTTTAATTTGTGTTTATAATATTTAAGAGGATAAAATTCAATTACATACAACATGAATTACATGAATAACGACGACAAAGTAGGTAAATAACGAAAACTCCTCAACTTGGCGTTTCCGGGAAAAAATAATCACTTGTAGCCAATCATAGTTATGGGTGAATCTACTACCATTGACAATAACAACTAGACTTCCAATCGCGCTCAAAGTGTCCGCGGCAAATGATTTCCCAACCCAACACGCCGGCGGCGCGGCGCCGCGCCGATTGGGCATCCTTTTTTGCTAGTGTCATTTTGTTCGCTATCGGGTAACAACGCGTCAAAATGGTAAGTGTTCATTGAATAGGTAACTGTTTAATAACTCTAGAAACGCCCTTTAAAGGATGGAATATCTTATTTTCAGTAAGCACTTTTTTAATAACGATAAGTTTCACAACCATTAAAATAAAACAAGGGTGCTCTAACCAATTATTTGCCTTCTATAAACAACAAATATTGGACGAGCCATGTACGACATTTGTCAGGCGCCCGTCTCTTTCACTCGACATTGGAAATCTAATGAGTAAATGAGATAGAGCATCGCGCATTTTAATATTAACAATATGTTTTTGTGCGTGACTGTACAAAAAAATTTTGTTCCTAGTACTTTACCTAGTGTACTCCCTACACTATTCTCAGCTAATTTTTTCTATGGCAGCGACATGTACGCACATTTTATTCTCTGCTATTTCATATACAATGCCACTGGCATCAAATAACAGTGACGTACTGTCAACGGCACATCAGGTTACCATAAACTGTCAAATTTCCCCAATGGATAGTAAACTCTAATGCTTGGAGATAAAATTGAAAATCGATAGTTTTGGATAGCATGATGTGCTGTTGATCCTGTACATAAAAGAACCGGACATTTGAAGCTCGTTCCTGTTGTTCTATGCCACCGTTATATGATGCCAAGTTATATATGCCCTAGATGGCATTAAATAACGGAGCCGCACAATTTTAGTACGCCGGTTGCCATACACAGATTATAAAACGTATGTCTATGAACTGAATGCGTTCAAGATTTGTCAGGCTCTATCGGTAGTTTTTTATAGGATTGTGGGTCATCTTTAATTAATGCGTTTGCTTTTATCCTGCATTTATCTTTCACACTTCACTTCTTATTTAGTTTTTTAGATACAAATTCGTTGTGCACTTGGTTCTTCTGTGGATTTTCGTCTTGTGCACTTTTATTCTTGTTCTCTTGAGTTTTTATAATCTTTTTCTGTATGAGTAAAGGTATGGGTCTTCTATGGTTTACCATATATATATACGAGTATAATTGGTCTTCTCAGATAATTGCCTAGACCTGTTCTGTACTTTTTCTTTTTTAAACTTACAAACCTTTTCTACTGATATTTCATATATCTAGATTGCGTATTAATTTCTCTTCTATGGTATCTTCTGTATTTTTATTTGTAGTTATTTTGACTAATGACCATTTATTTGCTTGCAAAACAAGCTTAAAAAGAGAATATTAATAATAATAAAGCCCTTTATTTCAGTAAGGATTTACAAATATTTCTCTTTTATGTATTGTGTTCACAGGATGTCCCTTAACACGGTGTGCCTTTCGGCATAGGCCTCCTCCAACGACTTCCACTGTTCTCTATCCCAAGCAACCCTCCTCCAGTTCGGTCCAGCTGTTAGCCTTAGATCATCCTCCCATCTATGGTGCTGCCGTCCCTGGTTTCTCCTGCCATCCCTCGGGTACCAATCTGTCACCTCTCTGCTCCACTTCCCCTTGTTGTCCAGTATCATGTGGCCTGTCCATCTCCACTTCAGCTGGTCGACGCGTGACAAGACATCGGTGACCCCTGTTTTGCTTCGTAAGTCGATGTTCCTCACCTTGTCTTGTCTCTTGTGGCCCGTCATAGTCATACTCCTCTCCATGGCACTCTGGCATACAATGAGTTTTCTTCTAAGAGACTTGGTGAGTGCCCACGTTTCGCAGTCATACGTTAGACATGGTAAGATGCATGTGTTGAAGGTTTTCCTCTTTATGGCCATGCCCAATTCTCTTGACTTCATTATCTCCTTTAGAGACCAATATTTTTTTCAGCTGATAGCAACTCTCATGTTAATTTCTTTTGTCATTTGGTCTCTAAATGAGATAACTTGTCCATGGTATGTATATTCCTGGACGTACTCTAGAGGTTTGTTGTTGATGTTAATATGGACCTCGGTGCTATTTGTCATTATTTTTGTTTTCTTAGTGTTCATTTTTAATCCGATTTTTATGCTTTCTTTGTTTAGGTTCGTAACCATGTACTCGAGTTTGTTTGGGTCTTCTTCAAACAGTATTAGGTCGTCGGCGAATCTTAGGTGATTTAGCTTTGTACCATTTATATTGACTCCACAGTCTTCCCAATCCAATAGTCGGAAAATATTTTATAGGACCGCCGAAAATACCCAAATTATTTGATAATGGGTCCCCTTGTCTTACGCCTCTTTCTATGTGGAACTCGTATCCCAAAGTTTCTAATTGGATTTTGGCTTTACTATTTTTATAAATCATTTCTATGATGTCAATATAAATTGCAGGTATACCTTGCTGCTTTAGACTTTCCAGAAGGCAAACGTGGCTTATACTGTCAAATGCTTTAGCATAGTCGATAAAGGCTACATAGATTTTTTTGTTGTACTCTGTGTATTTTTCAAGTATTTGCTTTACAGTATGGATATGGTCAATGGTCGAAAATCCTTTTCTAAAGCCTGCTTGTTCAACTGGTTGTTCTTCGTCCAGCGTTTTACTAATTCTGTCTAGTATTATCTTAGCAAATACTTTATACACATTTGACATCAGGCTAATTGGTCTATAGTTTTCAATGTCTTCTTTGTTACCTTTTTTATGTAGCAGGATAATATGAGAACTGGTCCATTGTTCAGGAATTTTGCATTTTATTAAGATTTCGTTACAAATTTTAGTGAGAATAGGAGCCAGTTCGTCCATAGTACCCTTAAGCAACTCGTTCACTATCTTGTCTGGTCCGGGTGATTTCTCTGCCTTTTGACTTTTTATTGATTTTACAACTTCGCATTGTAGGATTTGGGGTATAGGGTCTTCGGTGTTTATCCGCGTCTGTTCAGAAGGGGTGCTCTTTTGCTTAATTGTTGCAATAGGAGTTTGACTGGCATAAAGCTGACTGTAAAATTGTGTGGCTAGAATCTTGATGTTCTTTCTTTTCGAGGTAGTCGTATTTTTTCTCTTGCTTTGAAGCCTAGGTATCCATTCCTTAATTTTTTTAGCGCCTTTTTCACTCCGCCTGTTCTTGCTATGTGGTGTTCTAAGGTCTTCAGTCTTAGACCAGTCATTATAGTAAGTTCACCTCGGAATTCGAGATACCCAGCTGTAAGTCTGTAAATACTTGTATATTGACTCCCTAAAAGTTGTCTCAAAACCTACATATGGTAGGGTGTAAGCAACTATTAAATTTCAAGGTCAAAGGTCACAATAATCGGTTTTTTGCGCTTTTTTTGGAAATATCTCATTTCCTATGGGTTTTTTTGCTATTTGTATTTATTATCAATATTGTTGAATACAAAATTCTCTACAAATTTTGTATAAAAAAGTTTTTTATACGGTGAACCGTTTTCGAGATACAGGGCGGAGAGCGCGCGGTCACAGCATCACTTCAGGTCAACCGGTGCCTCCGGTCGAAAACGCGCCATATATAGTTGATGACCTATCGATAAATCAATGATTATAAATATTTGTCAATTTTGATTAACTATTATATTATATTTTATAATTTTTTTCCTAACTTATCCACTTTTTACCTATTCAGTATTAATTTATTTAACAACACTTACCTGCCCATGTAATTGCAGAATTGTTAATGAAAATATAGGAATTATATTTGAATTTTAACCTAATTAATATTAATAACTTCTTACATGATGAAAAAAAAACAAATACTTAAATTATGAATTAATCTTTTTATTAAAAAATATCATTGAATACGTTTATTTTTATTGAAAGTAAAAAAATTGAATAAAGGGTACAAAAACTACAATTTATAATTTTAATCATCTTCTTCCTTTTCATCGTCGTCTTCTGGCTGCTGGTAAATTTCAAACTGGTCTTCATTACCGTCTTCAACGACATTTGTCTCAAGTTCTTCCATGATTTCGGGGTCAAAGGTTCCGTCTTCGGTAATGTCGCTCTGATATGGTAGTGGATTGAGACAAGCTTGCCCATTACATTGGCTACAAGCTAAAGAGCATTGCAAGCCCGCTTTCCTGCATCCGCATCGCGAACCACAACCACTTTTGCAGTTGCAGAAAATTGTATTTAGCAAATCTTCTGGAACAGGTGGTAAAATTGTCATGATAGGCTCCAGAAAATCGTTTCGCATTGCCCAACCCCATACCTGGGGTTCCAAATCATGTCCTAACCAAGTTTAAACTTGATAATATACACGGTTGAAATGTTTATGAGCAGCTGCACTTGTTGGTGGAATATTTGAAAGCTGCACAAGTGCACAGGTTTATTAAGTTTTGTAGACTTCACGTAATGCATATAACGAAGATGATCGAGACTTTTCACAGATTTCGGAACATTATAGACTGCCAATAAGGTTTGAGTTCCACTCTCTAATAACGTATTCAATGATATTTAAAAAAAAAAGATTAATTCATAATTTATTTGGTTTTTTTTTCATCATGTAAGAAGTTATTAATATTAATTAGGTTAAAATTCAAATATAATTCCTATATTTTCATTAACAATTCTACAATTACACGGGCAGGTAAGTGTTGTTAAATAAATTAATACTGAATAAAAAGTGGATAAGTTAGGAAAAAATGATAAAATACAATATAATAGTTAATAAAAATTTACAAATATTTATAATCATTGATTTATCGATAGTTCGTCAACTATATATGGCGCGTTTTCGACCGGAGGCATCGGTTGACCTGAAGTGATGCTGTGACCGCGCGCTCTCCGCCCTGTATCTCGAAAACGGTTCACCGTATAAAAAACCTTTTTATACAAAATTTGTAGAGAAATTCGTATTTTACAATATTGATAATAAATACAAATAGCAAAAACCCATAGGAAATGAGATATTTCCAAAAAAAGCGCAAAAAACCGATTTTTGTGACCTTTGACCTTGAAATTTAATAGTTGCTTACAGCCTACCATATGTAGGTTTTGAGACAACTTTTAGGGAGTCAATATACAAGTATTTACAGACTTACAGCTGGGTATCTCGAATTCCGAGATTCTTACCTAATTTAAGCTTAAATGACTGGGCCATCTCTTGATTTTTCTATCCTTTCTTATATTTTCTCCGATTTTCTTGCTTAGGTCTGATATCATTTCAATCGTTTCCTTTCGTTGTTTACTACATACTTGTTACATCCCTATCAATGTCTATAATTTAAGTATCTTGTCTATGGTAGCTTCCTATTCGAGACGAGGACAAGACGACAATACACGTATCAATGTGAGTCTGCATTTTTATTTGTTTCACGACCTGTAGCCTTCCTCCATTGACGCCCACATCCTTAAAACACTTAATACCACAATAGAAGATGGTGTCAGAAGATGAAAACGAAAAGCCAACGGGTAAGTCAAATATATACGTCCAGAACATAAAACCGTTGTGCATACAAAATGGAGGAGCTACGCAAGGTCAGGTCGCTGAGAAATGGAAAAAATGGCGTCAACGTTTCGAAATTTTCAGCGATGCTAATGATTTATCTAAATTATCTGACTCAAAGAAAATAGCAATATTTTTAAATGCTATTGGTGACGAAGGACTTGAAATATTTAATTCTTTCAACATCGACCGACGAAAATCAACTTTAGCCATTGTATTACAAAAATTTGAAGACAAGTTTAACCCATGCAAGAATATCACAGTTGAAAGATACAACTTTTTCACTAAGTTGCAGCAACAGGACGAATCTCTGGATGAGTACGTTACCATTTTGAACAATTTAGCGTCATCTTGTAACTTCGGCGATCTGAAAGAAGAGCTCATAAAAGACATGTTCGTTATTGGCATTCAAAACTGCACCATCAAGGAGAAACTTCTGCAGCAAGAGAATCTTACCTTGGACCTTGCACTGAAGATTGCGAAAAACACAGAATTGTCACAAGAACGATCGACAAAACTACATATTTCTCAAAGTCATAGCCACCAGGACGTCCAGTCTATTTCCTCTAAGACAGCAAGGGAGTCTAGAACAAAATCCAGGTCGAAGTACAAAAAGCCTAACCAATCAAGATCGTCTAGCCGAAATGACTACAGGAGTCAAAATCAGAGAGGAAAGTCCAGACTGAGGCAATCATCGTCAAATGGAAATAACCTAAAAATTTGTCAACGATGTGGTCAAATTCATAAATATAAATGTCCAGCCAAAGGAGTTGTCTGTCACATATGCAAGAAGAAGGACCATTTCGCAAATCAATGCTTTTTCAAAGATTCAAACGGTAAATCTAATTCCGACAAAAATGTGAGTACAATTTCTCAACGTGACACAATTTATAGTAATTTTGTAATTAATTCTATTGACAATTGTAACAATAATTCTAAAAATTGGTATTTGTTCATGACTTGTAATGGTTATAGACTAAAATGTCAAATTGACACTGGCGCTGATACAAATGTAATTTCCAAGGAAATATTGGATAAAATTATGTCTTATTCACATAAAAAGATACCTATTCATAGAACAAATAATAACATTTATTCATTTTCAGGACAATTAATACCTAACTTAGGAACGTGTGTACTAACATGTAACTTAGACAATGGTATACATACCAGCATCCATTTCATTGTAGTTGACTGTCACTGCCAAACAATTTTGGGTTGGAGAACGTCTGAAAAGCTTGGTATTGTAAAAAGAATATTTAAAATCCAGGATGAATTAAGTACATCTGAGAAACATACAGATAAAAGGTCAGTACAAAATCTTGTTCAGAAGTATTCCCATACCTTTGAAGGACTAGGGTGTCTTCCATACAAAGCTCACTTAGAAGTTGATAGTAGTGTTCCACCTAAAATCTGTCCAGTGCGTAGAATTCCATATTCACTTGAGGAGCGTTTGAAAAAAGAACTAGAGAGCATGGAACAACAAAAGGTCATTGAAAAGATCACCAAACCTACACCTTGGGTAAATTCAATTGTTTTAGTGGAAAAACCTAACGGTAAACTACGAATCTGTCTAGATCCGAGAAATCTCAACGAGGCTATAAAAAGACCTCATTACCCGTACCCTACGTTTGATGACCTCAGAGCTAAAGTAGCAGGTTCTAAAATATTTTCTAAGTTAGATGCTTCTTCAGGCTATTGGACCGTTCCTTTAGATGATGAGAGTAGTGACCTATGTACTTTTAATACCCCATTTGGTCGATATAAATTTTTAAGACTACCATATGGTATAAACTCTAGCGGTGAAATTTTTCACAGAATGATGAATGAACTCTTCAGTGATCTTCCAGGAATAATAATATTTGTCGATGACATATTAGTCCATGCAGAAAATGAAAAAATCCACAATGAACGACTAGAATCTTTGTTCAAACGTGCCTCAGAAGTAAACTTAAAATTCAATATGTCCAAATGTCAATTTGGTCTGTCTGAAATTAACTATGTTGGTCATATTTTTAATCAAAGTGGTGTGTCACCGGATAAGTCAAAAATAGAGGCAATTGTTAAAATGCACAGTCCAACAAATGTCAAAGAGTTGCAAAGATTTTTGGGCATGATAAATTATTTAGGTTCATTTATTCCTAATTTAGCTCAAGAAACTAGTAGTCTTAGGGAACTCTTAAAGAAACAAAATATCTGGCAATGGTCTGATGAACACGAAAAACAATTTGAAAGATTAAAATCATTAATATGTAAATCACCTGTATTAGTTCATTACGATATTAAAAAACCAATAAGAATGTCAGTCGATGCGTCCAAAAATGCGGTGGGAGCTGTCCTACTTCATAATAAAAACCCTATCGCATATGCATCTAAATCATTAAACAAGTCACAACAAAATTATGCACAGATTGAAAAAGAACTGTATGCAATTGTGTTTGGTTGTAAAAATCTCCATCAATATGTCTATGGTCTACCTATACATGTCGAAACTGATCATCAACCCTTAGTAACCTTATTTAAAAAACCTCTTTCAGAAGTACCAACCCGACTTCAAAGAATGATGATCACTTTGCAAGCTTATCACCTTATCGTCTCATACACAAAAGGTTCACAAATGTACATTTCAGATACTCTGTCTAGAGCTCCTATTAATGATTCTAGTAAAGAACTTATTAGTTTAGAAGAATTGGAAAACAATGTAGATATTCATGTTAACCTTTTAACATCAAACTTAGCCATTTCACCAGAAAAATTAGACAAAATTTTACTTCACACTAATTCAGATCAAGTTTTGCAAAAACTAAAAGAATACTATCAAGATGGTTGGCCTACTTGTAAACAGCATTGTGATAACTCAGTCTTGCAATACTGGAATATACGTGATGAAATCCATGTAATTAACGATTTAATTTTCAAAAATAATTCTGTCATAATACCTAAGTCAATGAGAGCTGAAATCCTAAATATCTTACATGAAGGACACTTAGGTATAGAAAAAACTAAAAATTTGGCTAGGGGTATAGTTTATTGGCCTAACATATATCAAGAGATTGAAAATAAAATAAAACTATGTGAATCATGTTGTATGTACAGTTCAAACAAAACAAAAGAAGAATTATTGTCTCATGAAACACCTATTTATCCCTGGCAAAAACTAGCTACAGATTTGTTTGACTATAAAGGAAATAAATACTTATTAGTCGTAGACTTTTACTCAAATTATATTGAAATTGCAAATTTACATAAAGACAGTAGAAGTTCAAAGGTCATAGAACAATTAAAGTCTATTTTTGCTAGACATGGTATTCCAATGCAGCTGTTGAGTGATGGTGGTCCGCCTTTCAACTCTGCAGAATTCAAGAATTTTCTTAATGATTGGGATATCCAACATTTGGTGTCCAGTCCTCACTTTCCAAGATCAAATGGTCTTGCGGAAGTATCTGTGAAAATAATCAAAAACATTTTTAGAAAATGTGAACAGTCGGGAACTGATCCATACATCGGTTTACTACAATACAGAAGTACCCCAAGAGGTAACTTAAAGTCACCGTCACAACTATTAATGTCAAGACAATTAAGAACTAAACTACCAAGTCAAGTCTCAAACTTAAAACCTGAAGTTGTCAAACAGTCAGAACATTTTCAAAACAAGTCTAAAAATCAGGAAAAAACTAAGTTCTATTATAACAGAAATACAAAAAAATATCCGGACTTTTGTGTCAATGATCAAGTGTATTTTAAGAAAAACCCAAAAGACATTATTTGGACAAAAGGCATTATTGTTTCAAAAACAAAGTACCCAAGATCCTTTATTGTAAAAGATAGCTCTAATGTTAAGTACAGAAGGAGTAGTCAACACATACGTCATTGCCACAATAGTCTGAAATCTAATACTAACAAAGATACTAACAAGAAAGTCCAATTTGATCGTCAAAGTCCTAAACATGAATTAAAACAAAATAGTTATAGTCAAAAATCATATTGTCAGTCAAAACTAAATGGTCAGTCAGAGTCAATTTATCATAAACCAGTCAAAGGAAAAAAGGAAGATGATGATTGTACTATCTTTTGTTATACATATGTGGATAGTCCCGTTAGAAAATCAAAACCGTCAACAACTGTAATTGTTGAAAACATAGAAAGTAATGTAATTAGTCCTAATTATAATCAAAGTGAATCAGATTCATTCCAGTCGGTTGAGTCGAATCAAAATGAAACTATCAAGTCACCAGAATTTGTAAATGTAGAAACTATGTGTGAATTTAATTGTGAGAAAACTGTGTCACCATTGACTAGTCAGTCTTGTAATATGTCGTTGTCCACGGAAAGTTGTAACGAAGAAATCAACTCACCCGATTCTAGAGTCTTATCTTTATCTCCTACTTACTTTAACGATGCTAGTCCAGCTGAAATTCAAACTGAAAGAAAATACAGTAGTCGAGGTAGATTGTTAAAGAAAACACAGCGTCTTGATTTATAAGTTTGTATAATTGTTGTGTAATAAATAATATTGACAATGAGTACACAATATTACAATGTATGTGATGAATGCTCAGATAAATGTAAATAATCACTATTGGACATATAATATAAAAATGTTATGGAGTTTGTCACTAATTACATTATTAAGGTCCACAATTTTAATATTAATTCATCTTAGACGTCATGTATAATTTTCAATTTATATTTATCAATTATTTTTATGTTTAACCTCACTTTTTCAGTAAAGTTGTTTTAAGGTTATTTATACGTCAAAATCAATTTGCAATGTCAACGTCAGTGTAATGTCAAACGACTTTCGTTCAAAAAGGGGCATGTTACATCCCTATCAATGTCTATAATTTAAGTATCTTGTCTATGGTAGCTTCCTATTCGAGACGAGGACAAGACGACAATACACGTATCAATGTGAGTCTGCATTTTTATTTGTTTCACGACCTGTAGCCTTCCTCCATTGACGCCCACATCCTTAAAACACTTAATACCACAATAGAAGAATACTTATTAGTTCTTTTCTATCCTTCATTAGTAACAAAGTGTAGTCGCTTAATTGGTATTTGTTTTTTGGTTGATTACTGCTGAGATTTGTTTTAAGTATTCTTTCTAGTAAGTATTTCGTTTTTTTGTGATGTGTCTAATGTTTCGCTTGAGATTTGTTTTTTGATTTTTTCGAAGTGATTTGCAATTCCCAGGGTAAGAGGCATTGTCTGCTCGTTGTTGTGGTTCTTTATGTGGTTTCTTGGAGTTTTGGTTTGTTGTTTTTTTAGTGAGCAGCGCACCATTCTGTGGTTGGTGTTAAAGTTCATCTTGCTTATTACCGTGGTGTCAGTAAATGCTTTCGGGTAGTTACTTATCGCGTAGTCGATTTCGTTCTTGTAAGAGCCATCCGGAGATATCCAGGTCCATTTATTTCGTGTGTTTTTCTTGAAGATTGAATTAAGTATTGTGAGATTATGTTCCATGAGAAATTCGACTAGTTTTTGACCGTTGCGACTTCTTTTTCCGTGTCCAAACTTGCCAAGTACATACTCTTCATTGTTTTTTCTAGCGCCAACCTGCGCATTGAAGTCTCCCATAAGTAAGATGTGTTTATTTGCATTGTTCCTTATGGCCAGTGACATCTCGTCGTAGAAAGACTCCAGTACTGCTAATTCAGCTTGTTCAGTTGGCGCATAAGCTTGTATAATGGACCATTGTTTCTTATATCCTGGTAGTTCAATATTAAGTATCGCTAGCCTGTCAGAGATTCCTATCAATTCTTTTATTTGTTTTTTCAAAGATTGTTTTATCAGGAAGCCAACTCCCTTCTGTCCTTTTGTTTCGCCTTTTTGGTATAATATGTACTTTTCATGCTCTTCTATTCTTTCACCTACCCTTCTCATTATATAGCTCATTCTCAGAATATAGCTTCAAAATAAAATTACACAGCGTTTGAAACAAGACGCTTCTTGGTTTGAAACATATTAACTATAAGTTAGCCGCCTCAACATAGTGATCATTCATTCGCAAGGAACTTATCATTAAAATTGTAGAACGCGACTTTAACTCTCTACGTTGACAACAAACGTAGAGAGTTGTCAAAGTGTGCAGCGTTTGGCGGTGCTGTACAAAAATTGAACGGTCCCTTTATCTAATGCCATGATGGCATCAGATGACGCTGGCAGAGAATAAACTATCTGTACCTTTTTATTCGGCTCCTTCATTTGATGCCAATTTATTTAACCATGTTTTTAAATGCCATGGTCCTCCACACATGGTAGTATTTGGCCGAATACAGCAAATACGCGAATACGCAACGCCAAGTGCAGTGCCACCTTAAAGGGGTTTAAGCGAAATTATGAAGAAATAGTTAAGTATTGTTATTTCAGAATCCAAAATATATACACTGCTGAACTGTACAGATATATTTAGAAGACATTTCTGCTAAATGTTAGTGTCTCTGGCTTTTGATTCCGTTGAGATCTCAGGTGGCTACAGTCAATCATATAAAAATAGAACGTCAGGATTGAGGAGCCAAAGAAAATTCGTTCACCTACGAAATTTACTCTGTTTTACTATTTTATTCCTATACTGCAAAATAAAACACACCACCTGCTAAATGATCATTATGTCTAATGTTTTAATTGATCGCTCACATTCAATGGAAATTCACCTCTTGAGTATAGATTGAGGTGCCATACTAAAAGTATTATATTTTATGTAATTTCCGCGCTACAGAAGCCAAATTTTTAGAAGATACTATACATAATTGCTGCTAAATGATGCCAAATTTTCAAAAACATTCATCTGTTACTCAACAAGTTCCAGGTGGCTCCTCAATTCAGATGTTTTGATTGAGGTGCCACTTTTGAATTAATATAACTAGTGATATATTTTGCTGCTAAATTCAGAATTCGTGCTGCAAAATCAGTTATTTTGCTGCTAAGTAATAGTGAGATCAGATTTTAAAAATCTGATGTGGCTCCTCAATTCTTACGGACATAAAGACTTGGCTTTATGGACTTAGATTCTTTTGCCTTTCTCGAAATCGATAAATATAAAAAAATGACAACAACATAACCTCAATCAATTGCCAAATCTATTATTTTTGTGTCGTGCAAGGTTGTACAGTAATTTATTTTCAGTTTTGTAAGTTAACAAAAAAAATAGAAATGAGCTCAAGTAAAGTTGATGAAGCAATAAAAGAGAAGGTGCTGAATGTTGCCAAAAAAAACCCTAAAGGGATATCTGATAAAGATATAAAGGCAGCACTTCCAGAGTTATCATCCTCAGAACTTGTGAATGTGATCAATTCTCTCTTGCAACAAGGATGTCTTGATATTTACAATCAAAGCGGCTCTTTGATATACAGGTAGTTACATTACTATTTCCACATTTCTATACGCATTTCACTTGCTTTGTGGAAGCCATTAATTAAATTCTAAAACGGTTCTAAATTCGCGTCTAAATATTTATTTACCTATTTTCCGACGTTTCGACGTGGTCTACCGGTGACCACGGCGCGTGCAACCGCGATGAAACGTCGGGAAATAGGTAAATAAATATGTATACGCGAATTTAGACCCGTTTTAGAATTTAATTATGTGTTCAAATCGCGAAAGTTAAGTGTTATTTTGTGGAAGCCATCTCAGAATACCCAATTCATTGCAGAATAAAAACACATTCAAGCAAGCAGGCTGTAAAAGGAGCAGATAATGAAGAAAAAGTAGTTTACAGCTTGATAGAGGAAGCAGGTAACAAGGGGATATGGATCCGTGACATTAGAGTAAGGTCAAACCTGGCTAACACACAACTGACTAAGGTTCTAAAGAGTTTGGAAAGCAAAAAAGTTATAAAGGCTGTAAAATGTGTGAATGTGAGTATGAGTTTTGCCCTGTTGGGTAAAGGAGACACTCCAAATACCATATTTTTGTGTAAATCTTATTGCTATAATTATTTCTCACAATTCTAGGCATCAAAGAAAAAAGTCTACATGCTGTATAATCTAGAGCCTGATAGGTCGATATCAGGTGGAGCATGGTACCAAGATCAGGACTTTGAATCTGAATTTGTAGACATCCTCAATCGACAATGTCTTAGGTTTCTGCAGCAAAGGGCTGACAAAATTAAGAACAATCCAAGAGGACCCATTGTGGGACGAACACAGAGCTATGCCACTGCAGCTGAAGTGCAGAAGTATATCACAGACCTTGGAATTAGTAATGTGAGTACAGTTTTTTTTACAGTGTAAACTCTATGTAACGACACTGAAGGGACTGTGCATTTTATGGCGTTATAAAGAGTTGTCGTTAAATGGAGAGAAGAAAAATACACAGTGATTTTCTTTTACTAGCCATGTTTACAGTTTGAAAGTTTGTGAACAACTAAGAATATGAAAACGTATAGATAATCCACGACTCCTACTTATTAGTCATGGTCAACAACAGTCTACACGTGGAAGCAATCCCAATTTGTAAACAAAAGAACGAATTTCTTAGAAAGTTCGTATGGATGATGCCGACAGTCGAGTTTATTGTGGGCTAGGATAATAAAGCGACAAAAAAAAAGTACACAGCTGCGCAGTTTTTAGTAATTTTAGCAACTTAAAAAGTACTTTATTACTCAATTGTTGTCGTTATTGAGGGTGGGTGTAATGCTATGTAGAGTGTATCATTGTATGGAAGACAAGCTAAACCAACCAAAACCAATTAATTTCGACGCTTTAGGGAGTTCGTCGTTAAATCGAGGGACGTTACATGGAGTTTACACTGTATTTGTAATTTATTGTGCATTTAATAGTCTTACACTCAGTTGCAGAAATGTTATTTAAAGTTAAAACATTATATCTATTGCTATCCTTTTTATATCAGCAAGAGAGAAAGTGATAGTATGACATTTAAATTAGCATTAAATGTAGTATGACATTTAAATTAGCATTAAATGTAATGCATGACCCTGCTAATCGAAGTTACAAAGCTTATAATATTTTCACTTTCAGGTGACATTAGAAGTAGAAGATGTGGTTACAATTCTGAACACATTAGTGTTTGATGGGAAAGCTGAAAAAAGTGTGGCTCCAGACGGAAGTAAGATATACAGAGCAATAGAATCACTGTTACCACCTCCTGGATTAGTGCAGGTGCCTTGTGGGGTCTGTCCTCTCATACACAAGTGCTGTTCCACTGGACTCATCACCCCTCAAGACTGTGTTTATATGAATGATTGGCTAGATATATAAAACTTCTAATGAATGTTTCAAAGTCATTGAGGCAAGTAAAACTTAAAATTAACTGCAATATTTTTATTTACACACTTTACCTATAAATAGAAATACACTTTTTTGTAATATGCAAATTTATAGAAGAAATAGATTACTATTGAAATGATTACACTCAATTGCTAATGTGATCACTAAAGTAAATATGATGGAAGTATGTAACTGTTTTGTCATCTCTGTAAATGCGACTGTATAGCATCATCTTCAAGTTTCTGTAAATATTGACTGAACCATTCCCCATTAAGTATTATTAAGTAGTTGTCTATTCAAAGCCTCAACATAATCTAGTCTGAGCCTGGATAGAAAACCGGAAGTGAACATCAAAAATAACACTTCAAAAATGTTTAGTTTCTACATGTTTGATTCACTACATATTTAACAATTTTGTGATTT
This sequence comes from Aproaerema taeniolella, assembly GCA_949987775.1. Lineage (NCBI taxonomy): Eukaryota > Metazoa > Arthropoda > Insecta > Lepidoptera > Gelechiidae > Aproaerema > Aproaerema taeniolella. The sequence goes on from OX465262.1 coordinate 6,931,544, forward strand.
TTCCTAAACAAATATTCACAACAAAGTCAATAACAATAAAATGCCATTGGTAACTTAAAGGCTTGCTTGGCAGTTAGAAATTCTTAAACAAACATATCAAAATAAATAATAAAAAATAATAATATGCATAACAGCAAGTGGATGACTAGTACTCCACTGCACTACAAGAACAGTCCAATACACATGTTATGTACATCGAGATTTCAAAATAAGCTTCTAAAATTGTTTTCTATATTACACAAAGCCTCTGAGATGACAGCCTGGTTGCGTTTTTGGATGGCAGATGATTGTTCCTCATCAGCTGTGTCTTTAATGTTATAGTTATTAGGAAATAAAGAGCTAAGCACATCCATTTGGATATAATTGAGGGACTGAAGAACTATTCCTTTGTTTGGATATGGAGTGGTTGTCAGATTGTTAGGACTTGTTGGTCCGCTGCTTAGGTCAGCTGGAGAGACTGAGGTAGGAGTTGGAGTTGAGGTGTTATTTACAACAGGGTCTTTAGGTTCCGTTGGTGGCTCTGTTGGTTTCTCTCCCAGGAGTTCTTCCAGTGAAGGTGGTGGCTTTATTTGTGGTGGAGGAACTTCTGTTTTCTTTCCGCCTGAAAATTTCCAGCAAGGCAATTTAAATTGCAAAGTTATTTGAATATTTCTCACATAATTCATTTGAAAAAGGTATAAACAATAACATACTTATGCTGTAAATAATCTGCTCCATCTCTTTCAACTGAGTCTGTTGCTGTTGCACAGTGAAGTACAGGTCTGTGATGGTGTTTGAAATGTGTTTTAATTCATTTTCTCTTTTTAATTCCTTGGCATATTCTTTGTTACTTTGTCTGAAAATATATTTTAGAAATTAATAAACATTAGATCATATTTTTACTAGACATGCAGAGGAAAAAGTATGTTCAATTAATAATTGCTGTCAGTTTCATTTGGAAGTTTATGGATACCTATGGTAATCTGGTTGCTCCTTGCTAGCTGAACAATTTAGTTTACATAGGCGTGAATAATAAGAGGAAAGAAAAAAATTCTGTTCAAGGCAGTCATAGGCTCCGATATATATTTAATTGCTTACCTGTTATATTCAAATATCAGCAGTGCAGAACCAATAACGAAGATGACGGTTTCGCCTAGTAGATTAGCTCCAAGTTCAATGGCCATTTCCTGGCTAAGAACTGGGATGTTAACTGGCTTTCCTAAGTTGAGGATCCACATCTTCGCCTTCACTTCGCACCAGTTGTAAACTATAAAACAATAATATTTATAGCGCATCTTTTATTTAGGAAAAAATAATCAGGGTAAACTTTACAAACACTTACACTGTGCCGGAGGCATACAGACATAATTTCTAAAGAAAGGATTATTTTTAGCCCGTTCTTTACATAAATTAGCTATAGGTTTACTGATTTGCTTGATTAACAATACTGATAATTTTGCTATAGGGAATGCTCCGACTACCATTTTCGCCTACAAATGTATCTTTTGACTTAGAAATTTGTATCTAAAAATGAATCAGATTAAATAATTAGAATCGTAATTACGGCCTTTCGCCATGAATCCAATTTTGACATAAGCATAGTTGCCAGCGTTAGATCTTCAGAAGTAAGTTGTATGTTGGTAAATGGCTTTCCTAGAATTTTTGTTAGATCATCCAATCTAACAAAAATATTTTCCCGCTTGCTGCGCTCGCTCATCGATGGATGGGGAAACTTGGGTGCTATCCTTGCACCTCGTGACTAAAAGTAACGCTAAGAGTTCAAAAAGTAACACAAAGATCATTTAAGAATTTTTCTGGCAACACTTGCTTCAACTTGTCAATGTCAATTTTTTATTTAATTTATCCCTTTCGAGAAAGGCAAAGGAATGTATGTCCATGCTGATAAATGTAATTATCTATAAAATCAGAAGTCCGCAAATTGTGAAAATTATTATTTTAATAAACTATGACAGAATAGTAAATAACAACGAATGACAAATCAAAGCATTAGAAAAATAATATAGGGTTATCAAAATTGAAAAAGGAGACTTCTAAGAAGATTCTTTAACATCCTCCCTTTTTGGCAACCCTATTGCATTAGTCCAATCTGTACTGCTATTGCTGATATCCGTGGCTTATGTAATGCCTTGGTGAGCAGGTCTGCCAACTGGAACTCAGTAGGTATATATTGCACACGTAGTTCTCCTTCAGCGACAAGCTCCCTGACATAAAAGTGTCTAATAGCAATATGTTTTGTCCTTCTGTGGAGCTCTGGATTGTGCGATATTTTAATAGCAGCATCATTGTCGACCCTTAGTTTTGGCGTCTCCTTTAGGCTTGAAATTTCAGCGAAAAGTCTCTTGAGCCAGACAATTTCTCGTGCCGCCTCACTTGCTGCAACCAATTCGGCTTCCGTACTCGAAATTGCTACGCAAGTTTGTCGTCGACTAGTCCATGAGATTGCTCCTCCTGAATAAATGCATAAAATGCCTGAAGTAGACCGTCCGGTGGTTCGGTCACCGCCGTGGTCCGAGTCACTAAAGCATTCTAAAATGCCAGTATTACATTTTTTCTTATAAAGTATACCGTAGTCTAAAGTACCTTTAATATATCTGAAGATTCGCTTCAATTTAAGTATATCATCTTTAGCTGGTTTTTCTAAAGATCTTGATATGACGCTTACAGCATAGGCTAGATCAGGTCTGGTTCCAACAGTTAAATACGCAAGAGCACCTACAGCTTCTCGGTACGGGTATTTTGAAACATCCGATTCAACAGATTCTGTTTCTGGTACTCCATCCTTCAACATTGGGGTAGAAACCGGTTTACAGTCTTTCATTCCGAAACGTTCTAGTATTTTGTTTGCGTAATTACTTTGGGATACTTTAATGTTACCATCCTGGTTTTCTATTTCAAGGCCTAAAAAGTATGTAGCGTCTTTAATTGTGATTTTGAATCTTTTCTTTAGCTCATTTATGAATTTTTCAGAGTCTTTCTGATTGGTTGCTGCGACTAATCCGTCATCAACATAAAGAGCAAGGATTATCTTGTTATTTGTTCGGTTTCGAATAAATAGGCATGGATCCGTAGTACATTGTTGGAAGCCAATGCTTAACAAGTAATCGACCATACATTTATTCCAACAGCGCGGTGCCTGTTTAAGACCATATAGGCTTCTTTTCAATCTGCACACCTTATTAGATCCATCTGAATATCCGTCAGGTTGCTTCATATAAATCTCTTCATCTAATGAACCATACAGAAATGCTGTTGAGACGTCGAATTGAGTGAGTTTTAGCGCTTCGTTAGCAGCAATACTTAAAACTGATCTTATCGTAGTCATCTTAGCAACTGGACTAAAGACTTCATCATAGTCAATGCCCTTTTTCTGTGTATAGCCACGAGCAACTAGTCTTGCTTTAAACTTGTCTAGTGTGCCATCAGCGTTGGTTTTAATTTTGTAAATCCATTTACAAGATATGGGTTTTCTGTCTTTAGGAAGATCAACCAGAGTCCAGGTTTTGTTTTCTTTTAAAGACTTAACTTCACTCTCCATTGCTTTGACCCACTGATCTTTTTGCGGACTATTTATTGCTTCTTTATAGCTTTTCGGTTCATTGATACCTCGAATATCATCTGCTGACATCATGATAAAATCTTGGTATCGCGTAGGTGGTCTTAGTTGACTTCTATCACTTAAATTCATTCTATTAGCTATCTCAGCTATGTCTTCTGCAGATTCTGGCATCTCATCATCAATATCCTCTAATGCATCTTCATATAGAGGAGATTCTGGAGGAATTTCATTATTAGATGTTTGAAGTTCAATAGGATCGTCAGGACTCCTTTCAATTCCTTGACTTACGACAAGTCCAGGCGATGTGGGAGGCACAGTAGAGCTGGGGAGCACATCAGAGTTGCTTTCATTGCGTTCTTCCTCCCTTGCATCACACATCGGCGGCGTCACGAGTGGGAAATTTATCTCGATTGAAGAGTCATCTTCATCCGAATCATTCAAGTCAATCGGATTCAAAACTGATTCATTAAATGTAACATCTCTCGATCTTATGAGTTTACCAGTATTACTGAGCAAGCGATAGCCTTCATCACCATCGTAACCAATGAGGATACACTTATCTGCCTTTTTTGACAGCTTGGTTCGCTTTTGTTTTGGAACATGAGCAAAACATTCACAACCGATAATCTTCAGGTGTTTTACTGATGGTTTCTTTTTGAACCACAGTTCAAATGGTGATTTCCCATTTTGTGAAGTTGGGCCCGTTCTGTTCAAGACATATGCAGCAGTATTTATCAACTCTGCCCATGTTGCAGCTGGTAATTCTTCATGAGCATGCATCATTGTGCGAGCTGCCTCGACTAAGGTTCGATTCTCACGTTCACTTAAGCCATTTTGTTGTGGCGTATAAGGCATAGTGAGCCTTTGTCTGATTCCAGCTTCACGAAGAATGCTTCTTATATTCTCATTATCGAATTCTCCGCCGTTATCACTAAGAAATTCTTTGACAAAGTGTCCAGCAACCTTACATTCTTGTAACATTTGTCGGAGCTTCTGAGGAACTTCCGATTTTTGTCGCATGAAGTAGACATGTCTGTACTTGCTGTAATCGTCTTTGAATAAAACAAAATAACGATTTTTATTGAAAGAAGGAGGAAATGGACCACAAACATCTGCGTGAATAATTTCCGCAGGTACTTTAGCACGTTCTCTTGTTCCAAATTTTCGTCTATGTGTTTTGCCATAAATACACCCAGTACATAATTCAGAATCTAGACGTACTTTAACACCAAGTTCCTTTTCAATAAACTGTTTTACATGTTTCTTATTCTGATGGGCTAACCTTTCATGATAGAGTTGTAGCAGATTACTTGTTGACACAACATTGAAGTCAGGAGTTGGCTTAGATATGGTTTCTACATCAAGCTTGTATAGGCCTCCATTCTTGACTCTTTTGCCAGTCAGTTTCACTTGTCCATCAACTCTTAAGGAGCAGTGTTCCCTCTCAGATATAAAAACACTATTTGTTAGTCTGTCTTGAGTGGCCAGTACAGAGAATAGGTTTCTGGCAATGTCAGGTACATACCATACATCACAGAGTTGTATCATGGATTCTTTTCCATTGACTACAGTTTTCAAGTCAACTGTACCTTTGCCAACCGCTTTTATAGCATTTCCATTAGCAACAGTTACTGCACGAGTGTCATCAAAATATTGGAAACTTGAAAAGAAGTCGCTTCTACAGGTAACATGGCTAGTAGCGCCATTGTCAACGAACCAACTTGTAGTATCACAGTTTGTTTGTATCGAGTTTACTTCTTGACCAGTAGTTACTTGCATGAGCATAAGGTTTAAGTTACTTGATGACTGTTTCGTCTCTGGCTTGGATGGTTTACCGTCAGCTTTCCATTTTCTACATTGTCTGACCTTATGACCAAATTTTCCACAATATCCACACTTTTTCTTTGGTTTATTACTGTTTTGAACAGCCAAAGCTTCAGCAGGTTCACTACTTTTGGATGAGAGCGAGCGTTCATAAGTACAAAGTTGCGTTGTCAGATTGTCAATTGTTTTGTTGGTCCTTGACATAAGCATCCAACTTGACTTAAAGGAGAAGTATGTTTCAGGTAGAGTATCTAGAATCTTGCAGATTAATAGGATATCTGGTAATTCAGCCTTCTCTATCTTAACTAATTCAGCTTTCAAATCTGACCATAGCGTCTTAACTTTCGAGATATGAGTCGTAATATCATGTGACGGATCTTTACGATAGCCGAAAAACTCCATACACAGCGCATAGCTCTTATCTTCAGATGTACCATCAAACAAACGATGTAGCTCATCCCAAACATCTTTAGACGAGTTAAATCTCATTATTTTTTGAAGAGTTTCGTCTGACATGTTCGCAGATAGTAATAATAGTGCAGAACTATCTGTTTCGTTGTATTTATCAAGGGCTTTTTCATATTCCGAAATGGCAGCGACGTCAGATGAATCAGGTCTCACCGGTTTTACTAGGTTGCCATTTATAGCATCTAACCCACCGGGCTTACCTCTTAGAAGTAGCATAGCCTTAAATTTCCACGTCGACCAATTTTTCGTGCCTTCCAGACGACCAATATCAATTTTACAACTTGTTGATTGCATTTTGAAATTACGTCTTGCTGTCAGACTTTGAAAAAATTTTCGGAAAATTATTTGCTCTTATTTATTTATTTCTATCAAATAACAATTTATTTCACATTTCACAGCGTATGCTACCATGATAAATGTAATTATCTATAAAATCAGAAGTCCGCAAATTGTGAAAATTATTATTTTAATAAACTATGACAGAATAGTAAATAACAACGAATGACAAATCAAAGCATTAGAAAAATAATATAGGGTTATCAAAATTGAAAAAGGAGACTTCTAAGAAGATTCTTTAACACATGCAGCCACGTCTTTAGTAAAAAACCGGCCAAGGGCGTGTCGGGCCACGCGCATTGTAGGGTTCCGTAGCAACGTGGTTCAAATATGCAGCTGGCTTCTTAACTCTACGAGCAGAATCCCAACTAAGTTTGGCACTTGGTCGACTATTACTCGCAAACTTGAAGAGCCATCTTATGTGTGATAGTTTTCCTTTTAATTTCGTTGTATATACTACCACTGTGATTTTTTTCACATTTTTAGAAACAACCATTTAGCTGGTAGAGGGGGGGGACACTTGTGTTTGACAAAAATTTTCACTTTAAAAATTAATTTTTCGCAAACGGAGTGCTGAATCGAAAAACGTTCGTAGTAAACACCTTTTGTCTTTTAAAAAGCTGTCCTATGACACCCCATTTGATGATATAGGCGAGAAAAAAAAATTCATTGCCCTTTCACGTCTATGGGAGACACACGAAAAAATTTTTTTTCTAAGATTTTACTCTACAGTTCTGGCGGCGTAGTTTATATGTATGACCATGCCAAATTTCAGCTCTGTAGTACCAAGGGTTTCTTAGGAAACCCGCGGACAGACGGACATAGCGAAACTTTAAGGGTTCGTAGATTACTACGGAACCCTAAAAATCTTCTTTCTTCAACTTAACCTAAGCTCTAAGCTCCTCATGTTCTGCGTAAAACCGGACATCGTCTGTTTTACAAAAACTGGCGGCGAGAAGCACAACCGCGAGGATCTTTGTCGGTGCCAAACGGAGCAGAAACACTGTTATCGCTTGAACTTTTCATCACTACACGAATTTTAATCAATGTACTGCATAATACACTATCACTATTACACATTAAACAACTTTTTCACGCAGAAAACGAAAATTTAATTGACAAAGCAACCGCTCACGCCGAGTTCCCGCCAAAGACCCCGCCAAAGACATCGTTCCAGGAAAGGCAAAAGATAATTTGCTTATGCAGCCTATGGTTACGTAGTTGTTCGACGAAGTCTCAAAAGATAAACAAGTGCCTGGCGCATTTATAATACTAAACAAATTCAACCAATTAATATTTTCTTTATTTTTGGACCTTGGATCTCACACAGGCTTACCATGTTTCGGCCTGAACATCAAATTGCGACTTGTAGTTTGCGAAAAATAAGAAAATTGAAGAAATAAAATAATGTAGTTTTAAATTTAAAAGTTGCAGGATTATGTAGGAGTAGGTCCTCTGAATATCACTTAATGAAGTCCTTTCGATTTATAGGTGCTGCGGGGGTTGACAGAGAGGAATAAAGGTTCCATTATTCAGTTTGAACCCCCGATCAAAAAAGAGGGGTGTTAAAAGTTTAACGTTTATCTGTAGCTCCTAAACGAATGGACTGATTTCGATGCAGTTTTTTTGTTTGAAAGCTGACGTGATCGAGATGGTTTTTACACCTGTATTTGATCAAATTCGGTTCAGCCGTTTAAAAGTTAAAATAAATATCGGGGATTCGACATCATTTATTTAAGGCCATGGTTTTAAATGCCATGACAATGAATAACTTTGGCAGAGAATGGCCTGGCATAGAATAAAGGTGACGTGCTTAGCAAGCCCCCAAAAACGAGAGTGCTTCGAAAGTTGTCGCGAGTTTTTAAACGGCGAGCAAAAAGAGCAAGTTATGGCTCAAATTGTAACTGGTGATGAAACCTGGATTTACCATTATGAACCTAAGTCAAAGCAAGAGTCGATGCAGTAACATAAAAAAGGCACACGCCCTCTTAAGAAGTACAAGGTGTCTCAATCTGTTAGAAGATCATGGCAACGATCTACGATACAGAAGGTATCCTTTTGATCGATTAAAAGGAACGTCATGTTTTCATAACAGGAGAATACTACGCTTCTATACTAGGTAGATTGATGAAAAGATTCTATTAAAGAAAACCGTGGAGGAAAGCTTACAAAAGCTGTGCTCCTTTTGCACGACAATGCGCCCGTGCACACAAGCCATGTTGCGACGGCTGCCATTCACCGATGCGGTTTTGAACAACTGCGTCACCTACCCTACAGCTCAGACGTGGCCCCTAGCGACTATTATTTGTTTCAAAAAATGATGAAAGAACTAAGTGGTTTTTACGACGATGATGAAGTGAAGACGGCAATTTTGACCTATTTTGACACCCAAGACAAATCTTTTTTTTCGACGGTAATATTAAGTTATTTGACAGATTTAATTAATGTATTAGGGTTGAGGTAGAATACACTGAAAAGGAATAATAGTTTGATATCTCATTTCATTATCCTTCCCTGTCATTCCGCGAACTTTTTGACCTCCCCTCGTAGGTGCAAATTCTACCTACATTGGACAGGGTATAACTTAAAAAAGCATGCATATTGCAGAAATTAAAAGTGAGGTAAAGTTGTGGGGAATTCAATGAGCTTTAGTTCATACCTAGGAGGATTTCGAGTTAGGTATGAGCAAAAAGTGCAAAAAGGGACCTTTAATCATTCCTGCCACCTCCAGCGGCACCTGTAATCGAGAGGACTTTACTAAACAATGTTCGGAGGATTTACCGTCCTTTAACTTTTGGAACTGCATAAATTAATTCCTTTTATAACACTAGTTGATCTACGTTGTGCGAACTATTGCTTGTTCCGTCCTTTTGTTCCGCCTTTACGCCTCAACGACTTTTGAAAGAGTTTGGATGAGGTAGATAGCTCAGGCACTATTCATATTCATATTTAATTATATAATCATACACCGGAGTAACACATAATTAAGCTATTTTTCATCCCAATACCTTCTTGAATAATACGCAGGTAAATCCACGGGTTACAGCTAGTTAAAAATATACGCTGTAAAAGGTTTGAGTTTTGAGTGCCTATCTAACTGCATCTTCAACTTTAGGTATCTACAGTTTAAACAATTTGGTATGGCCAAGAAGTAATGAACATAATGAATATTCATTCTATTTTTCATAATGTTTTAATGAAAGCAACCTCTGTTATACCTACTCTTGGAATTTACTTTGCAAGAACAATAATTATGTTTATTTTCACAATTATTTATACACGTACCTTTTGCTTTTGTCAATTATGATGATGTTATGTACCTACTGTTGTTTTGTGGACACATTGTGTCGCACTGAAGAATATTGACTTAAGTTTTATGCTCAGTTTTTAAGCACGTTGTCGCACGTATGGAAACTGCTCGTAGGCAGTTAGCCGTAATTTTCTTTTAAAATGATGATAAAAGTTAATATTTCGATTTTTAGAAGTTTATTTAGAAGTTTATCTGCATTGTTATCTGTGTGATGTCAAGTGGCTTTGTGCGCGTTTGATGCACTAGCTACCCTGGAGCGTGCGTGCTCCTTAGCTGCGAGAAATGAATTCTTCACAGAAAACTGTGATAATAACTGGTAAGTGTTTTAAAAAAAAGTTGAATTCGTTTATGAAGTTTGCCTTCACTACAAAATAAACTAAGTGCTTAATTTTGTGTTAGCCGTATGTGACTGTGGCAATGGAAAGGTACAACTTTGGGAATAAGTTAGATCACAATTGTTGTGAGCATTCAAAATTGCTCTTATTGATTACCCCGAAAATTTTACATTTTTCTAAACACAGATACATACGAAAAATCTAGTATCTGACTGACGGACAACAAAATGATCCCTCAATAAGTTTAAAAAATACGTATTGTTTTCATATTCTTCACACGATAACTTAGACTCGCGTCATACTACCAGTCATTTATGTGACCTCTTTGAACCTAGTTTTACGTTAATTACTTATCACTAAGATAAATAAGCGGTGATAGCCCAGTTGGTAATGAGCCAGACTTGTAATCCAAAGGTTGCGGGTTCAAATCCTGTGCGGGCCTGTACCACTAAATTCGTCTTTTCGGATTTATGTACAGATTTCTAATTATCACTTGCTCAACGGTGAAGGAAAACATCGTGATGAAATTCTTGCCCGTCCAAGAATAATTATTTTCGAAAGACGAGCAGTCCACCAACCCGCATGGTGGACTATGGCCTAAATCCCCTTCGTGTTTCGAAGGGAGGCCCGCCCCTCGGTGGGGACGTATATGGGCTGGTAAGAAGAAGATAAATCACGATATAAAAAACAAGTGTGTAAATCGTATCTAATTTTGAGCAGCCTACTACTGCCTCGCCCGTCATCGCGTCGGAATTTGTAAAATTGTATTTGTATTTTGTAGTCTATCATACTTATAAGTGATTTTATTACAGCGGTTCTACTGGTTTACTGTGTGAAATACGAAACTTTATCTGTAAGGGGACCTATAAAGTATCGACATAATCTGAACAGGTAAGAATAGGTACTTCAGCCACGTTCCAAAACATCCATACTAGCTAAAATCTTACTTGATTGGGCGAGGGCCCCGCGCACAGGCTTGCTCGCCCTCTTGCGTTGTCAATGTTTGACATTTTGACATAGGACCGCGGCACATTACGCGCGCTATCACTATCGTACTCGAGCTGCTGGCATTAGGTTACTCCATGGGGCTTGCGATATCCCCAGAGGATTTTGAGCTTCTGGTCGGAGCACACGCATAATGGACCACATTGGAGTCAAAGTGGAATGGAGGCACTATCAACTACCCCTAGTAGTCGAGGGGTATGTTTCTTAAATGACGGATGTTTCCTGTTTTCTGAGATGGCGCTTACATCGGAACCACACACAAAAAATGTCTAAATGCCACAGACTAAAAATGTAATGGAAACTAGTTTCGAAAATTGACAGCTAAGGGGGTCAAACTACTTATTAGTCTCTTGAAAAATTTTTCTGAGGAAAATTCCACTGGAAAATTTCAAATAATGGTCTGGATTCAGGGTTTCAGTTTTTGCGAAACTGTCCCTTACTCGTGTATTCTTTATATCAATTATACCTAATCTATCTTACTTCCATTATGTGTCACTTCAATGATGAAAGACGGACTTCAAATACAAAATAACGCGATTTCTTAATTTCTGATTCTAGACTAAAACTGATGGAGAAGTTTGGGACTAATGGAAAACTAAATAAAACAATGGAACAAAAATTTGCTCCAGCACCTACTTTCTCTCCTAAGATGGACAAAATTGACCAAGTAGTGGTAGCATTAGTCGCTTGTGAATTCCGACTATACGAAACTATTAATCTCATGAAGTCTATATTAATATTCACGAATACGTCTGTACTATTTCTAATATTTACTGATGAGTATCACAAAGATATTGAAAATACGTTATCTAGATGGAAAAGCCTGAATGCTTGGAATGATTTTGAATACGAAGTCCTAGTGATGGGTGCTATCGAAATAGAAGAGAAATTCTTGATTGAGAGGTTCAGAAAATGTGGAGCTCAAAAACTTTTACTACCAGTAAGTACAAAATCAAATAAAATAAAAATTCAAAATCTAATCAAATAAAAAGGTTTATTATTATTATTCATTTATTCATTAAATGATTTTAATAAATTTAATAAAATTTAATAAATTTTAATAAATTTAGGTAGTGATATTTTAAATTTTACAGCAGGCAAAGGCTACTTCTTTGTGTTATCATTACAGAGAACATAACACAACATATACGGAGGGGATTCTGCAGGGCTTGAATTTGTTTGGCCTAAAATCGCGTTCGGCCAGTAACCTAAACACTCATAAGACCATCACGCGCTTTTATCTTGAACTTTTAGCGTAGTACATGTAAATATAGAATAAATCGGTACCTAAGAAAAAAAACTGTCCAGCATAAATTGCTAGGTACCATTTCAACAAAACTTGTTGTTACAGCAACTCCTCCCCGATATAGATGCTGTCATATATGTGGAGACAGACACGCTGTTCCTGGGTCCAGTCGAGGAGCTGTGGCTACTTTTTAAAGAATTTAACATTCAGCACGTTGCGGCTATGTCTCAAGGTAAGCTATACAGGGTATAAGGGACAGCTTAGCAAATACTTAGATGGTAGAATCTATACATAACTGCAATGGACTACAAGTAATTATTCTTTTCTTATAAACGTCAAGTGAAGGCGTTTTCATTATTTACCTACTTTGGCGCTACGCAATGTACGGCGAAACCGCGCCCCGCACGCGGTCTGGGCGGTCAATGCGATTGCTGGTTTTTGTGTTTTACGTTGTTATCATTGATTTGTATTTGAAAATGGAGTTTATTAGATTAGAGTAAATAATTTAATTTTAAAGCAGAAACTATTAAAGAAACATGAATAAAGCTGAAATTTGCAAGACGAAAATTCCACTGGAAAATCATTCAGAATGATGGTCTGAGTTCAGGGTTTCAGTTTTTGCTAACTTGTCCCTTACACCCTGTATTTTACGAATATCGTGATATAGAAACATGAGAAGCTCATGACTATTCAAAAAGAGGGTGGCGTAGGCAAAACCACTTTGACGCTGTTATATATATTGGTTGAAAATATTTTATAAACCAACAAAAATAAAACCAACAAAAATAGGTCAATGGAATAAAACCAACAAAAAATTCAAATCGGATTTAAATCCTACAAAAGATTTTATTGTTTTAATCTTCATGTGTTGCCAAATCTGACTATCCTACGTTTTCCCCCTTGGCGGAGGTATGCTTAAGTGGTGGGGGGTAAAAATGTACCCCAAAATGGGTATTTCTCCGATTTTTCAGTTATATCTCGTAAATCGTAAAGGACTTACAATATCGAAAACTGTTCTTTTATAAAAGTTGGAGGGCATTTAATCCTGCATAGAATAACACCAGATTCATTTTTTTTAACTATCCGTTCTCATGTTTCAGCTCAACAAAATTGGATAAAGGGTCTCGCAAGCTAGACGTAGCGAACAAGAGTGGCCCCCCAGCGACAGATTCGATCACTATTTCAGGTGGTGTACTGGCAGGCCCTAATTCTATGCTTAATATTAGTCCTCGATCTTCTTTTGTTTTCGAGTTATTTAGGATAATGTCTAATAATCAGGGTATCACTTATAGTGTCGTGAAGAGATTGCCTGGAAGAGATTGCTGCCTAGCAATAAGGCCGCTTTTTATATCACAATGCTTATGTTTGTGCTTCCTTGACTTGTATTTTTTGTGTGCAAATAAAGAGTTATGTATGTATGTATTGTATGTGTTATATTTTGTAAACTGTTCAAGTTAGATTAACCAAACAAAATCATATTTAATAATAATAAAATAGACTACAAAATGCATATTTTTAACTTGCATATGACACTTTAAGTGATCCCCTGATAACTTGAAACTTGAAAACAAAAGAAGATCGAGGACTGATATTAAGCATAGAGTGTTATTAGAGCCTGCCAGTATACCACCTGAAAGAATGATCAAATCCGTCGTTGGGGGGCCACTCTTGTTCGCTTAGCCTGCTAGACCCTTATAAAACTTTGATGAGCTAAAGCTAAAATATGAATCTGGTCTTATTCTATGCAGGATTAAATGCCTCCAATAGGTTAAAGATGGTCCTGCGTGGTACACTCCTTGCTTACTCGAGAATGCTTAAAAGGCTTAAACGCTTTGCGACGCGTCGAATACCGGTAAAAAACCAAACAATTTAAACTTACACTTGTCAGCAGATCCAGACTTAGATTCTGTCCCAATATTGATGAACCTGACACGAATGCGAAGCTTTGGGTGGTTGAGTTATCTCAATCAAGCTCTACCAAAATGGAAAGCACACATCGATCTAAGCGGGCAGGTAATATTCAAGAAAGTTGTTAAAAATTAAGATATAATGTGTCCTCATAAAAGAGGTAGATGATCCTTTCAGCAGTGAGTTGAATTCGCATGGAGAGTTCCGTAGCAATGTAAGTTCGCGAATAACCGTTCACGTTTTAAGTAAGTGAACGTTACTCACTAAAAGATGCGCTGAACGGCTAAGGGCTACATTTTGATTATCATTTGTTTTTGTCATATATTATTTTAGTGTTTTTATTAGCATTTTAGGTTATTTTGTCAGAAAATAAAATCACGACGTGTTCAGCAGCTCGAGCACGATGACAACAAACTCGCGCGGCGCGCCACTCGGCTGACGGTGAAACTTCACTTTGATTGCGCGAGGGCCTCGCGCAAAGGGGTGCTCGCCTTCTGGCGTTGTTAATTGATATAGGACCGCGGCGCATTACGAGCGCTATCACCATCGTACTCGAGCTGCAGGCTGATAAAGAGACGTTAAATTTTACCCGTTTAATGATGAGGCTGAAGTTTCTGTAATATAAGTGTTGGACAGTTGGAAGCAGCGATATCCCAGTTGGTAATGAGCCACACTTGTAATCGGAAGGTCGCGGGTTCAAATCCTGGTGCGGGCCTGTACCGCTAAATTCGTGTTTTCGGATTTATTTTGTGCCCCTCGGTAGGGACGTATATGGGATGGTAAAAAAAAAGTGTTGGACTCCGTCGGTGCCGGTAATTTAACCAATCAGAGTTTGAGTTTTGCCTCTGTCAACAATAACTGGGATTTTTCCAATAATCCTGAAAATACCTTGATGGCTTTTAATTATAACGGTTTCTTACCTTGATTTTAATTTTAAATAAGTATCCGATAGTTTGGTTATCATAATGTTTAGAACTAGTGAAAATACTAGTGCTTTGAACAACGATGTCTAAAAAGGAACTATTTAGGCTAAATAACCTAGGTAAAAGTCACTATATTTTTTTAGTTTAAATTTAAGTTTTTTTCTAAATAAATAGTACAGTTATAATTTTTTACATTTTTTGTTAATATTAATTTTGATATGTCTTCTTTCTAAAAAAAAGATTATTTTGCCGATAATCTTTCTTTTTAGGCTTAGAAAGTTCTGAAAATCGGTAACGAAAATTTTAAAGTCTAAAAAAAAGGGAACATATCGTGATGTTCAAATACTTTTACAAACTTCTTTGCTTTTTTGCTCTTTTCAACGATTTCCTTTAGAAGCCTTAGTCTATCCCAATTTTTTTTATGAATTAAACCGACAATTAACCGAATTAAACCGATTTTATTTTTCTCGAAAGAAAATTTCTTTATTTCGCTGTAGTTATTTTGCGCTACTCTAGGGCATTACATGACCCAAGATAAATAACAAACAGCCGTTTATTTTTTATTTAAAAAAAAGGTCTTGCTCAAAGTTTGTCTTCAATTTCTTTTACAGGCGCGATGCGATACGTTTTTCTTATTTCTACTGTATGTTCAAATGCTTTTATAAACTTATTTAATTAATTCTCATTTAAACGATATCCTTAAAAAGCTTGTAACATAGCGGTGATAGCCCAGTTGGTAATCAGCCAAATTTCTAATCGGAAGGTCACTGGTTCATATCCTGGTGCGGGCCTGTACCACTAAATTCGTCTTTTCGGATTTATATACGGATTTATAAATATCACTTGATAATTTATTTTGGGTTATTTACTACCCTGGAGTTGCTTATAGCCCGCCAAAACTAGATCAACTAGTGTCAGAAAAGAAATTAATTCGTGTGACGTAAATAGTTATATTATTTACTTCACACGAATAGTTCAGATCAGATCTCAGATCAGATCAGATCTGAACTATAAAGTACATAGACAGGATTAAGGCGTAAAAAGCACTAATATCCTTAGTTTCGTTAATATTAAAAAATAAAAATAAAATGTATTTTTTTCTTAAATTTCCCTGCCTACCCTTTTCAAAATATTTGTATGCGTGGTTGTTTTATAAATTTAATTATCTTCAAACGTGTACATTCCACTAACACACCCTTTTACTAGTTGAATAAAACTACATACAAATTTAATAAAATGTTCACTTGTCTTAAATTTCCCTGCCTACCCTCTTTAAAATATCTGCATTCACTACTTGTGTGAAGTGAGCCTTTTTATTTATTTGTCCACCCGCGGGTTTGTAAACTAGCTACAACGTCTTGGTAATTTAATCTACAGGTAGAGCTACTCGTATACTTATGTGGAACTCTCGGTGACTCTTGGGAACTAAACTGAAAGATAAAGCTTGGATACACTAAGATAAAGCTATTTTTAAAATTATATTCATAATGATTAGGAAAGAATAATAATTTTATGAGTATACATTTAAAAAAAGTTTCGTGGAGGTTTGATTGAAAATGTTTAAAATAAAAGTGATATTTATTTTATACAAGTATCATAAATAGTTAAACATCTAGAAATTATTTTTCGGGAAGCATAGCTGCAAAGCGTTAGTGTATTAGTAACCCCAACCACGTCAGTTTCTAAATCTCGTTTTTGTTTGAAAATATAGTCAAAAGCGTGGGAAAAGCACAAGGTTTTTATTGAGAGGAAACAGCTCTAGTCTGTTGAAAAGCCTAAACATGCAAAGTTGGGATCCAGTTTCAACTGGTGAAAGACCCTCATTCGATTATGTAAACCTTGAAAATGTTCTTAGTACCTCACGTAGAAGGTATTTACTTAATTCTGTTTTCATTAGAAAAACCAACTAAAATTTAAGGGAAAGCATGGGGTTTTGATCTGAGAGGAACCAGTTCTGGTCAGTTTAAAAGCCTCACTCAACAATTAACGTTAGGATCCAGTTTTGATTGATCAGAAACCCTCATTGAAGTCTAAAAATCTCGTAAATGTGTATATAACACTAACACCGATTTAGTTGGTTTTTCTAATGAAAATTATGATTTTAAATTTTACAGTCATACATCTCGCGAAATTTGTGACTAACTATTTCTAGTGCTGATAACCTAATATTTCCAGTTTTTATGAAAATAATGATTCCTCGAGTGTTCTCGCGAAATTAGTGATTAGACTAGACATAGATTATATAGACAGTGATTGTTACTGCTGCTGTATGGAACTGCATTCACTGCCGTTTGATGCGGTAAGTGTTAGCATAAGTTTATTTCATAATTGTATTATTGGGCTTTCTAATTCACTTTTTTAAAAACACCAGTTCACTTCACTCCGTTTGCTCCACTTCGTTCCGCACTCCGTTTTGAAACTATCTATAAACAGCGAAATAAAGAAAAACTTTTTCGAGAAAAATAAAAACGTTACATTAAATTTTCCGATCTTGTCGCTTAAATTCATTAAGAAAAATAAATAAAAAACACACGCTTGTAAAGTTAGGATATCGTTGAAAAGAGTATGATTTATTAAAGAAGTTTTTAAAAGAATTTGAACATCACGAAAAAGTACCTTTTTTTTAATTTGCTCTAAAGTTAAAATTTAAAATTTTCATTACCGATTTTCAGAACTTTCTTAGCCTATAACTTTTTTATCTCTGTTGTATCGGAAAAATAATATTTTTCTTAGAAAGGAGATATGTCAAAATTAATAATAAAATTAAATGGTACGGTTATAATCAGTTAAAAAAAAGATATCAAGCGTAGAGTAAAAAAATTAAATACAAAAAAAAGTGACTTTTACCTAGGTTATTTAGCCTAAATAGTTTGTAATGATCCCATTTAGCCGTCGTTCCTTTTTAGACATCGTTCTTCAAAGCATCCTGTATACTTTGATGGATGATTACAACATTTTTTGTTAGATTCTGACTGTCCGGTTGTTAGATTCTGACGACTAAAGATCCGATTTCTCCGATTATCCTACGGCTTTCATTACTTAAATTATATTTTAAAGGCAACCAAAGGGCATGTTACTAAATATCGATTGCAATTAAACGATGTAGATCATCAGTCTCAGACTCCAAAAACTGCACTTTTACATCGATATTTTTTCACAGCACAAATACTTACGAGATGAAAGGTGTTGAAAAATTTGCACTTTGACAAATAAGAGAAAAAATCTTGATACTTACACTGGTTTGACAAATCGGTGTGACCACGAGTCCGCAATGAATTGTTTCTACAATGGGAAAATCACTTTACTTTTATCTTTACGGTTTATCTTTGTAAAGATGTATGTCGAGTTTGAGATTCCATAACCCACTTCGCCATCTAGAATAAGTGATGATAGAATAACTTTCAAACGGATCACAAATCTAAAAATACTCTCATTTTATGATCTTACACTGTATTTTTTTTGTCAGGACATGCTGGATATAATTTTCAATCGTCATTTTAACCTAGTAATGAAGATACCGTGCCGGTATAACTATCAGACAAATATGTGCGATACGAAAAAATGTCCTGAAGCTTATCATCAGGGAGTGCTGCTGCTCCATAACAGTAGTCCCTTGTTTTCCAATGCGAGCGATCCACCTTCTTACATGGCAAGTATTGTGTCTTGACCTCTTTCTAATATATTACTAGCTTTTCGCCCGCGTGGACTACAGGTTATATCGTGCCCAACTGTGGGATAAAATGTTGCCTATGTCCTTTCCCAGGCTCTAATCTATCTCTGTACCAAATTTCATCGAAATCGGTTTAGTAGTTTAGGCGTGAAAGACGGACAGACAGATAAGAGTTACTTTCGCATTTATAATATTAGTGAGGACTAGAGGATGCCCGAGAATTTCTTAAAATCCTTCCTTATTCTTTGGCTGCGTAATAAAAGGAACCTTCTTGCCAAACAGCTTTCTAGGGCCAAGGGTTTGGCTCCGAGAGTCAGGTCCTCCAATTTCATGTATATGTTAACGGAAATGTGTGAAATCCGTCATTGTATACAATTCCTAGGAAATGTATACAATTCCTAAAATCGCCCGGAAATGTGTGAAATGAATTATATTTTATACATTTCCTAGGAAATCTATATATTTCCTAAATAACAATCGGAAATGTATAAAAAGTTCGCGGCAGCGGCCGGCGAAGCGCCAGAAACGACTATGTTTGCGGTAAGCGGTTGTCGCATTTAGGCGGTTGTCGCATGTGGTCAATAGACAGTAAAAAATTTCATGAAATGTGAAATTCTCGAACATTTCATGAAGTGAGAAAATCTACAATGTGGCCAAGACAAATTCACGTCGCTTATTCAGGTTAGGTTAGGTTGTTTTATTAATTTTATTCATTGAAAACATTATTTTTATACATTTCCTAGAGCAATTTCAGAATTTTATACAATTCCTAAGAAATGTATACAAATGTATACATTTCCTAGGATATGTGTGTATTAAAAAATCTTTGAAATAATATTTTATACATTTCCTAGACAGCCTCGGAATTGTATACATTTCCAAGGAATTGTATACAATTCCTAAATTTCATACATTTCCGGTAACATATACAGATCTATTTTAAGGACGGTTTGTCTTCTGACCGACCACTTTTTAAGCGATAACCAATTTTATCACTTGTGTGACTGTGGGTCATACTTTGTCCATTGCTATACAATGTGGCAATGACTCAGGAATGATAAGGGAGGGTTACTTGACTGATTAATGTTTCTTGGACCAATGCATTTTTGAATTAACATTTCTTAAATCACATTAGGAATAAATTTTTTTACTCGTGATATAATTTTTGCTTCTAAGATTTGCTTTTAGGTATGTTACTTTTTTATACAAACATTAAATTTTATTAATATCAATGCAACACATTTTTCAGTTTTTATTAATTTCTTTTTCTTTTCTGTAAATGATACTTCTAATATCGTGTAGATATAGTTAAGTATGTAGCAAACTTAATTAACCATTTTGTTAGAGTTTTCAAAACTATTTAAAAATCGCCTCTCACTTAGTTTTAGCGACTGTAGTCAACCGATAACAGCCGGGACCGCCGGCTTAAAGTGCCTTCCGAAGCACGCAAAAGCTCGTGATATTCACCACTTGTGTCACCCATCAGGTTCCCTGTCACTGTGCTCGTTGTTTAACCCCACTGATCTGTTCTGATCAACGACCGCCACTTGGCTGCGATCGCTTTCGCAGTTGATGGTCTCATATCTATGAGAAATTGAAGGAAATTTAAAAAATACAGCATTTTTATAAAAGATATTTTTTTTAACGACGATAATGATCATTGATTTCTCAGGATAATTTCTCACTTCTCAGGATTGAAGTTGGTTGTTTTTAAGGTTTTTAGTGTTGTCAAAGTTTTAAGATTTACTGTCGTGTCTTACCTATTTAGGAACCAATTTTTTGTAATATCACTTCCGTCAGTGAATTTTAATAATTACAGGCAATTTATAACGCCATTGATGGCTTTGAAATCGGTTCGCATCCAATGTCGGTGCTGGGCAACCTTCAGCGAAATTTAGAGGACTCGTCGACTTCACCATGTGACCTGATGCTGGAGTCCTTTATGACCGTGCCTTTGGAGACCTTTTACGTGTTGGTACTGATTCCGTTAATAAATAAATAATGTCACACCGATTTAATTTTTACATATTTTTGATTATTATTAAAGGTCGTTGACGATACGCACATAGGTTAGCCTTGTGTTTCCGGCTAAGTAGAATGAATTCTCCCTAATTTCTAACAATGTGTTGTACAATACGAGTAAGATGTAAGATGCCATATGGCACATCAAAGAAACTCATTAAATACAAATGCTGTCCCCTGCCCGTTTGCCAAGAGTGGAGAGTTTGGAAGTAACCAAATTATTGGTGAGAAACTTGTGAGTGTGACAGGGGATTAGTTTGATGTATTGTCTTGTTAGCCTGTACAATTGTGAACAATAAACATCTCTGATCCAGATTTTACCTTCAATTAATGTCTCCCTAAACTGATATTACCATGGACAAGGCGTAGAGTTAAGAACTAATATAATTATTTTAAGTAACATCCTAAATGTTTGATTAATAGAGTTATTTCGACTTTGATTCTGCTATCATTTTGTTGTTATCGAATATAAATGATATCTCTTTTTGTTTACAGGTGGTCCGATCTCACGAGAATAGTAGTTTCAGTTATCGGCTGTGGTCCCGATCACAGATATGCTTTGAATCTCGTGAAATCTGTGTTAATATTTTCAAAATCTCCGGTCTATTTTGTGATATACACAGAACAGCATCTGAAAACATATATGGTTGACGTTTTGGCTTATTGGAAGTCCTTAAATCATAGCGTTATGGACTTTGAGGTACATGCTGTAACCTTGCAGGATGAAGAAAAGCGAAACGGCAGGAGTCTAATGAAAAAATGTTCAAACCAGAAGTTATTTTACCCTGTAAGTGAGGTCAACTCTTTTCAGCTTGCTGTATTGTGTGCGAAATGTTGACAACCTATCACCACTACATTCATTTCGGTATGTAGCTATCTTGTTGAATTCTTTCAAAGGTTGTGTAGAACAGATGAATAGCGTGTATCCCCCTACTTTAAAAAGACATTTAAAAGGAAAAATACCATTTCGCCACAAACGAATACGAACTAAGAATAGTACAAAATGTGAAGCTTGATGTGCTAATGAATCAAGCTTCACATTTTGTACTTTCCTCTTTTTGTATGAAAAGGTATGTTTTTCCATATTTCAATTGTTTAGTTTAGTGGGCTAGTTCACGTTTTTCACATTCGCTAATGAAAAGTCACTCCCAATAGATTAATTTTATTAACATACGGCGCTCAGACTTGGTCTTTAAATGACATCCAAAAAGCCCATTTCGGAGTCTGTTAAAGGGATATGGAACGCATTATACTCGGTGTTAAATTGGCCGACCGTATCCAGAACACCATGATGTGTTCCCACACCTAAATTACAGATGTTGCTCAAAAATGTGCCTATCTAAAACGAGACTGGGCAGATTATGTGGCTAATTATACTATCTACACTTAATGATTAGTATTTTTGAATGTTTGTAACGAATAAACTCCAAAACTACTGGACCGATTTAAAAAATATATTTCACCAATACAATAGTACACTATCCCTGATTAACATAGGCTTCATAATTTTCCCGAATCACCACGGTAACGAAGTCCAGGGCGGAAAGCTATCAGCAAACAGGTAAAATTTGTATTTTTTTATGTTTGTAATGAATAAACTTAGAAACTACTGGACCGATTTCAAAAATTGTATCACTATAAGAATGCTACAATATCCCTAAGTAACATAAGTTACATAACGAAGTCCCAGGTGGAAAGGTAGTTTACTGTAAATTAATATGTTTCAGACGCGGTTGCCACATATTGACGCATTGATATCAATTGACCCGACTTCACTTTTCCTGGGCACTGTGGATGACATGTGGGACATGTTCAAAGAGTTCAACCCACGAACGATATGCGCCATGGCGGCCGATCATTACGTTCACGACCTATCATATTACCCAGTCTTTTCTAAAACGCCGTACTACGGAAAAATGGGTATAATTTTTTTACTAAGACTTGGTCCGCTCTTGACCGCAATCTAGGGTGAAGATATGGTCAAGATAGCATAAGCTTACCAGCAAGAAGCCTATTCACTCGACATTAAAGAAATTCGGATTATGCAGGGCTTTAGGCATATAGCGGATTTTGTATGGGACATCAATTTTTTTTTTGTATTTTGCCCTATGTTCCTTGGGGAAGTTGTTCAGTTTCATGGACTGATTAACCACCCGAGAGGTTGAAAGAGAGATACCTAAAGCCCTGTATTATTAATAATTGACTTGGAAATGCAGTCGTGACTTAGAGGCCGAGAATTACATTCTCTGTAGCAGTGCGTCATGTCATTCTATGAATAACTCGAAAATTAAACATTTTGTGTCACCCCCGACGTTCATCGCTTATAACTTATAAGTGACTGAACCATTTGTAATCAAATATAACTAAGAACCATCTCGATTACGTCAGTTTTCAAACAACAACAAAAAAACACATCGAAATCGGTCCTTTCTTATGGAGCTACGATGCCACAGACAAAAAACATAAAAACACATGTAAAAATTATAACACCCCTCTTATTTATTGGAGGTTAATCAAAAGATGCAGTGCCATGGTAGGTACTTAGGTCATTTTATTTTTAAACTTAAGTGAAGTCGGTATATAAATAAAAGAAGGGTTTAAGATATTAGAAATTTATTTAGTCAATCAGAACGTATAAATTTTAAACTATTATTATTTTAGGATTTCAAAATATATTATTGTACGCCATTGGTAGGCCACAGCGAACTTCAAAATCGTAACATCTATCATATTACCTGTGTGTCACAATTAAGTTTATTTGATTTGATTTGATTAGTATCCGTAAGTTCCACTTTGAGGCTTTACTAAACTTTTATCATCTCTGTTCTGTATTTCCGGGCTCATTTAACCCGAGTCTCTTTAAAGTTCGAGTGAATAGGCATCTTGTGGGTGAGCTTGCTACATCATCCTCGACCACATCTTCGCCCCTGGGCTAGATTGTGGTCAAGAGCAAACCCATTCGTTACAAAAAAAAAAATCACTTGGTGACCTTTTTTTACGAACTGTTTACCGATGTTTTTTTTTGCTAGGATTAAACGGTGGTGTGATCCTGATGAACCTGACCCGGATGAGAGAGTTCGGATGGACCAGTCGGGTCATTAACACCCACCAGCGGTGGAAACACAAAATACAGAGTTTGCCTCAGGTAAAAGTGTTTATGAATTGAGAGGAATAACATTTTTTGATAAAACTATGCCCAACAATGGGTGGAAAACTGTTCAGTCGAGCACTTCCTCGAAATAAGGTGATTTGGTTAACGATGTAGAGAGTATTTACAGAGAAGCGATTTTGCGTGTGTTTCTTTTACGTGTAAAGAACGAGTATGGATTTAACTCCGTCTCCTTGGGTTAAATCCATACTCTGCAGCTCGAGCATGATGCGTGAACAATTCGCGCGGCGCGCCACTCGGCTGACGGTGAAACTTCACTTTGATTGCGCGAGGGCCCCGTGCAAAGGCTTGCTCGCCCTCTGGTGTTGTAAATTTTTATATTTTGACATAGGACCGCGGCGCATTTCGCGCGCGAGCACATTATTTTCGAACTGCTGAAGGTACAATTTTGTGAGCAACTGTTTTGAAGTGAAACTTCTTTAGGCGCGTTGAGAGAAAAATTTCAAGGTCGCGTCATGGCAGTACCATCACGGCATAGCGTCATATTGAGGCTGGGACGATTTTAGACTTTAACAGACGCCAAAGAAGTTTCACTTCTGACACGTGTGCTCGGGACACACGCTCTTTTTTAAAATTGTTTAGTAACAGGTCATCTCGTAGCAGTTTGCTACGAAATGGTTACGAAATAAAGTATGATGGAATGGCGGAGAGATTAAATTAAATAACTTGAAAATTAGGTCACTGATAAATTGAAGTGGACGGTGAAACTTTAAAAGAACGGTGATTGGACGTAAATCGCTGTCAAAATAAATAAATCCCGCCTTCTCAGTGACGTAGGTGTTATATAATATAGTCCATAGAACTTATTCCCACGACATTATTTTTATATAAAAGCAGAAATAATAAAACTTGCAATTGTACAATAGGTTTATGAAGAATGTTTAATTTTTTTTTATAAATACGGCTTTGAATGCATGTTCGTGAACACACGGTCTGTTGAAAATACCAAATGTTAAACAAACAGAGATCACACTGTCCAGCGCCGATTCACCATGATGTGGTTGTTTCCCTCTAATGTTAAGTAAATAAGAGTGCGGTTTATGTTACTTATTCATAATTTAAGAAAACTAGAACTTTTGGTTACTTAATTACCTTTTTAACCGACTTCAAAGTGATTCCATTTGAATTATACTTTAATTAAAAAATCAACAAAAAATACTTACAAACCAAAACATAATCTAAATAATTAAATGACGTTTTGGTTTGTGGTTATCTGCTAATAGGCATTTTAGTCCGCGAAAAATAGGCAAACTGAGGAAATAAATCATGTAGTTTCAAAAATTTCAGGATTATGTATAGGTGCTCCCCTGAAGGTATATAGGTGCCGCGGGGGGTGCGGCACGGAGGAATAAAGGTCCCTTTTTTTTGCTAATAGCTGGAAAACGGTTTACCTTAACGACTATGCTATTAAATATGAATAAAAGCACATTAATTTATTTCGGAACTACATAAATTAATTTCTTTTTAGTTGACTAGCAAATTATACGAATTTTTTTTATTGAAGTCGGTGGTTAATACGTTTTTAACGTGGACAATTATTATTTAAACAATCACTAATGAATTTAAGTGTTTAAGTAAAAAAAACATCCATCTTCTTTCTCAAGAGACTATTCAAGGATCAAATTTCCTTAAGTTGTTTCTTTTCCAAACTTGCCAAATAAGGAAAATTGTGGATAAAATAAACACATTTTTACTTTGAATTTATTTATATATTGATCGTCATCGCCCATAGGCACGGGCCCCTTGATAAAAGAGCGTCGATAATGCGACTCCGGGGTCAACTGAGTCCATAACCACTTGGCCCGCGGGCTCAGTGTGTACTGGGTTACTTTAAAAATTAGTTGTCAAAAATGAAGGATTTGTATCAGCCTACGAAACTCAACAACTTTCCCCGAAGAACATAGGTCGAAATATGAAAAAGAAAATTCGCCTGTCCATACAACTGGTGCGATCAGCAAAATTTCAGGATTATGTATCTCAGGATTATGTAGCAAAATTTCAGGATTATGTAGCAGACTCGCCTCTGTGTGGGAAGTCGATATTTTTTGAGCGTAGGTTCCTTGGAGAAAGTTGTTCAATTTCAAGGGGAGCATCACTCCAAAAGTTTGTTAGTTAATCTAAAGTCCATATTATTAAATCTGACCATTTCAATTAAAAATTTTTAATTCTATAATAATGTCTTGACTTAATTAGCTTAGAGTTGTTCTAAAATTGTTGTAAATGCAAAAATCCGTTTCCCAAAAAAGAAAAACGCGCAGAATGGGAATTTAATATTTTAAGACTATGGCCTAAACCCCTGAGCTCCGATTCTGTAACTTAAGTTGTGTGTCGATGGAATGGTCGCCATTTTATCCGTTCAGGTGGCGAAATTGAGAACTATCCAAATTTCATACATCTACTGACGGCTGCTCATAGACATAGAAAAAATAAGTTGAAATGGAATCATCGACACATAATTTAAGTTACAGAATCGGGGCTCTGTTCGACGACCGACATCAGCATTGAACTTTTTTACTCCTTTCTCTTCATAGCCGATGCTCGCAAACACTACAAGTATTCCTGTTTGTGTTTATATGAGAAAAGTATGATTAAGCTTAGCTTAAATTATCATTAGCTTGTTTCTTAGCTGTTGGTCTTCATAAAATTGAATAAATAAATAAATAAAAACCTGAATAAAAACCAAGTTTTAAAGTTTTAATTTTTTTGTTCACAGGATATTGTTAATATTATTTTTCACTATTATCCGGATGGTATGATGCAGATTCTATGTCGGTATAATTTCCGAAACATCTTCTGCGATGATCCACGAATGAATGGAGTAAGTTATTATTTTATTCAAATTCGGATTGGCGTACTTAAACATAGAACCTAAGCGGATCAAAATATAATTATAATTGTCAAAGAACTTTATTTAAATCGTCGTCATGGAACTTAAGATCATCGGCATGGAACTTAAAATCATTAACATAGAACTTAAGATCATTAACATAGAACTTAAGATCATTAACATAGAACTTAAGATCGTCGTAATGTTCTAATTGGGGAATTACGTTTCTTTTTTTGTTTGCTACAGAGCACAGCCGAGGTCATCTGTCCTGACGCCGCTATTTATGGGGTTAATTTGTTACACGCGACAAGAGAAAACTTTGAAGACGACGCACACCCCTTTTCGGTAAAGACCTTTTTTCAGATACTTAAGCCACTCTTTGACATTATCTAGAAAAGAGAACGAATTAAAAGTAGGCACATATTTAGTCACAATATAATTTTCAAGTCATGTTGGTGACTATTTAGTCACCATGAGAAAAATAAAATGGTTGAATTAGCAAATAATTTTTAAATTCAATTTAATAATTTTCAAGTCAACTTGTAGTAACGAATCCTTACTTAATATTATAAATGCAAAAGTAACTCTTTCTGTCTGTCTGTCTGTCTGTCTTTCACGTCTAGACTACTGAACCGATTTTGATGAAATTGGGTACAGAGATAGATTAGAGCATGGGAAAGGACTTAGGCTACATTTTATCCCACAGTTGTGCACGACATAACCTGTAGTCCACGCGGGCAGAGCCGCGGGCGGAAAGCTAGTAAATAATAAAATTTTGATTCGGCTGTGGTGTATATGTCACCGGAAAATAATAAGAATCGTAAGTTGATCAACTTTCGAGGTAGTGTATCAACTATCGGAAAATCTTAAATGGTAATTGAAATGTATTATTTAACGTATACACTTCCGGTAATTGATCAATTTACAGCGTCTCGCGGTAAAAAGATCCGACGAACGCGAAGTGTACGCTGATTGGTTGAAAACTCGAGGTGTATGCTGATTGGTTTGGTTGAATGTCTCACTTGGAACTGCGACAAGTAGGTTTGTTAGTAACCGAACTCAACCAGGTTAGGTTAGAACTGCGACCCCAACGCACGAGCCGAGCGAGCGTAGCGAGCGGTTTTCGCATCGACCAATCAAAAAACAGTGCATTGTGTTACGGATGTCAGTTTAACGTAAAAATGTACACTGAGCAGCGATTGGTCTATTCGTGTATGATTTGACGTGTGACAAATAGTTAGTCGATAAACTTACAGCCAGGCAGCGTAAGTTGATCAATTAGCTAAAATTTATTGCGTTATATAATACATTTCAACTGCCGTGTATGATTTTTCGATAGTTGATAAACTACCTCGAAAATTGATCAACTTATGATTCTTATTGCTTATTATCTGGCGACATATTCATACTAAAGTAATTTTTTTTATTACAGGCAATCTACCGCACTCTGGAACAGTATCGTTTTTCTGAAGATGCTTCAATTCTGACAATCATAATGAAGTGGTATATGTCTAGTAAAGACTCACCGAACTTTTGTAAAAGTCTCTTCAACCTCTTTCTGGAGTTTACTAATAAAACTCTATCTGAGTTGTACCAACAGGTTCCATATAGAGATACAGTTTTGATAAACGACGACATCTCCAATAACACTCATAAAACGCCATCACAACACTCATTCATATATCAGTAGGAACGAACACTTCACAAAAGGATGAGTAATTGTAGCATTGAGTACTGGGATCCTGTCAATTGTTGAACAAGTAAAGACAGAGAGTTTTTTTTTTTCAAATCTTTAAATTAATAGAAAACAAGCTTTCAGCCGCCCTCACCGACTATGCCAACCTTATTAGGATACTCCTAAACAAGAAATATTAAATATATATATATGTATATTTTGCCTATTCCCTTCTGTGCTGCCTTATTTTGTTTAGTTCTTCTACTTCTCCCCTGAAAGTCTCAAACACCCACAAAGGATAGTCAAAATAGGAAAAGGAAAGGATAGTGTGCTATGACGTTTTGAGTTTAAAATAACTACTTCTCCTCATTACGATACTCCTTCGTCAATTCAAATTATCTATTTCTGATGGCATTCTTGCTGCTTTTGTCTGTGATCACTTGACTCCCCATGCCTTCCCCGACAGGGAAATATAGATTATATTGCATCCAATTGATTCCTTGTTTTTCTATTGTGACACATTAATGCAGTACTTGGTGCTCGTAGGTGCTACACGTAACTTTTAAAATAAGTAATTATAAATTTTTTCTAATGTATTTACTAATAATATGGTGTAGCCTAAACTAGGAAATAGAAAACACTTAATACTATTGAATGGCACGCTTGCAAAGTTTATCTTAAAAGTAAAGGTACCCAGTCTAGAAAGGAAAAACATTGTCACTAACATAGATATTATTATACACTTACATTGTTTAATCATGTGGTTTTTATAAGCATCAGTTCATTCTGCTGCAAATGTATATATAGAAATTGCACTTAAGCTTAGATTTAGTCAGTGCTAGTGTTGTGACCGAGTGCTCACGTTAGTTGAGAATATCAAATACGTAAAATGGTTTTATTTGAACGGAAATTGTATTGAAACATTAAACTTTAACAAAAAACTGTTATTGGTTTTGTTCGCAATGTCACTGCTCTATAAAATGTTTTCAAAACAATCATATGTGTCTATAGTAGGTAAGTTATAAGTTTCTTTATTATAATTTTCTTCCTTAAGCTGTACTTTTGTAGTGTTTTATTGTGAGGATATGATAAACTATATACTGCAGTTGTGGTAATTCTAGGAAAGTGGGTAAACCTTGATTTTTGTTATGTTGTTTACCCAGTTTTTCACAGACCTATATCAAGATAGACGAAAAGAGCGCTTCAAACTGTATGATAACCTAGCGTGTCAAATTTTTCGTACTTAAAATGATGTCAAGAGCGAGATTTAGTCATGGGAAATCAAGACCACGCGGAAACGATTCAAAGGCGCTTAATTAAGTAAAATAATAATATAAATCCGGTTAAAATCGATTATCATTTACGGCATAGGTCTCAAGCGGACTGACTTAAGTCGGACAAAACTGTGACCGTGGATCACACTTTTTACACTCAAGGTAGGTAAACTTTTACTGTCTATCATGATATAGGTCTGTGCAGTTTTTGTACTTATTCAATTTTAAGTTTTACCCAGTTAAATATTAGGTTACCAGTCATATTTACCCAGTTAGACTAAAACTGGTGCTTTTGTACTTAAACTTGATAGCATTAGATAAAGCCGCAAATCTCAACGAAATTATTTATTGTAAACTAACTAATGTCTGCAAAATTGTAATTTTTCGCATTTACGTTTCTTAAATTAAATATAGATACTATAAGTAAACATTTGAATTAATTTATTGCCTGTTGACTACGACATTTTATTATTTACACCAGAACATTATTAAAGTATTAAGTAGAGTTGCATCCTTTTCGCCAAACAGGTAATATAACTTTAATATTTGTATTTCTCTTAATTGAAGTTTCTATCTTCTTATTTATGGCCCATATGAACATTTTTCAGTTTTAATACTTATTTCCTGTACAAGAACCGCCAATACTTTCGATGTCAATAGCAATGACGTGTTAGCAGAGTCTCCTGATAAAGACTATGGAGACGTAAAGGACTTTGCTGATGGTGATGCTGAGTCTGAGTTTTTTGGACGTTATATAGAAACTACGCCTACCACAATGCCTACCACGCGTTCTACCGTGTAGTAAGTTCCGTCCATACTTAACTTTTGATCATCGTTATGGTTCCCATGTTGTTGCAGTAAGTCAGCCATGATTATTTTCGTAGATATCTTCAATTTTTATATTATGAATATAACGTAACCTTTAACTTATAAAACTCGTTATGGTGGTAAGAAAAGTGGTTCAGGGCCAAGGCAATAAGATCACAAAGTAGTATAAACCACAAAGTAGCTGTTTTATTTAAGGAGTTTGTAATCACTGCGTTTTAGTTTTAATCACCATAAAATGTTATTGATTAATTCTTACCCAAAACAATACTTTCAGTTCGAACTCTAGCATGAAACTTCAAAAGAAAATAAATTTAACCACACCTAAAACTCAGCCTCCTGTCGTAGTGGTTGTTGCTTGTGAAACAAAACTCAATCAAACCTTGAACCTCATCAAGTCAGCATTGATATTCACAAAAACTGTGTTGAATTTTATAATACTTACTGACGAATATGTTGAACAAATCACGACTGAATTGTCATTTTGGAAAGAAGAAATTCAAGAAAATAAATTTGACTTCACTATAATGAACATGGGTCCACTGGAAATAAACCCAGCCTATTTGAGCGAGAAGTTCAGGAAATGTGGAGCTCAGAAAGTATTTCTTCCTGTAAGTATTTCGCTTTATTCATAGTTAGCCGTCAAAAAGTTAAATCTTAAGTGCGTGTAACATAATTTTATTTTACTAAGAAGTTTTAAAATAAACAATGCATTAAAAATGTCAATTAAAAATTACAAACTAAATAAAATAAACATAACAAAACGCTATGCGGTACAGTTATTCATAATCATAACAGTATCGACATTTTATAGTCGGGGCAAACATTTTTGTTAAAAGCAGGATGGCTAATTACACTAATCAATGGTGGTGGAATGATAATGGTGGCCATTTTATCCGTTTAGGTAGTGAAGTTGAGAACTATCCAAATTTCATACGCTGCTTTGACCGCCGGCTGAACATCGGTTGGCGGTGGTGCTGCTGATCGGAGTGGCTATTATTAAATGTGTAAGGCTTCGATAGTTCTGAATTTCACCTCCTGAATGGGTAAAACGGTCGCCATCGTAATTTAAACGGTCGCCATCAGGTTGTTGTTGACTGGAGTAAAAATAATATTAAAGAAATGGTGTAATCATGCGAAAAACAATATTGTACCAGTACATGAACATATTTAATGTACATTGTCCTTGGACCACGGATTAGCAAGACTTTCTTCAACACTAACAACTGGATTAAGCATCTTGCAAGTCGGTTGTTGGCACTGTGCTTTGCTGAAGATCAACGTCGGTTTCATCAAGCCACACTATACGCCGTTTTTCGTTTTAGGAATCGCGCGTTTGACAAAAAAATAAATACAAGTGATATTTTACTACACTCCCCCTTCCCCCTTGTGACATTTCATGATTTTTGCTAAAGGCCCTCCCCCCCTTTCGAGCCTCACGTGATTAATGGACGGCCCCTAAAAAGTTCAATGCTCAATCAATCCAACAGCGTGGTTTGTAATATCGTTTGTAAATCCAAAAGTGTTTGTCGTCTATTTTACAACTGTAAAAAAACGATTTTTTTAATGTAGTCGACGACGATGAGTGTACACCCCTTTACATTTTGAACTCCGTGTCTTGCAGAGTTTAGTGAACACGACGGATTTGGTCTTGTACGTGGAGAGTGACTCGCTGTTTCTGGGCCCGGTCGAGGAGCTCTGGGCTCTATTCGATAAGTTTAACAAATCTCAAATGGCTGCTATGTCGAGAGGTGGGTTCTAGAAGCATATACTGATACAAATTACGTCTTGTAGTCATAAAAAGGGGTTAATGTACAATATTTATTATATGACAAACGTCCTTTTAAGAATTATTAAAAAATATGTGTGTATTTAATAACTGTTTGCATCACAATATAAACTTTTTTCCAGAGTATTTATTTACCACCGATAAAATAAAATTGTTAACGAGAGGATTCTGTTTTATATTTCGTTATATTGATTAATAAGATTAATAAATTGCCTATCACGCCATAATATATCGTAAAAATCGCAAAACTAAGTCAAAAGTACGTTTTTCACAATTTAAGCATGCCAAAAATGGCTACACTTCTTCGTAGAGTATTGCGTAGCGTGTCGTAGCTGCGGTCTACGAAAATTCGCAAATGCTGAGAAATTATTTTTCTTAGAAATGACAATGCAATATGGTGTATGTTTGAACAGTAAATTGCATGTCACTGGTAACACTTTGTTTTCGAATGGGCCTTATCTATGTAGCAGTAGGGTCGTTTTTTGTAATTTACTGTAACTACCGACTTGAGGTAGACTTGTGGTGTGTTGTGTGTTTGTTGTAAAAAATACAGAAAAGTTTTCCCAAATTGTAAAGTTATAGGAATAATTGAAATACCTGTTTGTTATCAGATCCAAAGGTGGATGCAAGTTCAATACTAATGAATTTGAAGAGGATGCGACACTTTGGCTGGCCAAATTTTATCGCTCAAATTACACCTAAATGGAAACTGCATGTGGACTTAAGTGGGCAGGTATGTGAAACTTGTCAGTGTTTTTTAAATTTTACAGTTAGTTCTCTATCTATTGTTGCCGTTTAGGATAAGCATTTTGGTTTAATTTTCGTTTAGAGTTTTGAGTTAGTGTGGGTTGGCAGACGGCTTAAACAGAATCGAAAACGCAACCTTAAGATGGGCATCTATTCCGTAACTGTACGTCCGATATTTGGGAGCATCGAATGCCAGTAAATTTTAGCGCTTTACAGATGACAGTGACAGGATAGTGACAAGTATCGGTTTCATATAGGTCGAAGGCTTACAGAACAGCTGCCTGGCCATGACCTATGCAATCGGGAGACAAAATTATAGCTTTTTTTTTTTGGATAGGGTAATCGTCCGCCGTTTCAAATGTCAAAATAATTTTATTTTTTATTTTATTTTATTTATTTCGACAAATACATTAAATATCAATAGCTTCAAGAAGACACTATTAAATCACCTATGGTTTGTCTTAGTGTCTTATTCTTCAGTCTATATGTTCGCGTCGCTTATTCAGGTTAGGTTAGGTTGTTTTGTTAATTTTATTTTCAGAAAACATTAGTTTTATATATTAATTTCCTAGGTTAATTTCGGAATTTTATACAATTTCTAGGAAATGTACATTTCCTAGGATATGTGTGTATTAAAAAATCTTTGAAACAATATTTTATACATTTCCTAGATAGCCTCGGAATTGTATACATTTCTTAAATTTCATAAATTTCCGGTAACATATACAATAATCTAAAATCTATACAATAATAAACAACATATAACATATACAATAATAAAATTTAATATAAGTAATTAAGTACATTAAACATAAGATAAAAAAATTTAGGTAGTGCACTTAACCCTAATAACACATAAATTACAATTTTGGCTCTGACGCGGCTGCGAGAATATCGCTAGATGCGGTAATTTACGACAAAAGTATATCTATTCTACGTCCTGCATCTATCTATACCTTAACTATTTTATGAGTTATCAAAAACAAATTACCTACTAGCAACATTTGCAGTGCGCTCTCGCCCGCCTCGCCACTATCTCAAACTGGTTTTATTACTCCGATAAGACCCCGATATAACACAAAAACGATATAACACAAGAGTTCAGAAGCTCTGCCTACCCCGATAGGAAAATAAGGAATAAATAAAATAAAAAATCCAAATTCAGGTGTGACTGTGTTACTTTAGAAAATGATTAGGTTTAGCAGATTAAACGTATTTTGATTATAGGTGAGTATGACATGTTTTATATGATAGTGGAAGTGGATTTTCTACATAGATTAATAAATAGTTATATGTAATATTAAGTGCTGTTAGTTATTATAATATGTATGTGATTGTATAAATTACGCGTGCGTAGGTAAGTATGTGGTATCGTGTATTTATGTGTAGATTAAAATTATTTTAAAAATATGGTAGTATTTAATATTTATAATTTACTTAGGAAATAGTTTTTTGGAGTAGTCGAGATAGTAATGTTATCTTTTACATTTTGCGGTATTTTATTTATTAGGTCTGGCACAACATATTCAGATCTTCTTTTGCCATAGTAATTTCGGTCTAGTTAATGTTTTTGTGCTGCATGACTTAATGTTCTCAAATAAACCTTAGGATACTGTATCTCAGATCTACAATACTGCTCCAGCAAGATATTGAGTTCCCCCCCCCCTCCAGTCTTTCCCTTACTGGCAGTACCTTGCAATATTTAAATAGCTCGATATCAGTCTCACATTTGTTTTTTATCTTACTGAGTATAATTAGTTTCAATATTCTTGTTTGCAGTCTTTGAATTTGATCAAGATATGTATTAAATGTTCGCCCGTAGCTACTCAGACCATATGACACAATACTTTCGGCCAACGTGTTGTACAATTGTACATCCCACGGAGAACAGAAGAAGAAATTCGTCTTCTAATAATATAAATATTTGACATAATGGCACGTAACTTGTCACATACATAATAATAGTTATAATTTCTTGTGCACACGAATAAAAATGTCTATAAGTTATTAGATTTATCGCATACAATTATTTGAATTCAGAACTACGTACTTTAATGTTGTTTTATTATAATTTTGGAAACACGAAGTTTACTGTGAGACAATAAGAAAATAGGAGCAATGTACGAGAGCCGCACGTCAAGTTACCTATTTGCACTACGAAAGCCAGCGCTATTACGAGCTACATAATGGCGACGTCAAGGTCATCATGTATAGCCTGATGTGCTGCCGTGTGTACGTTGAAACCTCACTCACTAACCGAACAGTGAGAGCCACCAACCTGCAAATTTCTATAAATAACTAAGGAATTATAGTATTCCTGATATTCAAAAACACACATTTTGCAAAGAGCTTCCCCTGAGTTTCTTGTATGTAGGTATATATTTCTCTTGGGAAATTCACATAATAAATAAAAAACATGTTCTTAATTCATAATAATAAATGCTTCCACGCTGGACTGGGTGTGAAAGAAAAACTTAGTATTTACTAGCTGGTTACTCTTCCCAAGGCGTACTGTAAATGAGGAAAGAGGAACGTGAGGTTATTGCTGTACAGTAGGGTGGAGTGAAATTCCTTTTTTTTAATTTTCTCTAAGGCATACCTGAAAAAAGCTGCGTGGTAGGCACAATAAGCGGAAGCGAAAATATTTTTTGTTCCGGTTTATATTTAAAGGTGCCCCCCGTTAGGACAAAGTTTTGAAAAAAAAAACGAAACTTGTCAGAGTTTGATGGTGCAAAACCAAATGCAAAACTTCATAAAATGTCGTAGAAATGTTTTTTTGTGTTTCTTATGGTATCTAGTCATTAATAACTGTCAAGTGTGACAGTTATTTTAATACAAGTAAGCGCGTTCTCCTAGGAAACATATGTTCGTTAAATTGATAGTAACGGTGTAATTTGACAAAATTGATTTTGAAACATTTGGTCAGTAAAATTAGTAATTATAATGTTATTTTATTCAATTATGTTTGTAATAAAGACATTTATGAATTTTATTAGGTTCCATTTTTGTTGTTTACAGTAAAAATTACTCAAGTTACAATTCGTCAAATTATAAAATGTCCAGCGTTTGGCACGAAAAGGAGTCATCTCGTTTGGAACAGCTTCAAAATTATAAAAAACTTTCCTGCTAGCAGCAGTAGCACTAGCAGCAGTATTTCTGATAATTTACTTTTAACGGTGTCTTCCCCTTATCACGTACCAACATAAGTACCAACATTGAGTTGTTGAGCCGTCTCCTAAACAGATGCGTTTAAATCTGCCATCTTTGCCATCTTTAAATCTGCTCTCGTATTATACTGATATTATTGCTTCGAATCAAATAAGTAACTGTTACTGAGCCACCTTTAACTAAAAGTGTATCTAGTGAAGCTTTAAAATAAATTATAGAAAACGGTCTTGAAACGAAAGAGAATAAAAGACCCTTTCCTTGTCACACTCAAGCCGTGGAGCGGTGCATCAAGCTCGTAACTGAAACTTCAGGTACTGTATTGTATATAGAGAGGAAAAAGTGATGGTTTTATATGGGCCAGACTGTCATCGCGTCAGTTGATGAATTTTCTACTTAATTGGCTATTTTGTAACATTTTCTTGCATCTATATTTCGTAAATATAAATCGCATTTTTATTGCAAAATTCTTGATTTATTTATGTTTTAAGATGATTTGGGGCACCATGAATTCCAAATTTTTAAAAATATTTTTTAAATAACACAAAAATATAGGTTTTGAACAACATAAAACTAGCTATTCCGATACCTTATTATTTTTTATATACATCTGAATGAACCTGTCAAAAATGAATGAAATCATCCTTTTTTTAAATTTATTTCGTGCAGGGGGCACCTCAAAACAATGTAATACATAAATGATATTTAATATACTTTATTTATATATCCAAAGGCAACTTTTTACCACTATGCTAAAACAAAAAAAAAAAACAAAAAATAATTCTCCATACATTTTCACTCCACCCTACTGTACAGTGGGCGAAAGGCTTACAACCTCTTACCGCGAATTATCATGTTTCATCAAAAAGCCCTTATTTATGGGATAAATGTTATATAGGAGCAACCGAAATACATCATCTGTGAAAATTTCAACTGTGTAACTATCGTGGTTCATGAGATACAGCCTCGGACAGACTTATCTATAAAAACGAGCAAAAAAATCACGTTTTTTGTATGGGGGCCCCCTTAAATATTTATTTTATTCTGGTTTTTAGTATTTGTTGTAATAGGGCCAATAGAAAAACATCATCTGCGAAAATTTCAACTGTCTAACTATGATGGTTCATGAGATACAGCCTGGTGACAGACGGACAGACGGACGGACGGACCCTTTGGGTACGGAACCCTAAAAAGATGTATAATTGAAATTGTTTAGTTAACTGTTCTTGTTGTATCCAACATATAAAGTCATTTTTTTGTGAAAATTTAACTGGCTAATGGATTAATTTTTATAAGAGTAAATGTTTTGTAAAGAACACTAGTGTTCTACACTAATATTTTAAAGAGGAAAGATTTGTATTTTTGTATGTAACGAATAAACTTAAAAACTACTGGACTGATTTTAAAACTTATTTCATCATTAGGATGCTACATTATTCCTGAGTAATATAGGCTACATAATTTTCCCAAATTCCTACGGGGTACGAAGTCCCGAGCGGAATGCTAGTCTTTTAGAAATAAAAAAAGTTTTAAGCTTGAGCTTGAATATGAATAATTGTGTACTTATTTTCTTTCAAGGATATAATGGATATAATTTTCAATCATCACAAGCATACGGTGATGGACCTGTCCTGTACGTACAACTACCAAACGAGTCTGTGCCTGTCCAAAGACGTGTGTCCAGAGGCCAGGAGCAACGGAGTTCTGTTGCTGCATTCCAGTTATAAAAGCGAAAATGCTGCTGAGTCTTCGGAAGACCGAATCTACAATGTAAGTTTTTTTTAGTGATAGCTCTATAATTTTTTTTAATGGATAACCTCCGACATTTATCGCCTACAACTCTTAAAAGGCTGAACCAATTTTAATCGATAATGGCTAAAAAAGAAGGATCTTAATCACGTCAGCTTTCAAACAAAAACAAACGCATCGAAATCGGTCCATTCGTTTGGGAGCTACGATGCTACATACAGACACACAGATAAACGTCAAACTTATAACACCCGTATTTTTTGTTTTGTTAAAAATAAAGTGTTTATCTATCTATCTAGGGAGGGGACACCCGTCAGGCACAGGCGGGTGATCAGTCCACTTATTTGGGACCATTTCACCCAATTCCCCATAACAGCGCATGAGTTTTACCTCTGTTCTGATGTTTCCACCTCTTTAAACCTCCCAGAAGCTTTTGTAAACCCAATTATCTCCTTTATGCTAATCTCTTGTATTTGTTCTGCTTTTACCTCATCCATGCCTATTGTCTCCCATCTTACCAGAAAGAGTAGACTTGTTTCCTCCTTGTCGCATTCTGGGCAGGTGGGATCACTTTTTAAGCCCATTATTGTTAGGTGTTGGTTCACAGGACCGTGTCCCGTGAGCAGACCCACTACAATCCTGATGTCCTCTATTTAGGTTTAGAAGTAGTTTTGACTTTCTTTTTCGACGGCCGGTTTGGTCGAGTGGTAGTGACGCTGCCTCTTGATCGGCGGGTCCTGGGTTCGATTCCCAATCGGGGAAAATATTTGTGTAAAAAGCAGATGTTTGTTCTCGGTTCATAGGTGTTTGTGTTTGTCTTTGTGTGTTCCAAGGGACCCACGACACAAGGGAAAACCTTAATGTGGGCCTTTGAGTGTGAAGCGTTATTTTTTTTTTTTTACGTATGTCTTTAGGAAGATTTTTGCCTGGCGGCACTGTTTGTTATGCTTCCATCTTGAGTTAGCTTCTTCTGTTATGTTTTTACTTATTATGCCTTTGCTAATTTTACTTGAGATAGGTAGCCTAGGTTTCGGCTTTCCTTGCTAGCTCGTCTGCTATCTCATTGCCTATATGTCCTTTAACTTGGTCTTGGTCTTGCTGGCTAGGGCGTTAATCGCCTCTTTGCATTCTGTGACTAGGGCCGAGTCGGTTACGACTCTATTTAGTGCCTTCACTATAAACTATGACATTCTCTTTGTAACCGGTTTATGCTTTATGCACCTGCATGTGTTATGGTATTAAAACACACGTGTTATAATATAATCGTACTTACTTTTGTCTTGTCTTCTTTCGTGTCGATGGCATACATTTTTTTGGCCCAGAATTATGATAAACTTACGCTTTTTCAGCATAAACTTAAAACAAGCTACTGTTTCATTCGCAGGTTTTGATTTATTCGTTTTTTTTTTGCTTCACTCGTCAACTAACTAATCATTCAAGGCAAAGCTTTTCTTTTAATTTAAGTACTTGAGGAGTAGAGTCACTGTAATTAACCGTAATTGCCATTATTGTATTTAGTCTGCGGTGGCAAACATCGTAGAGCTCATCTACGACCTTGTCAAGATTGAGTTCAAGAGTTAACCCATCTCATAATAGATAGATAGATAGATAATACGTTTATTCAATGACCAGCAACTTTGACATAAACGTAAAACAAACAACTTCACACACTACACAAATATAAGCAAAGAAAAAATATCAAGGGGAATCGTGATGTGAAACGCTGGTCAAGGAAGAGGTCCTGACTCAGCATAGTGTTGTGGTGGCTGTCAGTGTCTTTAAAAATATACGCGCACTTCGAAGAACAAACAAAGAAAAACATGATTAAGAGTATGAATATTAGTAAGAAAAGAAAAAGAGATAGAATAGTAATAGTTAAATAATATATAAGTAAGAATTATAGAAAATAAGTAGGTAGTTGAACGAATAAACGTAATAATTATGTTAATAAAACAATCAAATACAATTCGTAAAAAATTACTTAAAATTAAATTGATGAGTTTGTTCCAAGCGCTGATGATCTAGTAAATATGTTTTATATATTTTTTTGAATGTAAATTTATTTCGACAATCGTACAGAGGAGGTGGTGGTAAGTCATTCCAGTACTTGGAAGAGAAAAATCGATAGCTGCCGCGACAAGTAGCAGTTCGATGACGAGGAGGAATGAATCGGGGCTGGCGGGGACGCAATCTAGGACGAGTTGGTTATAAAAAAAAAGACGATTAACCTTTTGCATAACTATTTTTAATTTTCATTTCAGGCGATTTACGAAAGTCTAAGCGACTTTGAAATAGGAATGCAATCGAAGACAGTGTTCCGTAACGTATTGAGCACGAATTTGAACAAGTTGCGAAATTCCACGGACAGCTGCGTAACGGAGATTGACGCCTTCCTGAAGATACCCAACCGCACTCATCCGGTAGTTAAAAAGTAAAGTATTCCATGATACATTAAACCGCATTTTCAGCAGCCAACTCTTCTCAGGCATACTTTAGAAATCAATCAGTAGTACGCAAGGGTTTTGCTGAATTGTGGGCGAAGGCTGACAACCTATCACCATTATATTCATTTCCCCTCTAATAACCGTCTAGTGGTTTCAGAACCACATGACTTTCTACCTACCCCGAAAAGAAAGACACGCATAGTTTTACGACGATATTTCA
Organism: Aproaerema taeniolella; assembly: GCA_949987775.1. NCBI lineage: Eukaryota > Metazoa > Arthropoda > Insecta > Lepidoptera > Gelechiidae > Aproaerema > Aproaerema taeniolella. The sequence goes on from OX465262.1 coordinate 6,972,031, forward strand.
TCCTAATGTACATTTTAATCATATTTTAATTCACGTTTACATATGCAGGTTTTTATTTTATTTTGTGTTCTGTTTTTGTTTCCACCGCAAATTGTTATTAATTGTTTAACTCGAAATATACACATCAACACTGTCTAGGGATTTGCATGATTTTTCATACAAAAGAGGTCTGTTTGAGTCAAAACTACTTCTAAAAGCCTACTCGAGATACATGGAGCGCTATAATTTTCAGACAAGCAAGTGCTACACCTGAATTTTTAATTCTAATCAATTAATTTTGTTTTACTTGAAATTTGTGAAAACGTGACGAAAATGAAAAAAAAATATTGCGTAAATTCTACTATTTTCATACAAAAAGCAGGCAAAAAGTGCATTTTCGTTTTCGTTAAGTTTCCACAAATGTTAAGTAAAACAAAATTTATTGGCTAGAATTGAAAATTCAGATTTAGCACTTGCTTGTCTGTAAATTATAGCCCTCCTTGTATATCGAGTATGATTTTATAGCTTCTTAAACAAGCCTCTTTTCTATGAAAAATTGTGCAATATCCCTAGACCGTGTTGATGTGTATATATAGGTAGATAATAAATACAGGTAGACATTGTATAGTCTACCTGTATGAAAACATTTACCTTATGCTTGTCATTCTTTAGCACTTGTGGGCTGAATTGTAGGTAAGTACTGCAATGGTGAATCTGCCAATGTTGTAAAGTTAATACCATTTTTTTCTGTTTTTTATTTTACAGCGAAACCAGATCTTAGTAAAGTATTGGAAGAATATTGACTTTTTTACCTAATATCCATAAAGGATGTGAAACGATTTCATCAACATTTCAACCTACGTCAAATACTTTATTTATTATTGTAATTACTAATAAGATAAATAAAAAATTAAAAAAACAAAAAAGAATCGCATTATAATGAAAATTTATAGTGTAACAAGTATTTATTAAGACGCATGATAAGCTTATATGGTAACCAAGCATGATAAGGTTTGGTAACCAAGCGTATTATTTCACTAGTTTCACAAACTGTAATTACATTGCGATCGGTTTTCTTTAACGTCATTTTGAAGCTTGAAAAGCGAAGGCTGCAGGCCGAGAGCGATAGTGACAGTAGCGCCGCGACAAGATCGCGGTCCTATGTCAAAATATCAACTTTGACAACGCCATAGGGCGAGCAAGCCTTTGCGCAGGACCCTCGCGCAATCAAAGTGAAGTTTCAGCGTGAGCCGAGCGCGAGTTTGTCGTTATCGTGCTAGAGCTGCTGACGCAGAAATGTCTTCGCATCTTGATAAAACTCCTTAATTGAACTGATGAATAATAACATGTAAAGGAACGTACTTGTCATGCGCCTTAATAGAATAATATGGGGTGCACGAAAGGAGCCTCCCCGAGCGGCGTTTATGGATAGCTTCCAAAACGCCCGGCGTACCCTGGTAACAGCTCTAAACTCAGCAACGCAGAATCCGGCTGGCTGGCCAATCCTTTCATCACGACAGTTAGTTAATCCAAGAACACATTTATTCTAATTTATATTATGTATATCTCTATCTTCTTTGTTTTTCCCTCAGTTTCGCAGGTGTTTAGCCGTCGTCGTAGCATTTTAACCTTTAAGTACTCAAGTGTATTTTCGAAACCACAGCAGAAAAAATATGTTAGCCTTTACATCACCTTTATCTCGATTGTAATATTTGTAATTACGCCGGATTTCAAAGTACCGATGTATAACGTTAATCCTGATTGACTACTGTCTACCCTGGTGTTAAGAGTCTAAAGTGACAGTTTACAGTGTAGTCTGAAAATTTAAAGCTATTCAGATTTTTATTATGTAGCATTCCCTGCTTTATAAGTTTGCATTTTAAGGTTTTCTCTTTCTGACAGATTTAAAAATTTTAGTTACAGGCAGGATCCTGGCAAAAGGATTGTTATAGCAGTCATTGGATGTGGCAATATGCGTCGACCACTCAATGTTATAAAATCTGCTTTAATATTCACGAAATCTCCTCTTTATTTCGTTATATTTACCGAAGACTCCTTCAAAAAAAAGATAATCAAAATGTTACTAAGGTGGAAAGTTCGAACCTTTAAACAATTCGAATTTGAGGTGTTCAGCAACAACAACACATATCCCGAAGAATACAAAGGAGTTTGGATGAATCTTTATAAAGAATGTGTGTTGCAGAAGCTATTTTTCCCGGTAAGTGTAACTTTATTTCATCTGATGGTTTGTCTCGTATATTAGGACAAGGACATCTTTTTGTTAGTGTTTTATAGTATACTAGCTTTCTGCCCCGGACTTCGTTCCCGTGGGAATTTGGGAAAATTATGTAGCCTATGTGTTAATCCAGAGTGTCATCTACCTCCATACCAAATTTTATCAAAATTGGTCCAGCCGTTTGAGTGTGAAAGAGTAACAAACATCCATCCATCCATTCATCCATCCATACATACAAACTTTCGCGTTTATAATATTATACAGGTTGAAAAAGAACCTCCTAGCTTTATTGAAAATCCTGAACCAGTATCACTTACTGATCACTTTTTATGTTTTTTATTTTTATTTTTGGGGGGGGGGGGTTTCCTTAACGTAGACAATACTCGGGCGCACCCCCCAAGCGCTACCCGCACCCCTCGCTTGCCTAGTGTAGGAGTAACGTCTGCGTTTAGGCAAAAAATGAACTATTCCCATTGAAAAAATACAAAAAAAAATTTTTTTTTTCATAAATGTGTTCTTTGAGTGATACTGGTTCAGGATTTTGAATATAGCTAGGAGGTTCTTTTTCACCCAGTATAAGTAAGGAATAAGGATATTTTGTTTTTGTTAAGATTATTTGTTATCTACACAACACCAATAGTCCAGTCACATGTTTAAAAATATCGATCAATAATATCATCACCGACTAAGAACTGCACCCTTTCTTCAGTAACTGTTTTACGAGAAAAAAAGACAGAGCGTTTTCTGACAATAACTTTGTAATACTTACATGTGCTGATTAAGAGGTTTGCTTGCGGCTAAGGGTATTTTGGTAAATATTTAAGTAGCGTACTCGGGGCCGGGATCTTGTAATTTTTTCAGATGTTATTACCCCACATCGACTCTCTCATATACATCGACGAAGATGCACTTTTCCTCGGCCCAGTCGATGAAATGTGGGACATTTTTAAGAAGTTCGATAACCAAACAATTATTGCAATGGCCGAGGACCATTACGTTCCAGAACTTGCTTTTTATCCATTTTCTAAACAAACACCTTATTACCAAATTACGGGTGAGTTTCGAGAAACTATCTTTTGTTCTGTTTTTTGCGGTCGGCGTAGTATGCGTGGCAATTTCCAAACTTCGAAATGAATTGCTTTAGTATGTTTGATTTTTAATTTTAATATTTCCTTTTCTTCTTTGAATAAAGCACCATAATATCGATAATATTATGGTGTTGGATTTGTCTTTTTTTTTGCTAATAAGTCTTACATTGTACTGCTATGCAAAACCTTGCTTGATTACCTACCTCCTGGTAGCTGCATAATTTATGATAACGTTTGACTCCATAGGTCTGAACAGTGGCGTTATACTAATGAATCTAACAAGAATGCGAAATTTCAATTGGCACGATCGAGTTAGTAATACATACAAGGAATGGAAGAATAATCTTATTCTCGGAGACCAGGTGAATAGCTACTACAAACCATGATGCAACAAAACAACAAGCTACACTACGTATTCTTCTTTACAGTTGCCTTAACTGATGATCATATTATAAGTGTATTACTAATTTTCATCACTTTCCCGCGGAAATTTTGCAAAACCCTATGTTACCTGTGGAACAATTGTCACATTTGTTTACTAGAACAATGATATAACGCTGTTAATAGCTACTAAATTGAATTAAATTGACTGTAATTTTCTGTTACAGGACGTACTCAACATAATTTTCAATGAATCTTCAGAATCCGTTTTGGTGCTACCGTGTAGATTCAATTATCGTAGTTATTTATGCGAAAAAGAAGACAACAGAGTAAGTGAGATCAAGCTACTTTATTACTTACATTTTTTAATATTTGTCAACAACTAAATTCCCACTGCTAGGCACGGGTCTCTTCTAATGTTCCTGTCATCGCCACTTTGACTAGGTACCATCAATGATACTTAGACGATGAACGATTTTGACTGAAAAGCTACATTTGGCTTACGGCTTACACCTTCAGTCAGAAGCAATGTTTAGTAAATTGATATTAATGTTGACGTGTTGAAATGTCTTCACGATACACGGTCACGATCCAGGCTAGTTGATGCTCGCAGTGTGCCTAGTCTATGATGCCTGCTACCCCTAGAAAGGCAAAATATAATTTAACATTTGACATTCACAGACCATGCTAAGTAAAGTTTGCAAAGATGTTCTAAGGTCCGGTGTTAATTTGCTGCTCGACGTCTCCTTCAACTTGGAAACTTTAAAGGGTAGTGTGTTTTCGGTAAATATCCAACCTAACTACTTATACTTAGTTATTATTGTTATCATCGTCGGTGGCGGAACGGCTAGCGGGTCGGAATTGTACGCAAGGCCCGATCGCTTGTGGTTGCAACGCCAAAATAACTTTTTCTTAGTTTTGGAAGTTAGGTAGCTGATTTAAAAAAAAAATACTTACTAATTTTAGAAGTGCTCGTACCCCAGTGGCGCTCGCTGATATCAACCGATCAGTGAGGTTAAGCAACGCACACAGAGGCATGGAACCTGATGGGTGCTGACCAAACTGACATTTTATCACCACAAGCGTTTCCGTGCTCCGGAGGGCACATTAAGCTGTCGGTCCCGGCTGGCTAAAGTCGTTAAAACCAAGTCAGAGTCCACTTGGCGGTTTGAAAACTCTGACACCAGGGTTATAGCCAAGTTCGCCACACACTATACCTACACGATAAGAATAATTATTAATCAATGCTCTAACATTAAAAATAAATCGTGTTTGTACTTTGCAACAGCACGCCTTCATTAGTTTTACTAACCTGGTAGAAAATACTAATACCTTCTTACCCCTAGGTAAATATTCCTAAATTACACCCGTCATTGTTTGTCAGTATTGGCTTCGCTCTTGACTACAATATAGGGCGAGGCCGAAGACTGAACTCCGCGTAGGGCGAAGCCCAAAGCGTCACCAAACACTCAGGGACAAGATGTAGCAAGCTCACCCAAAAGATGCTTTATTCACTCGAACTCAAATTTAACCGTGTGGTGATCGGTTGAGAATAACACCACCCCATCTCTTTCCGTGGGTGTCGTAAGAGGCGACTAAGAAAACACAAATGAGACCTGCCTCCTAGTAATCCATCCCAGGCAACGACACTTCATTTTTTTCTGAATCTGAGGTGTCGTCAGACCCATGGTCTCATGCGGTGTGGTAGGCTCTGTGAAGGGCCGTCTGGTTCGAGACCACCCTCCTACCGAAGTCCGACGACAAATAACTTGCTGTGTTCCGTCGGTGCGTGGGAGTACCAGTGCCTTTATAGGCATTTTCTGGGTTAACTCGCTCCATCGTCGACCTCATCTCTGATCTTATGGTCAAGATTGAGGTCAAGAGTTAACCCATCTTGTAATAAAAAAAATCTCAAATTCAAATTCAAAATATATTTATTTCGTAGAACATTCAGGATTTTACTTAAAGTATGTCAAAATTACATAAAATACATACATTAAAAGATTCAAAATACATACATAGGTACATAATATTAGTTCTTTTGACCCTACTGACCGCCTATTCGCAAAGGTGCAGTCTCTTAGACACTCGGGTTTTATGACCATTCCATTCTTCAGAAGTGTGCACTAAAAAAGATCAAAAAGAGTTCGGTGCTAATCCTCGGGATCTTACCGAAGGAAGCAAATTAATTAAGCAAATACTTACACATATTTTCCATCTACAGGTAATGTACCGCGCTATCGACGAATTTGCCATCGGGGAAGATCCCAGAATCCTCCCTGTGATCATAAAATGGTATTTGAAAAACAAACCCCCGTCCCTATGCAGAGATGTGATTGAATCGTCAGTGAACTATATAAATCAAACGGTTTACTTCATTTCACCGAGTGCGAATTTTTATTCAATCATGTAAGCATCTTTAAATATTAAACAGGCTGGCAAGTTAAGAGACCCTTACATTTTTTTCTTAAATAATGAAATAATAAAATATAATCATATAATTTTTTTATTTTTTTCCGTTTTGTCTTTTATAAATTCTGTTGCTTTCACGCTGGACTTGAAGTGAAAAAAAAACGTAGAATGAGCTAGCTACCGCGTCCTCTCAGGCACTCTGTAGGACTCAGTAATTGGGGTGCGAGTTTGCTATCTCGTGGGCGAAACACTATAACAACCATTCACCTCTGTACTTCGTTCTATCTGATATTACCCCTCAGAATGTATATCGACAAGTGGTTTAAGAACCACAAAATGCTTTACCTATCCCGACAGGGATAAATAGTCTTTTTGATTTCTCTCTGTTCTATTGTGAATTTAATGTACACACGGCAGCACATCAGGTTATACATGTTGACCTTAACGTAACCCTTATTTCGCTCGCCGGCTTTCGTAGTACCAAATGGGTAACCTGACTTGCTGCTGTCTGTACCTGTCAATGTATAAAAAATTAATTCTTTAATCGTATAGTTAATTTGTTAACTGCATTAATTCGTTATTTCTTATTCAATGAACAGGAAGTTTAGAGCCTCAATGACGGCTCCATTGTCCAGCGAAACTCAAAAAATGGTCAAAAAACATATTACTGGTGACAGGTATGAAGCGTAAGTGGTAATAAATATGATTATGAAGAAATACTTCTGACATTTGATTAAAATTTTCCAAATGCTAGATTTTATAATAAATGATACATTACAATTTAAATGTCTCTAGAATGCAATAACTTTATATTTTTTAAAATTTCGCTGTATTGTGGGCGAAAGGCTGATAACCTCTCACCAAATCATTGGCGTATCTAGGTTTATTTTCTAGGGGGGGCCTGGTAAAAATTAAATGTACTCTAGCTTAATACGCTGTGTATTCAAAAGTAACTAATACAGTATTATTATTTTTTACCAACCCATATACGTCCCCACCGAGGGGCACGGGTCTCTCTTCGAAACACGAAAGGGATATAGGCCATAGTCCACCACGCTGGCCCAATGCGGGTTGGTGGACCGCTCGTCTTTCGAAAATGAATTTTCTTGGACGGGCTGGTTTCATCACGATATTTTCCTTCACCGTTGAGCAAGTGATATTTAGAAATCCGTACATAAATCCGAAAAAAACGAATTTAGTGGTACAGGCCCGCGCCAGGATTTGAACCCGCAACCTTCCGATTACAAGTCTGACTCATTACCAATGGGGCTATCACTGCTTATAGTAGTTTATACATTATCATGTAGATTTCTTTGCTGTAAACTATATAATTTTTTTAATGATATTTGTGTGAATTTGTCAGTATTTTGGCGTCAATTATAAAATTTCGAACTGGTAGCCCAAAATTCTGGGGTGGGCCCTAGACCATACTGGGGTGGGCACGGCCCACCCGGCCCCCCCTCTATATACGCCTATGCACCAAATACATCATATTTCATCTTATAACCCTCTGAATGTATGTCAAACGTGGCATCAAGTGGTTTTAAAACCACTGATCAGAGTATCACCACAATGAAGAGCGTATGTGTGTATGTTAAAAAATTTTGTCACTTCCGATATTCATCGCTTAGGTACTTATATAACCAAAGATCGGAATAGGTAGTGCCATTTTTGGTCAATGACCCCAAACATTATGTTAACATGGATACGCCTAGTGGGAAATGGATGTTGTTGATGGGAATTTGAAAATTCGTTACGATCAAAACATTTTATATGTATAAGAAAATAACCTTAGTTTGAATTTTACTAGAATATACAGAAAAAAAACATGAAATAATCGCGATTCTCAAAAAAAAAACAAATACTTATCGCATTACTAAAATAAGGATTGATAAGTACTTGCAAGATTTTTCTCAAAATTTATGTACGTTCCATATTGTAAACACTGAAAAGAAAACCATACTAGGAAATCAAGGATAAGGATTAGTTTGTAAGATACAAGAATATTCTTGAAATAACATTGTCGTAATTTTTAAAGTTCGGTTAACCAAGTGTTATCGTAAAACAATGTTATTTGAGTAAATTAATTTAAAATAAATGCGTTAATATTTGAAAACTTTCAAGTTACAAATTTAACAATCCCCACCTAGTGGGTATTTAATGACATATCCATGTTAAGATAATGTCATGAATTCCCACTAAATTGCACTACCTATTCCGATCACTGATTATAACTTACGGTTGAACCAATTTTGATCACATATAGCTAAGAACCATTTCGATTACGTCAGCTTACAATAAAAAAAAACCGCATCGTTTCCTAAACTTCAGGAGCTACGATACCGCAGACAGACACACAAATACACAGATACACACTTATAACATCCATCTTTTTTTGTCGGAGGTTAAAAAGAAAAAATTTTTTTTTATCAGGAATCATTTATTTGATTCAGTAACTAAGTACTAGTTTTCGCCCGGGACTTCCTTCCCGTAGGATATTTTTAATTTTCTATTAGGACGGAAAATTGGTCCAGCCGTTCTCGAGTTATAAGTGTTCGAACAAACCCGACTTTGTTATATATATTAGATAATAAAAGCATAATAAAATAAATGTATCGTTGATGAATGTAGTTTGCAAATAATTTTGAAGGAAACATAAATAATTTTGCGGGTGACTGCAAAAAGCCGCAAAAAGTAAACTGGCAGCAAAAAAAATTGCGAATAAGTATTAGGTAAGTATATTGATTCGGAGATAAAACTGCGTACTTATAGGATGTTAGGAAAAGAACTGAAGACCTTTAAACCAAATCCTGTAAAAGTGGAATAAAATCTGTTAAAACATACCTACATAAAGAAAAAGTTACTCGTAAAGTATATAGGTATTTTTAAAGTTGTACTTATATCCCTTTCGTGTTTTGAAGGGAGGCTCGTGCCCCTCGGTGGAGACGTATATGGGCAGTAAAAAGTAAAAAATATTTTTAAATAAACGTATTGTTAATTGTTCAACCTGAATGCACAGCACATACCCGAAAGCACATCGCGCCGATGTATCTGTGTGAGTACCTATTGATCAATCTGTAACGTTACAGCGTTTGTGTGCGTACGTAGAATAAGAATTGAACTTATTTATTATGTGTCGGTATTTGGACTTTTATGAATTATAGCTTTTGCCCGCGAGTTCGTCCGCGTGAAATATATTGTTACTTTGGGCGGCTTTTTTTATGATATTTAACTATCCCCACACAGGTAGAAATTACAAAAACGCTGTCAGAAAAATGCCTAAATACAAAGTTTCATGGTTTTATATTCAATGATGACCAACTTCCATACAAACTTTTATCCTGTATTTCAACCCCTTCAAGCCTTTTTGCGTTAAAGGTAGCTTATGTCTTTTCCCAAGCTCTAGTCTATCTCTGTATCAAATTTTATCAAAATCGGTTCAGTAGTTTAGGCGTGAAAGCGTAACAGACAGACAGAGTTACTTTTGCATTTATAATACTAAGCTTTCCACCCACGGCTCCGCCCCGCGTGGACTACAGGTTACATCGTGCCCAACCGTAGGATAAAATGTAGGGCACTATTTTTGAATCACTCGCCTATCGTTTCGAGCGATATCTTTCGTTGAATTGCGTCGATGCTATTTATTTTTGGATTTTTTTACTACTAAATTCCATGAGTGCTAAGACCTTTTCGCTGAAGTGTAGTGATCAAAAAGTCAAAAGGAAATCAATAGATATCGTTCGACACGAGGCGAGCGATTCAAAATCGTGCGATTCAAGTTTCATCAAAATCTGTTCAGTAGTTAAGGCGTGACAGCGTAATAGACAGATAGTTACTTTCGCAGTTATAATATTAGTAGAGAAGTAAGAATTGTAATATGTCCGATAATATTTATTTCACTGATGCAGCATGTGGTTTATAGGCCCTTGTTTTTCTCCTAACAACCTTTAACAATATCGTTAAGATCCCTCGGTGCGCGAGTCCATTTTATTTAGGAAAATTTTCAGTTGAAAGCGAAATCTGAAATAACTCCAGCTTACAAATAATTTATTGTAATTTTGTATTTTTTTCTAAATTCCGTTTTTTAAATAAGCTATAAACTTGTAACTTTTTAACTCCGTCATTTGCCTAGAATAATATTAGATTAGGTCCATGAGCCTGATATCCTGATAGATGAATAAAAACTACACTACCTAACAAAAAAAAACTTTATGACAATTTCATAAAGTCCTAGTCTAGTAGCCAGAGTCGTGAAAAGCTTTAAAAATAAAAAAGTGACTTTGACGGTTTGACTGTTGTGTTTACATTGGGTATTTTCTTTTCTCGGTATTTTTAATTTACTATTAAAATAAAAGTAATTTAAAATTAATAATTAACGAATCAACATCGGTACAGTATCAATAATACCAAGTTCAAGTTATCAAAATGCGGCGTTCTCCTCTATTTAGAATGGTTGTGTTACTATTATGTAGCTTTATCTTATTTTTAATTCATTATTTGTGGAACTACAGTGATCCTACAAGGGTATTCAAAGACCGTAAAGATGCAAGGGATAATTTTGTGTCTAGTGATTTTGGTACAATCACACGGAAAATTTTAGATTCCAACCCTGATGACATTTTTGTCAGGTAATTTTATTTTAAATCTTACTATATTAAAAACTAACATTCCGCCTTGATTTCGTTCCCGTGGGAATTCAGAAAAATTATGTAGCCTATGTTACTCAGGGATAATGTAGCATTCTCATAGTGAAAGAATTTTACAAATCGGTCCAGTAGTTTTGGAGCCTATTCAATGCAAATGAACAAACAATCAAATCTTTCCTTTTTTATAATATTAGTGTAGGTATAAGGTATTGTATGCAAAGAATGAGGATTAGATACCACACGTATCTAATCCTCGTTCTTTGCATATTTTATACCTAACAAATGTTATTGGGAATAAGTAGCATTTTATTTTATTTTATTGTATGATGAATATGATGATTGTCAGTGCGATTACAACTACTAAAGTATGGGTACCAACCAGTACATACTAGAATGCTCACTCACTGAGCATGCTTACTAAGGTTTTTTTCCTGAGAGATAAGATTTGCCTGTTAATCATGCAGGCTGTTTCATTATTAGCTTCAATATTTTATTTTTTTAAATAGTTGTGTTATATTAGGTATAATTATTGATTGGTTTTTCAGAAATTCTTCATCTCCTGCAGGCTCTGTTAAAAAAACACAAATAGTTGTAGCATTTGTAGTCTGTGATACTCGGTTAGCCGAATCGATGAACCTTGTCAAATCAATATTAATTTTCACAAGATATCCAATACACTTTGTTATATTTGCTGAAGACAATTTAAAGCATCTCGTTATAAATACAATGTCAAAATGGAAGACTTTAAATGATATACTTTTGAGTTTTGAAATACATGATATCAACTTCCCTGAGCAGTCTAAAAGTGAATGGATGGAACTATTCAGCAAATGTTCTGCACAGAGGTTGTTTATTCCAGTAAGTAACATTTATGAAATAAAAACTAAAAATATTTATATTTTATAAGTATGTTGTCATTACACGTAAAATTACCTTTTTATGGGCAACAGAAATAAGTACAGGAAGCCACGTTCCACTGGTCCAATCTAATTATGAACTAATTTTCTGTGACAAATACATTTACATACTAAGGCTTTTGTGTGTACCCTTAGTGTTGTGATACCTGTGATCATTAAATTATTGCAATTGCCTTTCCAGAAATTATTGCCACACATAGATTCGCTGATTTACATAGACACAGATTCTGTGTTCTTGGGGCCCATTGAAGAGATTTGGGAATATTTCTCCCAATTCAACAAGCTCCAAATGATTGGTATGGTGTTGGAGCATGAGCGGTCAGACATGTCATGGTATCCAAGATTTGCCAAACATCCATTCTATGGGAAATTCGGTATGTAGACCTGTAGGACAAGATCTACTTCAGCGACTTTTTCCACACATTTTATGCATATCATGGGTCTCTAGAGTAAAATGCCGTTTCTAAGCAATGATTTGTAAAGTTTAGTTCAGATATAAGAGCAGGTTTTTTTCATGACAACATTAAATAATATGTAACTGCTAAAAAACATACTATATTTTCCAGGTGTAAACAGTGGAGTGATGGTAATGAACCTCACGAGATTACGAGAATTCGGCTGGACAGATTATGTTACATACATCTTGCCAAAATGGAAACTCTACATTCCTTGGGGAGACCAGGTAAATATTCACATAAAAAAATATACATACAGGATGTAATTAAAAGTAGGGGACTTTTGAGCAGGAAAAAAATAACTAAGAACATTCAGATAATTTTGATAAAGAATAAAAACATAGTAAACTTAAAAATTCATGATTATGCACAACACAATTCTAACACAATTTTTCTCATTTCTCAGGGATTGTATGGCGGGGATACAATTGGTATCCCCCGCCATACAATCCCTGAGAAATGAAATAAGTTGACATACCTACTTACAATTGAATATGAAAATCTCTAACTAATGACGATCCACTAAACGATCCACTTTCTTATATAATAAAATAAATGATATGCTAGATATACACCCCTTGTTGCATTTTGAAGCTAAAAACAAAATCACAACTTGGTTAAAAACATTAGACTACGAGCAAACAGAGTTGCTGTTTCATGTCATGAAATAATAGAAATTAAATTAAATAGTAACATATTTTTGTTTATGGATATAATGGTGGTTCTTATACGTGGTATAAATAACTCATAATATTTTATTATTATATAAACACCCCACATAAACAGACATACACAGACACATACACTTTCTCTGAAACACACATTCACACACACATACACACAAACACACACACACACGCACACACATAAACGCGCTCTTATATATTAATTTATACCTACCTATACTCTTAGTCACATTACTACTTCACTAATATTTTGAAATCTGTTTTTTCTTTGTCTTAACTAGTTTATTTTATTGTAAGAATTTCCTACTTATTTATGGAAGAGCAGAGCCTCCCAACACAAGTATTTAACATTACTTAAAGGGAGTGCTCTTGTAACATAATATAATAATGTAATGCTAAGTTAAGGAAATAAATTATTTTTAATTTTTTTTTTTTTTAATGAAAATCTTATGACGAATTACGTCAGCTTTCAAACTACGAGAACACCTCTCTTTTTGCGTCCAGGGCTAAAAATCGTAGTGAATGCCAATGAAAAATAGACCTTATCGTTTTAAATTAAATTTTCAAATACAAACAAAAACAACAGACTCGTGTCATATCACTCATAATGCTTTTTTGATGCCAAAAAAGAACCAATGATTGCATAAACATTTACGTATATGTATAGAGTGACTTTACATTAGTTAGCAAAACTTTAAAGTGTAATTCTACCTATGAAACTGAACAACTTTCTCAAAGGGACCCATATGAGATTTAAAAAAAAATGTCGACTTATACAAACATAAAAAATTAGCTGATCGTTTAAGTTTCTTCATCTCCGGATTCCCCTGTGTCGCCGTGCCGCTGTCAGACTGCGATATACATTGCTAGTTTTCGTGTTTTATGCTGTTTTTGCTGTGTTATTGGAAAAAACGGTTTATCCGAATAAAAAATAATAATCTTAAAACAGTAGCTTGAGCACGATGTGCTCGCGCGCGGAATGTGCCGCGGTCCTATGTCAAAATGACAATATGGACAACGCCAGAGGGCGAGCAAGCCTTTGCGCGTAGCCCTCGCGCAAACAAAGTGAAGTTTCACTGTCAGCCGAGTGACGTGCCGCGCGAGTTTATCGCGCATCATGCTCGTGCTGCAGAAATATTAAAAAACATAATAAAAGTTAAAAACTGTCTGGAGGAAATTTTCGCTAGAAAATCATTCAAAAGTATGGTCTGGATTCAGCGTTTCAGTTTTTGCTAAGCTGTTCCTTACACCCTGTAGATAGATATATATAATAGATAATTCTTTATTGCACAGGACATCACAACACAAACATTTAAGGACAGTATAGTAGAAAAACACAACAAAAAAGAACTTAATATCTGTACAAAAAAAAAGAAAAAATATTTAATTATAGTAAGTTAAATTAAGTTCTGTATCGTGACGTGCAGTGCAAAAGGGTAGCGCTCAGCTGAAGCCACAACTCGAGCTACAAGTCATACGTAACCTATTTCAGGATATAATAAACATATTGTTCAACGAGCACCCTAAGGGAGTGCTCAGCTGAAGCCACGACTCAACTCAAGACTAGCTCAAGTCATACGTAACCTATTTCAGGATATTTTTGTTATATTTTTATTTATTTTGACTATTGACGATGTTATGTTTAGTTTTAACTAATTGGTATATTTTTGTAGACTGACATTGTATTATAAAATACATCGTATTTCAGGATATAATAAACATAGTGTTCAACGAGCACCCCAAGGGCGTGCTGGAGCTGCCGTGCCGCTACAACTACCGTACGGACCACTGCACGTACGGAGACCTGTGCTCCTCCTCCGCGGAGGGCATCGTCCTCTTGCACGGCAATCGCGGCGTCTTCCACAGAGATAACAAACACACCTTTGCGGTAAGTAAACTATTCTTACTTCTTTACTAATATTACTAGTATTCCGCCCGGGACTTCGTTCCCGTGGGAATTTGGGAAAATTATGTAGCCTATGTAGATTTCTAACAGTGAAATAATTTTTCAAATCGGTCCAGGAGTTTCGGAGCCTATTCAATGCAAACAAACAAACAATCAAATCTTTCATCTTCATAATATAGATAGCTAAACGCGAAAGTTTGTAAGTGTGGATGTATGTTCCTATTTCACGCTGAAACGGCTGGATAAATTTTGATAAAATTTGTTATGGAGGAAACTGACACCCTAGATTAACACACAGGCTACATAATTTTCCCAAATTCCCACGGGAAGAAGTCCCGCGCCGAAAGATAGTAACTTATAAAGAAGCATTCATAACCCAATAGCGCTCGCTGATCTCCACCGATGAGTGAGGTTAAGCAAAGTACACAGAGGCAGGGAATCTGATGGGTGACCAAAGTGGCAATTTATTACGAGCGTTTCCGTGCGTCGGAGAGCACGTTAAGTATCGGTCCCGGCTGTTGTCGATTGACTACAGTCATTAAAACCAAGTCAGAGGCCATTGTGTGGTTTGAAAACTGTGACACCAGGGTTAGCCAAGTTCACCACACACTTGACTATACCTACACGATAATAAGAAGAACTATAACTTTATCCTCACTATTATACTTACTAGCGGCCCGCCGCGGCTTCGCAATATATACGGCCGGTTTGGTCGAGTGATAATACCGTTGCCTCTTGATTGACAGGTCCTGGGTTCGATTTCTGAGAAATTATTTGTGTCAAAAGCCGATGCTTGTTTTCGGGTCTGTCTTTGCGTGTGTTTAAAGGGACCCACGACACAAGGGAAAACCTTAGTGTCGGCCTTTGAGTGTGAAGCTTTTATTATTATTGTATATTACAATAATAATTATAAAATGATAATCTATAAAATGATAGTGAAAACTGTTCTTAGATCTATTGCGTGGTTCGTACCTTACATCATAAATTAGCCAGAAATCAGATTCGTTCGACTTGACTGTAGTAAATATCATGATGAATGAACTTAGTAACAAATAAATTGAACTCTCAAGAGACGGCACTGTGTGCTACAAAAATGTGCTATTAACAACAATATCATATCCATTTTACCAACAAAGATCTATTGGAATCTTGTTATTTCTTTATTTATACATTGCATGTCATATGAGTAACAAAGGTGGAAAATATGCATAGGTAATTTAGTGTACGTACTTGTGACCCTCTGTAAGTGGTAGAGGTACACACGGCAGCACATCTGGCTATTCATGTTGACCTTGACTTCGCCCTTATCTCTCTTGTAATAAAATGGGTAACCTTTGCTGTCTGTACACTGCAAACATACTTACATAAAGTTGACATAAATTGCGTACTAAATACGATCAATAATTTATTTTTATTTAACTTATTAAACCTAAGAATATTAGCAAACTGTATCTATGAGATATGTTTGCTTTTGGGGCGTCGTTGATTATTGGTAACAATTGTATTCTCTCTTGTTTCAGGCAATTTACAAAGCTATGAGTGAGTACGAACTTGGCACAGACAAAAGACTTTTCCTGGCTAAAATGAAGTTATACCTAGAAGAGGTACCAATGGCACCATGTAAAGACATCTCGAATCTATTATTGAAAGTGCCGAGCAAAATATTCACAGATAGCTACACTAGATCTGTCCTGATTCATTGAACAAGTATCAAATACGTTATTTTTCTACCAAGAAGTCTATGTCGTAGGTATATTGTTCTCATCCGTTTGAAAATCGCATGGGAATTTTACAAAAACTTTGCCAAAACCAAAAAAAACATTCACAATGCTTGATGCAATGACGCCCGCACTATTGTAGTATAGGTTAATACAGTGTAATTAAAGTAAGATATGCGTAAGAAAAACAGTTGAAAGTTATTTTAGAGAACTTATTAAGTTTAATCTAAAGTTAGTCTGAAGTAGAACAATTTTAGAGATAATATAAGGTTTCGAATAAGTTGCAAAACAGAGCAGTTCGGTTCCGCACTGCATCCGATCAAAAACCGTGACCTACCAATTTTTATGAGTATGAGGGCTCTACTCTATACTATCTACGACCGAAATTTTGAAGCGTCAAATGTTAGTATATCTCTTGTATTGTGCTATACAGATGACAGTGACAAGTAGTGACATTTATCGGCCGTCCGTCGATCGTAGATAGTATAGAGTAGAGCCCCTTATTGCGTAACCTGCCATAGAAATAACTCTTCATTCGGACAACATTTTCACGAATTTGAATTGAATGCAATGCGTGCTAACGCTCGCTGGTGGTATAACTAAGGATAGTATCCTACTCGTCCAAGATCTTTGTCCAATTTCTTTGATCAAATTTCATCTGACGGATGATATCAGTGATACTAAATATTCGATGACGTCGTCCAATTTGATGAAGTTGCTAACCACCAACTTGCAAACGCTCGTCTCTAGAAGCAAACATTAATTAGTTAAGTAATCAACCATTTGACATTTAAACTTAATACATAATAAAATAAATTAATTTAAAAAATAAAAAACCCGACTACGTAATAAAAACTGAAAAGAAAAAAACAAGTAAGTCCAGAAGTCGAAACTTTTGTTCGGACCCATTATTAGGAAGCTGGATTTTTGAAGGGTTATGTTATTCAATAACAAAAGTCTCGATCACTGGTCTTACTTGTTTTTTTTTATTTTCAGTTTTTATTACGTTGTCGGGTTTTTTATTTTTTAAATTATTTAATTTACTTTTATACTTTTTAGTTAGGGTCATATATTTATATTTGTTTATTGATTTTCTGATTAGCTATACATCTCACTTGAATAAAAATTTAAAATTTCCGAATTGAAAGCTTATATTTAAGGGGCCGTCCATTAATCACGTGAGGTTTTTTTTAGCCCTTGGTGATACGTGGTGAGGTTTAAGACTAACCCCCCCTATCCACCCAAACCACGTGTATAGATACCTACAAACAATCTTAAAATTTCTAGAATATTATCTTTAAATACAGGTATAAAGTATAATATTTGGTTTAAAGTCATAACATAACAATTCATTAAATAACATAACATCGTCAGGTATAAAGTATAATCTAATTTTATACTGAAATTAAGGACCATGATAAAATGTCTAGACAGAAAGGTTGCAGGTTGTTTTTGACTGGAATAAAAATAATATTAAAGCAATGATGCGAAAAACATGTATTGTACTAGTACATGGACAGATTTAATGTACGTTGCAAGACTTAGCAAGACTTTCTTCAACACTAACAAATGGATAAGCATCTTGCAAGTCAGTTGTTGGCACTGTGCTTTGTTGAAGACCAACGTCGGTTTCATCAAGCCATACTACACGCTGCTTTTCGGTTTGACGCACGTTTGACGAAAAAATAAATACACGTAATATTTTACTACACCCCCCTCCCCCCTTGTGATATTTCGTGATTTTTGCTAAACCCCCCCCTTTCGAGCCTCACGTGATCAATGGACAACCCACAAGTTGTCCATTGACAGGACAAGTGAAAATCTTTACTAATCAACTTTAAAACATTATAGATCCTAAACGGTAATTCTGATTGAAAAACGATATGAGAAACCTAAAAAGGATTTTTAAATACCTATTCAACGATACTCCATTTGACATAGTTCGTCGATTTTCATTTTTTTCTTTTTCACATTATGGCATCCAAAATTGGCCATTTTGATTTTCTCAAATTTGTATAGGTACTTTCTATGACATTCGTGCTGTCATAACGAATCCAACAACGTATAATTTATCAAAATCACGCGTTTGGTGTAAATAGTGCCACAAAGGTACAAACCCACATACATACATAGGCTGATAAACACATTACCCTCCTTTGCGTCGCACAGTCGGGTAAAAATAGAAGCTTATATGCACAAAAAAGAATATATTTCTTAAAAGACTGTAATAATAAGAGCAATAGCGCAATGCGTCGGGTAATATTTACCTTCCGCTAAATTGACCATTTCTATTTGCTTTTAGCAATCTAGGCTAAAAATTAATTATTTTTGTAAAAGTATTTCCTTTTAGAAATCGATTTTTATAATTAACCTTTAATATAAAACACTAGACTACTCGAACAAGTATTACTATTATTGACAGTATGTGACATAAACAGGGATATAATGTAAGATACCTTTACTATATAGAACAAGTTACACAGATTATTTGTAATAGATGAGGGTTCATTTGTTCGTTATTTATATTTTCCGATCGAATATAATGATTCGGTATTCATTATAATCAAACGGAAAATATAAAATCACGTTATTTAGCAATAAGGTGGCCCATTGTACCAGTCTTTTTAATATATTTTTAAGTTAATCCTGCTTGGTTATTTTCTGTAGTTTAGTATTGCTGAATACGGGTGCTGGGCTAGGTACATATCTAAAATATGATATGTGTACAACTGTTACACTTGTGTAAGATTTGGTTCCTTGAACCCTAATTCTAAGGGTAATCCAATATATCAGTCAGCCATGAACAATAATTATCATGAATTACTATCAAAGCCTAAAAAATGTTGGCCTTTTCTTTTGCCTTCAAAGGAAAGGGCAATTGGCTTGACTGATTTTTCGAGTCAGATTTTATTAAATTCCCCTCGAAACACGAATCTTCTTATCTAATTTATTAAATTTTTTAAGAGTTAGAATAATTAAATAAACTGCAGCTATACAATGTTTATTTTAAACTGTCAGCGACACTTATGATTTGGCAACTGTTTATTTCTTTTCCCCTCAGAACCTAAAACATCTTTTACTTCAAATGAAGCCTCTCAAATTTAAACGTATAATATTGGGGAACTAATTACAGTGCCTTATTAGTTAGTGATGATGAAGCATAATGTGACTGTTAAATGGTAAGGTACAACTTTGGCGATAGTCCTTAAGGTTAACAATTACTGTGGTGAGCTATTGTAAATCGCTCTTATTGACAACCCCAAAAGTTGTACCCTTTTCAGTCATATTACCTAAACATGTAGAGGCTGTAGAGCTATAATAAAATTAAATAATTTTATTATAGCATGGCGTCCATTGTAACTAAGCATTTGATATACAGGGCTTTAGGTAAATTACTTTCAACCTCTCGGGTGGTAAATCAGTCCATGAAACTGAACAACTTCCCAAGGAACAAAGGTCGAAGTATGAAAAAAAATTGTTGACTTCCCATACAAAATGCGCTATCAACTGACGCAGTTTGTATTGGAACTAAAGAATTTTTTTTCGTATTCCGACCTTTGTTCCTTGGGAAAGTGGTTCAGTTTCATGGACTGATTTACCACCCGAGAGGTTGAAAGTGATTTATCTAAAGCCCTGTATAAATCAAGGACATGACACTAGTTTCTAAGGTTTTTTTAAACGTTTTGTGTAGATATTTTACGTTTATTTATTTTGAATCTTGTAGTGTACCAACCACGTAGGTATGTTGGGTGACTTTAAATTAGTTAGAGGAAATTAGGGATGTTAATCAGTCCACGAAACTGAATAACTATCCCCAAGGATTAGTGCAAAATATGAAAAAAAGTAGTTTAAAAAAAAAACAAAGGTTTCTTGGGGGAAGTTTTTAGTTTAATGGGCACAACTAATTTAAAGGTACCATCTCCATGTCACAACTATTGCTATTATACAGGAAGATTTTTTTATCACCATCCAAATTTTTTGTACGTTAACTTTATGAAAATTTAACAGACCCATATTTATTTATTTTATATCGTTTCATATAAAAATTTCAAGCTAGATCGTCTGAAGCATGAAAATAAATCTAAATTTTTGTATGGAAAAAAAATAACATCCTCCAATTGACTTGAAACTTGGTAATAGTACTCTTCAACACAATTTGTAACACCCGTGTTTCTGCGTTTTACAAAATTCATCCTCTTAAGGCGTTAAAAAGGGGAATGAAAATCTGAAAATGTTTGAAAAAAAAATTTTTTTTTCTCCTTATTTACCTACGTTCTATCAAAAAATTTGTCTGGTGATAAAAAAGTTACCCTGTATATGAGTAGGAGACTAATTTATTGATTGTTTTCATTGTAGTGTCCGATTTTTTGGCGTTTTAAGTATAGGATATTCGTCGAAAACAAAATTCATATTGTAGAAAGACCGTTAATTTTGTTTCAAAAATGGAAATAACTGCGTAAAAACCAATATACCTACTTATAATGTAAGTAGGTATCAATACTTTTAGTGTTAATATGAAAAGGGACCATTCAGTTACTTACGATGTACTTTTTTATTGTTTAGCTAGAACCTATTTTTATAATATATTTATTATTGAATGAATAAGTAGCATTAAGTAAAATAAAACTTTATTACGTTCATTTATATATATTTTTTTACCTATCCATATTAATCCCATCGCCATTTCCAATCGTGACACCTTTGGCTTCCCAGACAAAGTAATACAAAGGCAAAATCAGCTGATCGCACAAGCTGTATGGAGAGGCGAATTTTTTTTAAAAATACAATGAAATACTTTATTTGTACACAAGGACATACAGCACAATCAACAGAATATAACAGATGTTTCTTAGGAACAGTTGTTCAGTTTTTAGTGAATTGATTCACATACGTACTTTTAATTTACACTAATTAAAGTCATCCAACATAGGGGGTCTGCATCTACATATTCTTGAACTAATCTTGATGGAAATCCATAAAAATATTCCTTATATAATAAGGTATCTACGACATTTCGAATGAATTGAAAACATGAGATTTAGAAAGGTATTATTCAGACTTTCGCTGTGTTTATTAAAATGGCTCTACAAAGAGGCCAAGACACAATTATACCACATTAGTAGCATTCAGTGCTGTGGTAAGGATGATTTGTGCTTTATTAAAACTAGCTATAACTTCTTTCCCGTGGGAATTTGGGAAAATTATGTAGCTCATGTGTAATTCTGGATGTCAGGTACCTCTATACCAAATTTTATCTAAATTGGTTAAGCCATTTGAGCGTGAAAGAGTAACAAACATCCATACATACAAACTTTCGCGTTTATACCTAATATTAGTAAAGATTTTAATGTCGAAAAAAACGTGTAGGTAGGTAGTTTTTTTTTTCCTTTTATTTATAATCAAATTACATAGCATGAGTCACAGATAAAGTAAATGGTGGTAAACAAAGTTAACTAAGTAAGACACAAAAATATGAGGAGACTAACTAACAGCAAGTTAATACCTACTTTTTAGTTAAACATCGCCCATATTAGTAGGTAGGTATATGTTGTTACATGCAATGAAAAGAACCCCGCACTTTCGATTTGGCTAAAATTTTGGGAAAACGTAGCCTTTAGGTACATTGTTAACAATTGTGAAAAGTTTTAACGTTAAATACTTAATGAACAGTTTTTTATTAATAAAATATTGTTACAAAATACAAATACCTAATCGTATACTAAGTTTTAATAATAAACCGTGACAAAGGGAACAAACTCAGCTTGTGCTACAGTGGAACCGTGGCTCCGTGCAGCGCTGTTTTTCAGCTTGCCCCTTTCTTTAAGGTGGTATGCAGGAATATAGTTATAGAGGGCTAATGTTACTTAAACATTTTTTATAATTAAACAAAAGAAATGAAAGAAAATGAACGTAACCTTAAGGCGACTACAGCACCTAAATGACGATTTTATGATGCGTAGATAAGCATGACGCATTAAATCAAAGAAAAAAATACTACGATAATATTCAGGACATAAACTAGATAAGTAGTTGGCTGAAAACATGATTCAGCACTTTTGGTTCGATAGAAAAAGCTCACAAAGTCACCTCTAAATACCAATATTGTGTATCTTTTAAGCTGTAAAAACGATAGTAAAATTAACTACTACTACTACGATTTTTTTTAACGCTGTACACTCAAAGGCCCACACTAAGGTTTTTCCTTGTGTCGTGGGTCCCTTGGATCACATAATGCACACAAGTACTTGAATTTGCTATCAAAATGTTCGTAATTGAACACTCTCGATAAGTAGTTAACGCATTTTTCGATTTAAGCTGTTACCTTTCCATAAATCTCATTTTTCTAACTTTCGAAGTTTTTACGCACGCACGCTTTCATAGTCCGTAAACTTCGTGTATCGACACTGATCGCACTGCCGGCCCAGGCCTGTTGAGAGACGGAGATGGCACTATTCCTATGTGTTCTGCCTTTATCGGGTGCTGTAGTCGCCTTAATTGAATTTTAATAGACTAATGGCTACACCATTAGTGCGTGTTTGTCTGTGTGTGTGTGTGTGTGTGTGTGTGCATTAAAAAGGAAGGATACTGTAGGGTTATTTATAAGGTAAAGGGAAAAAGTATTTCAGTCTGAGCAATTACCGGTAGGCATGTCTCAAGCTTTTGCAGCTAATTGTTTTTTCAAAAGTGCTGATTTATATTTAGTTTTAAAATTATTCATGCTTATTTATGTTACAACTGATGAAAATCGACTTAACGTCACACCTTCATTATTCCATCGCTAGTTCCCTAATAAGGGCATTGTCTTCTCTGAGTAATCGCACCATTGCTCATGGTACCAAAACAATCACATATGTAACAGGAGATTTTGTGTCTAAAAGCCATTCCTAAAACTAAAAACGCTGTAGAACTGCGAGTAAAATAGAAGCAAAGTATTATTCTTACGGCGAGGGCGCTACTTAGAACCACGAGCGAAACGAAGGATTCTAACGTAGAATTCTGATCCTGAGCGCAGCGAGGGATTCAATGTAATCGCCCGAGGTAAAAATAATTTGCTCTCGAGTCATATACTCTACTTTTCACCCTACCCCCTTTCTATGAAAAAGTAAATTACTAGAACAGATACTTAATTCGCGCGTTTTTTTTTCAATTAGCGCGGGGGCCGCCGCCATGCAGCCATAACGTACCAGCCAGTATTCATACAATTTGCGTTCGATTTCTATGAATGACACATGTTCTGTTAAAATCTCATTTACGTCCGCTAATGATTTTCTGGCGGCGTAAAAGCTCATTTACGCCCACACAAGAGTTCTTAACAGAAATGAGCTCTTTTGCTCCCATTTATAGAGGAACAAAGCGACACTTTTCGAATAGAAGGTTGAAAACGGTTTATCTAAATTCACGCCTGGACATTTATATTTTTTACTAACCCAAAGTTCAACATATCCACTTCTGACTCTTTACTGAAATAAATATTGTATTTTGTGCAAAGTGACTCGCCAAGTTGATAATTATGAAAATAAACATACATAGAAAATAATATAATATCTTCGATCAACTATAAAAAACTAGATACACAGTTCTATGAAACAAAATAGTGACCGAACTACAATACGCTCTCTCGGAACGCCCGAATGCTACTGAACGAAAAGACAACCCAAAACGTCAAGTGGGCGGTCATCTAGTGAGGGCGCTTTTTTTGTGGATTGTGTATCTAGTTTTTTATACTTGATTGAAGTATAATATCAAAGAGTGTGACAATGACAACTCATTAATTTCAATGTCAAGTTGATAAGAGACTGCTCTGGAAAGCTGCTCTGTAAATAAATTGTCTTTATTGCACACAAAAAAACGTAATTATATGATTATAATTTTAACAAACACACCACTTATCTGATAGTGTACAATGCGGTCGCCTTATTGCTATAGAGCAATTTGGGGTGTACCCTACTAAAAAAATATGTTAAAAAGTTAACACCTATAATGACTTAACATGAAAATTATGTGTCTAGTTTCAACATTTTAAAAAATATATATTTAAAAAACTGTTCATTATTTAATGTTGAAACTTTGCACAGTTAATCACCGATATAAAGGCTATATCTTTCCAAATTTTTAACCAAATCGACCGAACGGCTTTTCCCGAACATTTTATGCGGGGTTCAGTTTCTCGTGTAGAATTGATAAAAAGTACTTCAAAACAGACGGGCTTTAAAGGAACTCGAAGCTCAACTAAAGAAGAATTATTTTTTCTTTCAACTGCGCAGTAAGTTATCATTAATCACTACAAACCCGATCACAAAGGACGTATTTTTTGCTTAGATCCAAGATCCACGATCCACGAGAAACGACGGCAGATTTAAAAATTCATCCTCTGAAAACTGTTTTCTACATTAAATCCACACTTCTATGAACCGAACAAAAAGAAAAAAATCAAACCAATTAGTAAAAAATAAAATAGTATTAACTCCGTTTATTCAGTGTATACTCAGTGTTTTCAGAGGACGAATTTTAAATCAGCCGCCGTTTCTCGTGAACAGCTTTCGTTGGCCAGACTAACTGATTACCAAGATTTGCAGGCGACCAATAAGGTGACTGTAGAACAGTAGAACTACTTTACTGTGACCAAATCCATAAAAAGACAACTTTGATAATAATAGAGTCGTATTTATAGAGTCAAATGCTCGCGAGAAGTAAAGCAGAGTCAGAAAATATCCCCCCTTGCTTCACTTGATTAGTAAGAAGATCTAAAAGAGTAGTAGCGTAACTAGGATTTCGCCTAAAGCCGGATTGTAGCTCAGGTAAGATTTTGTTGCACTCACAATATGAAAATTGATTAATCGAATAACTATTTTAGATAAATAAGGCAAAACACTAATTGGGCGAAGATCACTGTAATCTGTGACTTTGCTCTTCTTGGGAATTGACCGAACACATGCAGTCTTTCATTGGGTAGGAAGAAAGACCGAGTGGTATGGTAGTAAGCGTATACAGGAGAGTCAAAAGAAACATATATCTCGATATGCCATTTGTACCCGTAGCGTAAGATGTGATGATGATTATTCTTTGGAAATCTCATTTTCGTGCACAGCTTTAATTTGAAAGCAACCACGGTTTTAAGTAATGATCAAATCAAACCAAATCAAAGTTAGGTATTTATTTGCAAGAAACATGGTACAGTTTATAAATGAATAAGAATTTTCCAACATGCTCTGCCTTTACTATATGGCGTGAAAATATTTAATAATAAACTTACAGTTTCGAATTTTTTTGTTTGTCTCGTTCAGGGACCAGTATCCAATCCAATATTTGTTTCTTTTCTCTGCAGTATCGCTCAGCCACTTGTTTCTTCTGGAGTCAGAAGTCAGATGAGTATTGATGTACGTATAGTATGACTGTGAGTTTGAATTGAATGCCTGTACAATCATAACTATGTAGTATAAGTATCTATATTTATGGGAATTCCAACATGAGATTGTTTAGATAGAAACTAACATTGTCAGCTGAATTAACATTGCTCATTAGCATAATTGTTACGCAACTAGATTAGATAGTGACTGACCGATATCTCGGCTTCGGTCAATTGTATTAAAAAGGTTATTACACTAGTAGGTTCGGTCGCAGTCCCGAACTCGACCGAAACTCTTCGCTAGTTCAGCCCAGTTAGAGTAGTGCCGTGTTGTCAACACGGTGTTGAGAATAGGATCACCTTTCACACTGAAGCGACTAACATACAAATACGCCTGCAAGCTCGCCAGTACACAGATGAAACATTTTCTCGGTGGCAGATAACCTTTTTTAAAGCTTGAGTGGCAGACACCCACTATCGTCTAGTTTGTTTGTTATCGTAAAACACTATTGGGATTCAAATTGACGGTTCAAAATTTACAAGTCATATTCTGTTAAAAAAATCGATAGTTCTTAATGTATGGGGCTGACATTGACTGACCACGTGACTTATCTACAGTGACTGTCAATTCCTTACATTTTATTACTTTAGATTTTCTTAACAGCTTCTTCTTCTTTTCGTGTTGGTGAACACTTAGACCAGACCGGTTTAGTAAATGGCTAGTTCTACAGCCTTGCGATTTGCCTCATTCAGATCGTCCAATGTGTAGAATACAGGGCAGAGGGGACACAATAGTAGGCTCCAGGGTACGCATGGCCCCGCAGTCACATCGGTCGTCGTCTGAGAAACCCTGTTCCTGAAAAACCGCCCTGCACCTGTCAACACCGCCCGTATTCGGTTCGCTGCCTTCCAGGTTACCCATGGAAGACGATGTTCTTTTGCTGACGGCCGGTTTGGTCGAGTGGTAGTGACGCTGCCTCTTTATCGGTGGTCCTGGGTTTGATCCCCAGTCGGGGCAAACATTTGTGTAAAAAGCAGATGTTTGTTCTCGGGTCATGGGTGTTTGTGTTTGTCTTTATGTTTTTTCCAAGGGACCCACGACACAAGGGAAAACCTTAGTGTGGGCCTTTGAGTGTGTAGCGTTTATTTTTTTTTTATTTTTTTCTGGAGGCAGGTGTACCGAAAGAGGGATCTGGGAACCCGTTTGAGGAAACCAGCTCACAGCTCTTTATCGCCAAACGAATGCGACATTCTTTTGAAGTCCTCATGTAACATTTTTTCCATGCGAGACGATGACCATCAGCTCCTCAGCTTGTTTGCCATTTATTGACATTAATAATTATAAAATTAAAAATTATATATATACATCCAACCCCGAGATTCATCGCTTGTATTATAACTCTTATACGGCTGAACCAATTTTGATCAAATATAGCTTAAAACCATTTCGATTACGTCAGCTTTTAAACAAAAAATCCGCATCGAAATCGGTCACACAGAAACACACGTCAAACTTATAACACCCTTCTTTTTTTGTCGGTATTTAGTTAAAAAGCTTTACGAATTAAGAATTTTGGATAATTTTTAAGTTATGAATTAAAATGGACGCTTACTTAAATACGACTATCGTTTTCTATTACTTACTTACAAATGTTACGATGTACCTATTTGAATTTCGTGGAATAGTTGTAAAGAAATCAGTAGATATGGCAATGTTAAGTTAATATTACACTATTTACTGATTTCTCTGGTAGACCAGACAAATTGAAAAATATTGTAAGTAGATTTTAAAGTAAAGCGGGAAGTGCTTTGAAGGTTTCATGATCAACGGACGGCGGATACACAAAGTGATACTCAAAACACTTGACTATACCTACACGATAAGGAAGAAATACGAAATTCGGTTTCAGTCTTGACCGAAAAATTCAATTCTGTCGGTCACTATTCAGTAAATTAATTAATATTAAATATAATAATGTCCTTTTCCGCCAAATCAAAATAAAATTCCATTTGTGTAAACTTTGTTTTAATTGGTACTGGAAGTTTTATTGAGTGCTCGCGTTTGTTGAAAATATTAAACTAAAATGTTTTCCTGGCTTGTGCGGTAATACCACTACTTACTTCGTAATATGTCTGTAAAGCAATCATGGACTCCTTTAATTGGTAAGTTATAGCCTTTTCTTTTCACGCTTTTATTCTCGTTTCTCTTATTTAAATTACATTTCACGAAATTTTAACATTCTCAATAATTAATATCTGTATGACAACATTTTACAAACACCCTCGATACAATAACATCTGTATAAGAACATTTTACAATGCAAAATAAAGCTTTGATGTTGGCGGAGCCATCAACACAGACATACTGTGGATTTCACGACACTATTATTTTTAATGAAACTAGTTACACAGTTACTGAAAGTAGTGTCGTGAAATTAATTTCGGCTTTATTGTTTTTGCTCGGTGTATTTCAGTACATGTAGAGGTGCAAGGAACTCGAAAAAAACATCGCACTGTGATATTTTTGTTATTACTTGAATTTCAGTTATTACTTGAGTTTAAAAATAATGTATCATACACGTAAAATCTCTAACGAATAGCTTCCCAACGAGACTAAGAAATTGATTTTATGCACCTTATGAATAAATTGATTATGATAAGGTCCGACCGATTTCGGCCATGGAGACCACTATAGAAATATCGCAAGGTGGTTCGATTTATATTTATAGCGGGGGCTTAGGATCGAAAGTAGTCCTTTAATCATCGTGTTTTTTTTCAGTTTTAGTACTCATTTATCGTGTAAAAAATTGTCATACTTTTGAAGTGGATGAGATGTCAGTAGAAACGGAATATGATGTACCACTGGACTCTGAGCAACTCAAGCCTGTTGATTTGTAAGTTTTGACGATTAAACATTATTTGAAAAGAGTGATAAAAGACATTTGGACCCTTCTGACCCGTTATACAAAATTCAGCAAACACGAATGAAACTTATAGCATTTTATACACCACCTGCATCTGGAGCACGTATTATACGTCAAGTATTCTATATTTAAAAGTAAGCCATTAAAGCTTAAGGGAAATAAAATTGTATGGAACTTCCCGTGGGCATTAATGACATTTAAATATGGAACGCCAAAATTTCAACAAAAACTTCTATCAAAAATAATTTCGAAAAAGAAACAAAGCTATTGAAGGCTTAACTTCCTTGGTCCAAGGAGATTTTAACTATAAAATTTGACACATCAAAGAGATTTAACTTTTATGAAAAATATTAAGTATAAAAACTTGGCTGTATGTCTTAGCTATTGACTTTCCTTTGCCTACGGAACTAAATATTATAAGAAAACGTCGTCGGTGATTTTGGATCTGTGATTGTTACCGCGAATTACTAAATTGTTTGGTAAGCTTTTTTAATAAATCTAAAAAAAAAGTCCAGTATGTAGGTAACTCCAGCGACTCTGACATAGAAACGGAGGCTCAAAACATTATTGATGGGATTAATTTATGATTTCTTTTTTATTTAACCTCACAGTAGGTGTATAAAGTAGAGTAAGCTCCTTGGGGATAAAAGTGTCTTAGTCTTGGGCAGACTTGAATCCTTCGCTTCATTCAGGATTCTTAACATAATTCCCTCGCTCCGCTCGGGAATTAACATCTTAATTCCCTCACTACGTTCGGGAATGAACTACAGAATCCTTCATTTCGCTCAGGATTCAATATGCTGCCCGTGACATAATACACTGTTTTATCCCCTTGTTGCTTAATCTACTATTACAGATAACCTTACATAATTTCTAACTGTGTAGTTTTTTTTCAATAAAATAATGGGAATGTTGAGACAACAATAAAGATTTGTGAATAAAACGACACATTTTTTCTTTGTTACCTAAATCTTTATTGAGATTATTGTCATGATTTTATACAAAATGATATTTAAGAGAGTAGATGTAATCATACTTTTATTATTATAATAAGAAATAATAAGCTTTAAGGTTCAATATGATTCAACAGTGTTTTCCGTGGGTAAGTATTCTGTCCATAGTAAGGGTCCCAATGTCATTTTAATTTATTCTGAAATAAACAAGTCAAAAATTACCTATTATTGACACAGAGTATGAAATTTTTGAATTTTTATATTGGCATATTGTAAGCGTGTGAGCTGATGATTGATGTTGTTGGTGCAGCCAAAAAAAAAACACAGAACAAACTTGAACACGTTATATTAATTATTTAAAACTTTTCAAATTTGCCGCTTCTGCGGTTGTTCAGGAAGGGAGAGAAAGACATAAAAACAAAAGACTATAATAAAAATGTTGGGGTTGCCAACACATATACAGGGCTTTAGGTATCTCTCTCGCAACCTCTCGGGTGGTAAATCAGTCCATAACACTGAACAACTTTCTCCAAGGAACATAGGTCAAAATACGAAAAAAAAATTTCAACCTCCCATACAAAATACGCTATAAACTGATAAAGTTTGTATGGGAATTCCAATTTTTTTTTTGTATTTCGACCTATGTTCCTTGGGGAAAGTTGTTTAGTTTCATGGACTGATTAACCACTCGTGAGGTTGAAAGAGTCCTGTATATGTAGTTTTTGAGTTTTTAAAAATTTCAGAATAAATTAAAATTAAATGAGTCAAATGAAGAGTAGATTTTTGTTCTCGAATCTGAGTGTATTTATATGTCTTTCTGCTAGCTTTTCGCCCGCAACTCTGTATGGTAAAAAGAGCTGTAATGTCACTCTTCAGCCTTCCAACTAACCCTTCAAACAAAAAAAACCATCTCTTTACAAAAGGATTCTCTGTGTATAATATTTAATTTAATTTTTTTACACAACATTGCTTTTAGTTGGGAGCCGCACGCGAAACCTGAAAAAACAAACCAATTAATAAAATTGACGATTAATAAAATTGACACTATACAAACCAAGACATTTCACACCAGGCATGCTAGGCACCAGCAGATAGTGATAGTGGTTGTTGCCTGTGAAAACAAGCTCGATCAAACTTTGAACCTAATAAAATCGGCATTGATATTTACAAAAAGAAAATTGCATTTTGTAATATTAACTGACGAATACGTAAAAGAAATCTCGAATATATTGTTTTTATGGAGTCAAGATTTGTTGGACGGCAGATTGATCTTCACTGTAATGAAGATGGCTCCACTCGTAATAAACTCAGCATATTCGAGTGAGAAGTTCAGGAAATGTGGAGCTCAGAAATTATTTTTACCCGTAAGTAATGTTAATTTCTATTGGTCCGTCTCATTTATATTTTATGCACGGAGTTTAAAAAGATCTTATTGCTTTTATGTGTGAATGAGTCCAATAGAAAATTATAATTTTACAAATTCTTATAACAAAATTATTTAACTCCGTTGTAGCCGTAGACATCTCGTAGCTAACTCGTAGCGAACTCGTAGCACTGGAGTAGAGGGATCTCACGCAAGTTATAAATAAAAGAGCAAACGAGCCGTATTTTGAGCTGCCATATAGTAAATAAAACCTGAAATCATACTAATTTCATCAAAAAATCTTAATTATATGGATTATTTGTAAGAAAAACAATTTATAAGAATAAATCGGTAGTTTCATACTTATAACTCTATTATTTCTAGAGTTTACTATCAAACACAAATCTTGTTCTATACGTGGAGACTGCCTCGGTGTTCTTGGGTCCAGTTCAGGAGCTTTGGAGCGTTTTTGACAAGTTTGACAGTTCTCACATAGCCGCTATGTCCAGAGGTTGGTTTTTTATTATTTTTATCTGGAGTCAAACGAAGTTTGAGGGTACCCCATAGTATATTAAATATGCCCCAAATGCCTATAACTCAAACAAACTATTATTTAGGTTTTCTGCTTCTTCTATCTGTTTCTCCAATCAAACAAAACTATAAAGGGTGTAAGGGACAGCTTAGCAAAAACTGAAACCCTGAACTCAGACCAACATTCTAAATGATTTCCAGTGTAATTTTCTTTAGGAAAATTTTCAAAATGTTTTCAAGTTTTTTAATATTTTCTGCTTTAAAATTAAATTATTTAATCTAATGCACAACATTTCTGTGTAAAGTTGATACACTGTTTTTAATATCAAAAATTGGTTATCATGAATGGGTCTAGATAAAGAAGTATATTAAACTGCACGAATTTAAGGTAATATAACGTTCAATAACAGTGATTTCCCAATGGGCAATAAACTAGACTTGTAACAAGAAGGTTGCGGGTTCAGACCCTGCTGCGGACCTGTACCTATAAGTTTGTCTGTACGGATTTATGTATGGATTATTCAATTATTATCACCTGCTCAGCGGTGAAGGAAAACCAGCACGTTCAAGAAAATTCATTTTCAAAAGGCGTGCGGTCCACCAACACGCATCGGGCCTGTGCGTGGTGGACTATGGCCTCAATCTCCTTCGGGTTTCTCGGTGGAGACACATATGGGCTGATAAAAAAAAACGCTCACGTGATACTATTATCAGATTTGGCTGCGCTTCAACTCACGCTCGCAATATAATAATAATAACCCTCATTAATGACAGTAAATTACTATTGTCTTTTACGTAAATTTTTGTTTTGACCCT
This sequence comes from Aproaerema taeniolella, assembly GCA_949987775.1. Classification (NCBI taxonomy): domain Eukaryota; kingdom Metazoa; phylum Arthropoda; class Insecta; order Lepidoptera; family Gelechiidae; genus Aproaerema; species Aproaerema taeniolella. The sequence goes on from OX465262.1 coordinate 7,004,388, forward strand.
TCAAACGGAGTAAATTGCTCCGGCGTTGATTTCTATACCCCTGTAAAAAATCTCAATTTTAATCAAAATAATTTTATAATTCTTCCACCAGATCCAACATTATATGGAGTGTCAATACTAATGAATTTGCAGAGAATGCGACAGTTTGGCTGGGTAAATTATATCACACAGATTACGAAGGAATGGAACAAACACGTGAATCTGACTGGCCAGGTCAGTCAGGTCATTTATTGATAGATTTTGTTTTTTAATTTTTGTTCTAGGATTTGATTTTACTTTTTTGTATGTCACTGAGTTCTATTTGTACAAGGTAATCATGATATATGAGAAACTGTGTAGTTATAGGTTTGATAAACATTGTAATTTGTCAACATGTTATTCCCGAAGTAGGCATCTATACTACTCTGTCTGTCAGTCTTTGACCGATATTTCAAATCATCGAGTGTCAGTTCAATACATTTTTTGAAAAATGGCGTCCACAATGTCAGAGTCATAATTGAAATATAGAATGGCGAGGTCACAAATATCAAGTAGAGAAACTCCTTACGGGACGTGATAAGTTAGAGCGTTGTCCGTTGATCAGCAAGGTACACACCGTTAGCATGTAAGGATGATGATTTTGGAGCACTAAGACGTTATGACCCCTCACATCTCATCGTCGAATGTCATTTCAGTACTTCTCTTTTACGCTATACAGATACCTAGTGACAAGTATCGGATTTCATTCGTATATCGGTCTTAAACTTTTGCAATAATTGCCCATTGATCATGCTCAGTCTCTTGAGTCACGCTGATTTTGAGACTACAGGACACCTGGGCTTTTTTATTTTATGTGTATTTTATATCATAGATCACAATCTTAGCTTTTTTTCTTAAACATGTTTAAAATAAGTGTTATTTTTTATTCGTTTCAAGGACATAATGGACATCATATTCAATCATCACCAACGCGCGGTGATGCACCTTCCATGTAAATACAGTTACCAGACAAACTTGTGCGACGCTCAGTACAGATGTCCAGGGGCCAGGACCTCAAGGGTTCTGTTGCTACATTCCAGCAACAACGATATAGACCTGACATTTGAGGTAAATATTATAACTGTAATAATTGTAACGTGATTCGTATTCTTACAATCAATTCGGATTTAATAAATTAATAATTAAGTACTTACTAATTGAGTTTCTGTATTTCATTTCTTGGGACCCCACGACACAGGCTGGTTTAGTGTGGTGACGAAATATGTAAGCATTTCTTAAATTCCTGGCAAGGTGTATTACTTTTTCATTCATTCATTCATTACTTTAAATCTTTATAAAGTTCTAATTAAGAAATTTGTTGTATCCATTGAAAATAAATCATTTATCTTATCCACTGACATCTGATTAAATTTTTCTCGTTTTTGACTACTTCAGGTGGTTTCCAATATAGTTCGTGATTTCATAATAGGGGTACATACAAAGGCTATATTAAGCTATAATTTGATGTTGAATGCTGCTTACAGTACCCCATGCATTTCAATGATTGGTAATTTCTTGAGGACACGCAGCCACGAGAACCCAGTTTCAACAAAGTGAAGTATTTCATCCACATGTTTTCTGACGTAATAAAATTAATTATTGTTCCTTATTTAGTGCAAAATTTGGGAACCAAGTTATGATTTTATTTTCTTAAAAATCCAAGTAAGGTTTTTTTTATGTAAAACAACTGGTAACATAATCTTCAAGCCGGTGAAACAGGGATGTCGTTACGCATAGTGTTTTTCTTTTTAAAGTTTTGTCTCCCTGCTTTTATTAAATTCACAAGTTTTTGACCTAACAATAATTTTCTAAATGGCTCGGTTTAAGTGTCAGAAAATATATGTTGTTAAATATGTTTTTATATCTTTTTTTTCAAACAGGCATTCAATTGACGAAATAAATGAGACAACAATAGTGGTATCATTTGTAGTGTGTGACACACGGATAGCTGAGTCAATGAACCTTGTCAAGTCAGTTTTATTCTTCACAAGCCGACCAATACACTTCGTTGTATTTGCTGAAGAAAATTTGAAAAATGTTCTTAAGCGCCAGATGTCGAAATTGAAGGGTAAAACACTTTTGAGTTTTGAAATACACGATATCACCATTCCTGAGGATGCTAGAAAAGAATGGGTGGAACTGTTCAGCAAATGTTTATCACAGAAATTGTTCATTCCAGTTAGTAAGAATTTTAATTACTTTAAATAACACCTTTCATTCATAACAATGAAATAAAATTAATTATCAGGAACCTACTTCTTAACTTTTCCAATACCTACACAAATTTATCAAAATGACTGAAAAAGAAACAAACATTTTATAAAATTTTATCATATTTTTATAGAAGTGAATAATGTTTGTTTTTTTCTACAGTATTCAAATTAATTTGATGAGTTTGATGAGTGTTTGTTTTATTATATAAACAAACAATCATAAATTAAATTTAAAAAAACTGTAATTGAGATTACAAATTGTTTCAAGCATGCATAATATCTACACACTTTGCATAAAAGCTGTTATTAATTTTGTCAATAACTAAAATAAAATTTTCAGAAACTATTGCCGCACATAGATTCCCTGATATATTTAGATACAAATTCTATATTCTTGGGGCCCGTGGACGAGATTTGGAAACATTTATCTAAGTTCGATAGGGTGCAAATGGCTGGCATGACAGTAAATCGTTTTGACTTGGATCCAAAATTCTCCAAGAATGCACAGTATTGGAATTTTGGTTAGTACTCACAGTTTACATTTTCTTTTTACAAAGGTTCATTTGCGAAGTTGATGGTCTACTGGAAGAGGCTGAAAGAGGAGTGCCTGAACCCAAAAAAAAACTATAATTGTCTTTAGACACGAATTAAAAGTGTAATAAGAGCAAATCATACCATGTGCCTATTTGGGCTCCCTACCTACTCAATAAAAATGCAGACAGGAGTTTTTATTATAGGCCTTTACCTATGAAATTGCCGATTTTTTGTTCATAATTTATTTGTTTTAAAAAAAAATTCTTATTTAAAACCTTGACCATATAAAGGAGATTTTGAGTAAAAGAATACGTATTACTTCGGATTTATTTACTTAAAGCGAAGCTCAAATAAAAGTTTTTTTTGCATATTTTTGCTGTACCTTTGCTACAATTACAACTTTCAATAAACTAAGTATGATGAAAATTAACTTAACGTTGTCTTAACCTTCTCACAAATTTTTGTTAAAGGATTTCGCATTCCCGAGAAAAATCCAAAATTGTTGGTATGAAAAAATCAGTTTTCCAAAAATGTTTTATTAAAAACGGCAATTTCATAGGTAAAGAAATTAAATTAGAGGTCCTGATTTAGTGACTCATCAACGCCCAGCTCAATCAAACTTTTGGACTTAGAAAGCTGATATTTGGCTAAAAGGTTCCTTTTATAATGTAGGCGAGGAACAAGGAAGGATTTTACGGAATTCCCACGGTAATAAAGTACCGAGCATCCTCTAGTTATATGTATGTGTGATGGAATTTTAAAGATTTTACAATTATTACATATTTTCATATGTGGAATGTGAAAATATTGTAAATGTGAAAGTGTACCATTTACAATTGTACATTACACATATTTCATTACTTACATAAGAACACAGTAACGGATCAACGTGATTTTTTGCGAAGAGGAGTTAAAGTTCTGAAAAATGACATGAATTAATTTCTACGAGAACAAAGTCATAGTAACCTAAACGTGCGTCTCAATTTTTGAACACTTGCCAGATGTAAACAGCGGAGTGATGCTTATGAATCTGACAAGGCTGCGACAATTTGACTGGACGAATTATGTCACATTCGTCTTGCCTAGTGGGAACCTCTCTAGTTCTTGGGGAGATCAGGTAATCCTTTTTTTTGCGAAACAATGGCTTTATAAATTTTTTTTCGATTCACATTTCGAAATAAGCCACATAAACTGTATTTACTTACAATACTGAAAAGAAAAACTAGCTACGTTCGATCGCTAGAGGGGACTAGTGGAAACATATCGTTATTATACGGTTACAGTGTATAATTTTTTTTTCATTCTTATACCATACATGGGATGCGATAGGTATATGATTAACTATTTCTCGGGCTATGATTACGACCTGTCAGCTGATGGAATAATTTGTGCGAAGAAGCATTTTTTTTATCGGCGAATTCCTTAATTCCTTAAAATTTATATGTATTAGATACACGTATTTCTTTCTTACTACTCGTATTTCTTTTTTTCACAGGTTTAAGGTTAAGGAGGTCGAAGGGTAGGGGTCAAGCGTGTACGCAGGCCCCCGTGTTCCTGCAACCTTGACAGATCTATTGTGTTTTTTTCGCAGGTGGTATTGAACATAATATTCAACGAGTACCCAAATGGAGTGTATGAGCTGCCTTGCCGCTACAACTACCGAGTGGAGCATTGTATTGACGGCGACACCTGCCCTTCGGCCGCTGATGGTGTACTCATACTTCACGGCGGCCGCGGCGTCTTCCATAGGGACGCCAACCATGCATTTTCGGTATTTTAGGACACGAGCTTTTCTTCACTCTTTACAAGGCCTTTAACTAGCAAATGGATAGATGTGGTTATTTGTCTTTAAAAAAGTAAAAAAAGTTTATAACCGAAGTAACAGTATAGCAAATTTTAAATTAATGGACCTTTTGAAATTCTTAAACCAGGAAATGAGCTTCTTTAAACGCCAAAATACTTAGTGTAATGAAAAACAGAAAATTAAAAAAAAACCTTTTTAAATATTTACATCTTTAAACTAATGTGCAGCTTTCAAAACATTTAAGTATTCTGTGGCAAAAGCTTTCCTGAGATGACAATTGTTGCATTGAAAAGACGACTACCAGCATATTAAATTATTGGACTAGCGGCTCAAGCACAATATGATCGTGGTTAAGACTATTCTATAGCGCCGCGAGCGTAGGAAAATAGGTATTTGGAGAATCATTCTCTGTCGCGACCGCGCTCGGCCCCGCTCGCAAACGTGCGATAGAGACAGTTGCAGCTCGGCTGTGTTTCTAGGTATTTTTTTGTCGAAAATCGCGTTTGGGGGGAAAACGTTTCCCAACCCCTAAACTGTACTAAATATACTACTTTTTGGTATCAATCTTTTCAGCAGAATATAATCTATGCCTCTATTTTTTGTTTTTTCCGAAAATTTACTTTATTTCTGAAATACAATGAATTTAAAATGAATGTTTTTCAAACCCAATAAAGCAAGATTACAGATCCTTATAACTTTTTATCTAAACAAAATTTTCAAAAAAGGAAAACATAGAGGCATAGTTTTTGATAGGGACAACAACATAGTGAAAAATTATCAAAATCGGAGAAGATTTAGGGGTAGCAAAACGTTTTCCCTTTTTGTATGGACATGGGCGCGGTAGTCGATCCTCTTAAATGCGTCTTACTGACAACACCCTCGCGCTACAAATCAAAGTGAAGTTTCACCGTCATCTGAGTGGTTTGACGCGCGAGTTTGTCCCAGTAGCTCGAGAACGATGGCGACGAACTCGCGCGGCGCGCCACTCGGCTGACGGTGAAACTTCACTTTGATTGCGCGAGGGCCCCGCGCAAAGGCTTGTTTGCCTTCTGGCGTTGCTAATGTTGACATTTTGACATAGGACCGCGGCACATTACGCGTGCTATCACCATCGACCATCGTACTCAAGCTGCCGGTCGTACTAGGACTGCTGTTGATGTTAGCTTCCTGAAATCAACGAAGAAATGAGCTTCTTAAAACGCCCAAATAATCTTCATTAATTATTCTTGCCTAAGAAATAATTCAAAACAGTGTGGAGAGTCAAAATGAGTTTTCGCTTTGCCTCGTAAAATCTTCCATCATAATGAATTGTAACTTTTTTCAGGCCATTTACAAAGCGATGAAGGAGTACAAACTCGGCACAGACAAAAAACTATTCCTGTCGAAAATGAAGCTATACCTTGAAAAAGTGACAAAGTGGTTTTGTAAAAATATGTCAAGCCAATTTCTGAAAATACCGACTGAATTCCTTTCACTCGAGGAAACTGAGTTAAACCCCAGTACTGTGAAACCTCTCTTTACTGAGAAACTCCTTACTGTGCCACCCTTATCTGTGAATATCTTAAATATGAAACCTGTTACAGTGAAAACCCCTCCTTTAGAATTCATAACTGAAGAGCCCAGAATTGTAGAATCCGAACTGCGCAAGAAAATCGAATCTTCTGTTCAAGACGATATTATATGGCATTGAAGTGAATTGGACTGCTGTCACCGGTCAACCTTTGGGAGGCGTTGATCTTAGAAATAATAAAATGTATTAATTCTAAGATTTACAATAACAATACACTAGTTTAAGGTTAAAGTAGTACTGACTTAATAAATACTAGATTTAAACTTTTTACGATGAAAGATAGTGTGAATAACAAAGAAAATGAAAAGACAATGAGCAATGTAGTACAGGACTTGGTCCAAATTTTCACCACCAACGAGACCTAAGTAACCCGATAGGCCACTCAATACTCAGTAACTTTTACTAAGACAGTTAAAATAAAATACTTTTATCATTTTGTGTCAGTCATATTATGCATTATTTAAATCAATTTTATAGAAGCACAGTATCATAAATACTTCTACTAGCACTAAATAAAAAAGGATAGGATAGGATTATATTGGACTAGCATCCCGCTCAGGACTTCGTTCCCGTGAGAATTCGGGAAAATTATGTAACCTATGTTACGTAGGGATAATGTAGTAATGGTGAAAGAATTTTTGAAATCGGTCCAGTAGTTTCAGAACCTATTCGTTACATACAAAAATACAAACATACAAATCTTACCTCTTTATAATTTTAGTATAAATATAGATTTGTTTTATTAAAAGCGCGGGACTATTTCAGGGGAGTATACTCTTTCGAACAAAAAAAAAAATTTGAAGGCGACAATTGTCAGAGTTATCGCGTAAAATGAGAACTTCCTCCTTTTTTGAAGTCTGTTAAAAAATTGTCCAGTATTTGACGGACATCGAGTAAAGTAGGTCTCGTTAGTGGTGGACATTTGGACCGCCCCATCCTTTTCTTGGGTTAAATTAATTTCTTGCACCGTTGTGATTGTTTGTTGTGAAGATCTGAATGAAATTGCCTCAGTGTAGAATAACCACATGCCTAGAATATTCCATAGTAATAATTATAAGCACCTAGGAGTTACGCAGGGGAGGCCTTTGCCCAGCAGTGGGATATGACAGGCTAAAAAAAAAAATAAGACTGTATAAAATGCTTGTAGACATACTTGATGCGGTTTTATTTGGTTCATAAAATCAAATAATTCCAAACACGACAGCAGCACGTCAGGTTTCACATTTACACGAAAGCCAGGCGGTATAAGACGGCGATGTCGAGGTCAACATGTGCTGATGTCTGACTGTCTGTACATTCAGTAATTAAGTGTGACGTCTTCTAAGTTGCAAAATGAATCTTTACCCGAAACAGCCGAAAGCATGCTTTTTGGCAACACGTAAATGTTTTTTTTATTTTTTTATTTCTATATCCTATTCCATCTATCTATCTATTCTATCTACTATAGTAAAATCGTAAGGACACAAAATCTATCCCAACTTTTGGAACCTGTAAAGGTGTCCAGATCGTTGCGCCATTGCCGTCGAGGTCTACGCGGCGTTACTGACCGCCAATTGGAGTCGCCTAGTGGCTGTCGCTGATCTGTACCAATCAATAAGGTTAAGAACCTAAACAGAGGCAGGGATCCTGATGGGTGACCAAAGTGGAAATTTATCAAGAACGTATCCGTGCTTCGGAGGGCACGTTAAGCCGTCCGCGTCCGTTCCGGCTCTTGTCGATTGACTACAGTCGTCAAACCAATTTGGCGGTTTGAAAACTCTGACATCAGGGTTAGCCAAGTTCGCCACATACTTGACTATGCCTATTGCCTACGCGATAAGAAGAAAGAAGAATTTGGAGTCAATGCAGTCGCCAACCTAGCCCACGGGTGCATACGAAATAATTATGTGTCCAGCTCAGTTCCACTTCAATCTCGCTGACTCCACTTCAATCTCGTCACCAGTTAAGAACCACTTCAATCTCCACTGGTTCTTAACTGGGGGCGAGATTGAAGTGAGATTGAGTGGAACCAGTAGTTCTTAACTGATGGGTCGCGGACCGGTGGTTCTAAATGTACGAGTCATAATTGATGTTTAAGAAATCACTGTGCAATTAAGTCAATAGTTAGGAGCATGTGAAAAAATAAATAAAATAAATAAATAAAAGATACTTTTAATGTTACGTAAGAACAGAATTGTCAAGCTTAATTGTTTTTGAGTGTAGTGGCTGTAAGTAACTTGCCAACTGTATATAAATTAAATTAAATGAATCTTAAAATATTTTTTGGGTTTTCTGGCGTTCAGGGTCCTGATTTTGTAACTTAAGTTGTGTGTCAATGGATTGGAGGCCATTTTATCTGTTCAGGTGGCGAAATTGAGAACTATGTAATTTTCATATACTTGCTGACAACCACCCCGACCAGCAGCGCCATTGCCAACCGAATGTAAAGTTGTAAACTACCTATATAGAACTTTAGATTCGGTTGGCAGTGGCGTCACCAGTCAAAGCAGCAGTCATTAGGTGTATGAAATTTGGATAGTTCTCAATTTCGCCACCTGAAAGGATAAAATGGCGACCATTCCATCGACACAGAACTGAAGTTACAGAATAGATTTTAGATAGAGATACATTTTAGATAGTTCATCCGTGTTCCAGTCACCAGATTACTCACCCCGTAGACACAAGAACGAATTTGTACATTACAAGGGAATGCCAAATTTAATAGGCACTTACATTGTTTCTCACCTATCTACTATCAATGATGTACACTAAAAATAGAAAAATAATTAACTTTTTACAAAAAAAGAGAATCGTCTTCAAAAAGGTAAAAATGAAAACGTAGCATTTAGCGTGCAACTTCTAAAGCTAAATAGAAAGGACATTAGGGTTGTAGTGGGTCTGCTCACGGGACACTGTCCTTTGAACCGACACCTAGCAATAATGGGCCTAAAAAGTGATCCCACATGCCCAGAATGCGACAAGGAGGAAACAAGTCTCCATTTCCTGACTGAGTGTCCAATGTACGCGCTGGTAAGATGGGAGACAATAGGCATGGATGAGGTAAAAGAAGAACAAATACAAGAGCTTAATATAAAGGATATAATCGGGTTTGCTAAAGCTTCGGGTAGGTTCAAAGAGGTGGAACTGTCAGTGCAGAGCTAAAACTCATGCGCTGTTGTGGAGAATTGGGTGAAATGGTCCCAAATGAGTGGACTGATCACCCGCCTGTGCCTGACGGGCGTCCCCTCCATAGATAGATAGATAGATAATTTTTTATTTTATTTTTAGTGTACATAATTGAAAGTAGGTGAGAAACAATGTAAGTGTAACGAGGCGGCATGCGCCTTGTCTTCATCCTCCTTCTCCATTCTCTTTTTGCGACATTTTTACTCTTTAGTTTTGGCATTATTAGGAATGCCAAAACTATTTAATCTATTATTTATAAATTTATGGTTTTTAGATAGATTCAACTGTTTTTATGCATAAGTTAACGTTAAAAGTTTAAGTGTTTGATGTAGTCCAATAAATGTAATCCTGCTTAATTGTTTTTCTTCCTTCCCGGCTCCCGCCGCCAGCCGGCGCAAGTGCCTATTAAATTTAAAGGTTTCCCTCGAATTCCATGGGATTCCATCATCAGATCCTGACCTGGTTACAATGGGACCACCTCTGGAGTATACTCTTTCGAACAAAAGAAGAATTTTGAAAATCGGTTCATAAATGGCGGAGAAATCGGTGAACATCCATAAAAAAACATACAGTCGAACATAGAACCTCTTCCTTTTTTGAAGTCGGTTTAAAAACAAAGATAAAGCTATCACGATATCAGGGAACAATTTAATAGATTAAAAGTATTTTTCTTTTTTATTCTATTTAATTGTCCCCTGATATCGTTCCAGGGATTTAATCAACACGGTAAGAAGGGCTGCATTTTCAACCGACTTCAAAAAGGACACAATTTTTTTAAAAGTATATATTATTTCTTTTAAAAACATGAAAAAATATATATTATTTTAGCTGACTTCAAAAAAGGAGGAGGTTTCTCAATTCGACCGTATATATCTATATTTAAGTATGTCCGCGGATAACTTCCTCGTTTATGAACCGATTTTGATTATTCTTTTTTGTTGGAAGGGAGTATCCCAAGGGTGGTCCCATGGTAAGGAAATCAGGATCTGATGGTGGAACCCTGAAGAAATTGAGGGAAACTCTCGAAAAAATTGACTTTTTGGGATTGAAGTCGGTGACTCTTACGTTTTTGACGTGGAAAATTATTAACTTTTTTGTGCACTCTTGAACTGGTGTCATATAAATTTTATTGAAAATGATGCGGCGCTTTTAAAAAAATCAACAAAAACAACAAATACTTACAAACCAAAACATCAATAAATAAATGAATGAAATTTTCGTTTGTAATGGGGCATTGTACTCCGCGAAAAATAGAAAAACTGAGGAAACAAATCATGTAGAGTTTCAAAAGTTGCAGGATTATGTAGTGGTAGCTCCCCTGAATGTCACTTAAGGAAGTCCTTTAAACTTTTTACAACTTTGTTTTACATACCATTTCTGAAAAATGCACGCCATCGAGCATACACGCTAAAGTTTGTGAAATTTGTGTCATACATATGTAATACGCCAGCCATGTCATGTCGAATATTGAATGCGATGCAAGCTAGCGGCTAGTTCTGATTTTTTTGTATGTTTTTAGGACCACCACCGTATCGTATTATCCAAGTTTGCAGCTTCGAGAATTTCGGGTGTTTTCGGGTGAAGTACTAGGGAAACGAGCGAAATTTTCGCACTTTTTGAAAACATTGCGTGAAACAAAACGTATCTTCGTTGGAGATTTGGCAGCCTTCTGGTCTTATCAGTTTTTTTTATAAATTTCACTTTTTAACCGACTTCAAAAAAAGGAGGTTCTCAGTTTGACCTGTATGTATGTATGTATGTTTGCATGTACTCGTATGTATGTATGTTTGAACCGCGATTATCTCACGTTTGGCTGAACCGTTTTTGATGCGGTTTTCAGAAAAGTATTTGTTACATTTAGGAGAAGGTTTTAGTATTTTTACCGACTTCAAAAAAAGGGGGGGGGGGTTCTCAGTTTCAACTGTATGTATGTAAAATAAAAATCAAAAATCATATATTATAATGATTCGCTTAAACTTTTTCAAAGCTAACACTTCGTTTTATTAACCGACATCAAAAAAAATGAAGAGGTTGATATTTGCACTAAAAATGGAAAAATAAAAACTATTAAAAACAAATAGAACCAACTTCAAAAAAGCAAAAAATAAATACAATATCATTTGATGTGCTATGTGGTTCCTACCTACTGAGCTGTTGGAAGTCGGTGCCAAGAAAATTAAGTTTGATAGGCCGAAAAAAATTTAGAGGTTTACGATTCTCAAGCCCAGAAGCGGCGGTGAATGCATTCCAAGAAGTCGTTGAAGAGGTCCCTACCGAAGATTGGACCCACTGCATCACACAATGGTTCCAACGAATGAAAAAATGTGTAAATAGTGAGGGAATATACTTTGAAAAACAATAAATTAATCATAAACATCTAGTCTTATTTATCAGAATCCAAAAACTTTCAGTATGACCTGAGTATTATTTTTGTTTTAACTATTCTTAATTAATACCTAACCGATAAGTCATCTTAATATTAGTAAATGATAAATGTTGAAAAATAGTTTTTATGTAATGTTCGCACCTGTGCTCTGACTGATCATAGTATATCGGCGATCCGCCCCAGCTTCACACGGGCGCAATCTGACCTTCCCGTCATTTTCATAACAAACTTTGTCTTCACAAATAACGAACACAGCAAAACTAATATTATTAATGCGATGATTATTGAATTATAATTGCATCTTAACTTTTAAAGGATTAATGTAGCTCGCAACTTTTTTAAAATAAATTAATTTAATTTTGATTTCAGACGTAAAAATAATACAAGTATCAACTTCGTTTATTCAGTGTAGAGCCAGTGTGTCCGGCAGCAGATTTTTTGATTTTGCCGCCATTTTTCAGGGACAGCTTTCATTAGCCAGACTCTAGATTATTGTTAGGAGACTTCTTCAGAGGACTTACCACTACACATCTTGAAAATATTGGAACATCATAAATTACATAATTCCTTTTTTGATACTAGTTAAGTTCTACTTTGTGCGAACTATTGTTGGGATTGAAATCAGTGGCTCATACGTTTTCCATTGACTGTTCCATTGTTATGAATTATAGTAATTGTTTTACATAATATACATTTCAATTGAATATTTGTTGTAATTCAATAAAAGATAAAGTGGACGGCCAGTATATCCAAGTCAATCCAAGTGACAAAACGACGACAAACAGTGAGACAAACTAAGTCAAATACATTTCATACTTTCGCAATATGCTTAACAGTGAAATAAGATGGCCCGTTTTACTATAGTTCTTTGCCTCAACAAGTTACATCAATAATTTATGCAACATACGAAATTGAAAACTATGCATTTTAAATATGTACAGGGACAACAGCACATCATGCTATCCAAAACTGACAAATTTCTTCAATCGATTTTCTATTTAATCTCCAAGCCTTAGAGTTTACTATCCATTGAGGAAATTTGACAGTTTGTGGTAACCTGATGTGCCGTTGACTGTACATATTATTTAATATACTGGGTAAAAAAACCTCCTAGCTTTATTCAAAATCCTGAACCAGTATCACTCAAAGAACATATTTATGAAAAAAAAAAGATTTTTTTAAAATATTTTTTCAATGGGAATAGTTAATTTTTTGCTTAAACGTAGACATTACTCCTATACCAGTCACGCGAGGGGTACGGGAAGCGCTCAGGGGGTGCACCCGAGTAGTGTCTACGTTTAGGAAAAAAAAATCCCACCGATAAAAAAAAAAGTGTTCTGTAAGCGATACTGGTTCAGGTTTTTCAATAAAGCTAGGAGGTTCTTTTTCAACCTGTATAAAGCAGCGGTTTCAAAGTTATTTGCAAATTTTCACATCACCACAAAATCTGCAATCATTACAAGTTTTGATGCATAAATGAGTCGACATAAATCGCGGAACTGGTCCCATTTTATGCAAGGTAGTAGAGGGCTCGCTAAACGGTAACGCAACGCTACCTACTGTTTACCTACTCAATTGGGAACTATTAATTTTATATTCTGTAAGTGGGGAACGCCGAACAAAATAACATACTTAACATTAACAATGACTGCAAGCGAGTAAGTCAAAATGACAGACAGACAGATACCTAGATGAATGTAGAATTGGCTTAGGATATGGTCATCTAAAGAGATGACCTAAAAATATACCGATCCAACTCCATGGTGAATGATGAAAAAAATTTAGTTGTTACTAATTCTCGCCATTTTTAGATAGTTTTCGGTTGATAATAAATATAGTATTCTTTTATTACTGACTTTGTTTTCGCTGCTTTAAAAGTGATTTCACAAATCTTGCTAATAATAATTAATTGTTAAAAGATTGTTAACACAAATATCATCTGTGTAACGTCTGGGGCAGCACTGGGCCAAATCATTTGAAATTTAGCGAAAAAACTTTTTGATGGCGTTTGCTTCTTCATCAACCCATCCTACAATTTTAAATATATTTAATTATTTCTATTACTTATGACGAGCTTAAATTATGCTGTTTATTTCAGAATGCTAGTCATTATGTGTAGTTCCCATTTTAAATACCTAGTCTCAGTAGTCTCATTTACGAATTCTTCATTAGGCCGGTTTTAGGTTAACCAATACCTTTTGATGTAATCGTGAAAGTTAATTAATATCTCAAAACTAACTCCATGAGGATGGTATGAATAGCTATCGTTATAAACAATCTAAAAGTTCTCACTTACATAATTATTGTTATTAAACATTAAGCCCACCTGACCTCGGTTTTGATTCAAGTGCTGATACTGAGTGCTCGCATTCAATGAAAGTACGAGTATCGAATATAACGGTATTCTTTTTGTAGGAGTGTCCCTTAATTGTTAATGTAAAAGTTTCGTAAGGTATTTCACTGATACTTAATATGTCTGCAAAGCAATCATATGTACATCTTATCGGTAAGTTCTCTCACTTATTATTTAAAGTTAAGAAATGTGGGGATTATCCCAGGCATAGAACATATAAATGATAGGATTTGAACGTTTTAAATACAGTATGTAAAAAAACCCTGTTGGAGCCTTTAGGGCTGTACGCAATTACTGATTTTTTGTTAAATTAAAAAAATAATACCAATAGCTTTAAAAAATATATATATATTTTTTAATTTAAATAATTTTGACCCATTTTTCCAAATAATTGCGAGTCCCTGAGTTAAAGCAAACTCATTTGTGCCATCAATGTTTTTATAACGCATACCAAATCTAAATTCGAAATTGAACGTTTCTAGCCGTCATTCACTAACCTAACCCAACGAATTCCGTCGCAGGCGCACGCCCGCTCATACTATACTGTATCATAGACTATGAAAGTACATAAAGTTATAAGTTTTATTAGACAGTTTTACTTTACAATTTAAAGTTTTACAATTTTATTAGAGGTCTATAAGTTTTATAAATAAAGTATACTTTAATAATTGTATTCATTTAGGTGTAAGAGTCTATTTTTTAACTTTGTATTTATTGTGTTGCTCAATAACGTCTGAGACATGCAAGTCATCAGAATAGCAACTGGGTCAATGAAGCAAATATCACATTTTAATTGCAAATGTTTACTTAATATGTTCATACTAACATTCAGCCCGGGACTTCGTTCCCGTGGGAGTTCGGGAAAATTAAGTAGCCTATGTCCATCGGGGATAATGTAGCTTTCTAATGGTGAAAGAATTTTTCAAATCGGTCCAATAGTTTCGGAGCCTATTCAATGCAAACAAACAAACAAATATTTCCTCCTTATAATATGTATAGATAGATATAGATTTATAATATGTAAAGAAAGATAACAGTGTAAGGAATTTATTTAACATTAAGGTATTTAAAAAATAACTTATATGTATCTAATGTTTGTTTAAAAATAAGATCCCTTTTAACCTGAGATACAGGTATTAAGTTAACCTAGTTCAGGCACCTTTGTTATTTTCGCTATAAATTAATAATGCTTAGCCTTAAGTTTTACTTGTAAACAATAATTATGAATAAATAATTTGATTTGATTTGAACGTTCGAACATAAGAATCAGCAATTTCAAACATCGCGCGTGTAACCTAAGTTAGACAAAACTGCAAGAAGATGCTGTATCCACACAATACACCGATAGCAAACATAGATTCATATTCATGAGTTTTAATATATGTAAGCAATATCAAGGGCGTCGCCAGCCTTTGGCCCAGGGGGGGGCAACTTAACCGAGTGGTGTTCGGTTGAGAATAACACCACCCCATCTCTTTCCGTGGGTGTCGTAAGAGGCGACTATAAGGAAACACAAATGAGACCTGCCTAGTAATCCATCCCAGGCACCGACATTTAATTTTTTTCTGAATCTGAAGTGTAGTCCTATGGTCTCATACGGTGTGGTAGGCTCTGTAAAGGGCCGTCTGGCTCGCGAACACCCTCCTACCGAAGTATGTACGACGCCAACAAGCTTGCTGTGTTCCGTCGGTGCGTGGGAGTACCAGTGCCTTTATAGGTATTTTCTGGGTTAACTTGCATAATAAAACTAGCTGATGCCCGCAACTTTGTTTGCGTGTTATTTTTTCTTTTGAACAGATTACAAAAGTTTTTTTCCCGCTAACTCTCGTTCCCGTGGGAATTTTGCAATATCCTGTTGCAACTTAGCTTTAAGTTTACTAAGGTACACACGGCCACACATCAAGTTACCCAAAACCAATATAAACGGAACTCGGACAAATCACTGGTGTATGGCGTATGACAGAGTGCAAGTCCTGTTTATTCTGGTTTTGGGTAACTTGATGTGTGGCCGTGTGTACCTGCATGCCAAATTTCAAGCGTCTAACTTAAGCGGTTTAGATTTTTCATACAAAAGGATTTTCCCGCTAATTCCCGTTCCCGTGGGAATTTCTCGAATTCCTTTCTTAGTGCACCTCTGCTGTATCTAAGCTACGTCCCTTCCAAATTTCAAGTGCCTACGTTTAGCCGTTTAGGCTGTGCGTTGATATGTCAGTCAGTCAGTCAGTTTCTCCTTTAATATATTTAGAAGATAAAATAAAATAAAAACTTATGTTGGAAGAAAAAAATATGAATTGTAGGTACAGTCAAGAGCATTAAGCTTGACACTTGTAGAGTGAGTCTTTGCCTCTATTGGTGAACTGGTGATTATATTATGAACGGTTCCAACTTCAATACAACGCTTATACGTTGTAAACATATTGAAGTTGGAACCGTTCATAATATAATCGCCAGTTCACCATAGAGGCAAAGGCTAGCTCTAGCCTGTACGGCAGTTACAAGTTGCATGAGAACCACACCAATAGCAGCCCTAGAAGTTATTCTAGTCCTACCGCCCCTAGATCTGTTTACACAACAGGAGGTGACGATGGCGGCGATAAGACTAAAGAAACTAGGACTGTGAGACACCTGTAAGAGCAACATATGTCTATTTTAGACAGGGCTCTGCAATATCAGCCTCTTATTGCAGCCCGTGTGATAAGTCTCCAAAATTCTATGCTTTGAGAAAAAATATTATAATGCAACTTAAGCAGGAGGAGAAAGACCACTCTGGAATCCATGAAGTCCGCATTTACACGGACGGGTCCAAAATGAAAACCGGCTCAGGAGCCGGGGTCTTCTCTCTCAATCTGAATGTCCACATATCACTAGCTCTAGGGATACATGCTTCCATTTTCCTATGTGAATGCGTGGCTATCAAGGAAGCAGCTAATGCAGTTGCACTAAGAAGTATCCAAAACTACAACATAAGGATACTCTCTGATAGCGCATCAGTACTACAAGCCCTAGAAAATTACTCATATACTTCCGGACTTATCACCGAATGCCACCAAGCGCTGAATAAAATATCTTCAGCCAACAGGGTCGTCCTGCAATGGATTAAGGGGCATAGCAGTTCTATGGGTAATGTTGCGGCAGACGAATTTGCTAGGAAGGGATCAGACACCATCTTGGCAGGCCTGTGCCAATCATCCCGATTAGCCAAGTACAGGCCTGGATCCGAGCACGTACCCTTATGCAACACGAAGACAGGTGGAAAAACGTAACCATTTGCCGACAAAGGAAGCCTTTACAGGACCCTCCGCGCCTGACGCGTAGACTGATAACTTATCCAGAGATAGCCTACGAATAACGGTGGATGCCATTACGGGCCACTGTGCTCTGAACAAGCATTTATTCGTACTGAACGTCACCGACAGCCCCCTCTGCAGGGGCTGCCTAGAGGTTGATAAAACAGTCGCCCATGTAATCCTGGATTACATGGGAGTGGCAGAACACCGATCAAAAATCCTTGCAGACATAAGGTCTCTCCGCGAAGCTTGCAAAATCCCCAGGAGGATTCTGAGCTTCTGGGCGGAGCTGAAGTGGCTGGAATAGGCTCTGACCCACACGCATATAATGGGCCACTTAAGAGCCTAAATGCGGAAATGGGAGCCCATATCACTTATCACTTCCATAGCATGTTGTCTTTCCACTTCCCCCTTGTCCCTCTATAACAATAGGCAGCGCGGCCGCAATTTGTACCTCTAGAAGTTGTAATCCTGTCCTATACTATACCTGTACCTTTACCTAGTGTATTTATTCAAGTTTTGACGTGCGGGATTTATCGGCAAAGTAAGTTAATTGCACGGCCTTAGGACTGGGGTTCCTTTGCAGTTGGCTACATTTTTTAATCTCTAGGGGGGGGGGGGGCAGCTGCCCCCCCCTGGCGACGCCCTTGAGCAATATAAATAGTCATTTTTTATACTAATAAATTTATGGTTTTTAGATAGCAATAAATGTAATCCTGGTTAATTGTTTTTCTTCCTTCATCGTGCTCCGAGTCTCCGGCTCCCGCCGCCAGCCGGCGCAAGGTCTTATTACTTAAAATAAATTACTAAAGTAATTCATTAATAGCAAAAAACTTTTGATTTTTAAATATTCGTCAATTTATTATACGTAAAGTTATGAGCAGGTGGATTTTATTTAATAAACATGATCTACTAGTATTTGTTGTAATTTCACAGTCAGAATATTTTTTTTTATTATTTTAATCACATCGTGTTTTTAATCCATACTCGCTCACGCTTATTAATCCCTATTGGGGTAGGCAGTGCATCAGTGGTTTTAACACCACTTGATGCCACGTTTGACATAAATTCAGAGGGTTATAAGATGAAATATGATGAAAGTGGTGAGAGGTGGTCAGCCTTTCCCCCACAATACAGCAAAAACCTCGCGTCCCGCTTACTGACTTTTACAGTATGCCTGGGAAGATCAGGCAGCTGACACATTTTAAGTTTTTCTCTTGCTTCCAGTCCAGCGTGGAAGCCAGTGTTTTTAATTTTGTTAAAAAAAATACATGATATAAGTTTTTTACAGTCTTTTAAGCTTGGGTGACCCTCAGGTACAAAGTTCCGATTTTCGCCCACCATAGAAACCCATTACTTCGCCTGGATTTTGATCCTTTTTTTTAATAGTTCGTGCAGATTTAAAATTACTATGAAATATGATCATTAAAAAACGATTTCACTTATCTATGGCTATCGTAATAGAGTATATTTTATTTTCTACTTAATACTTTAACTGGAAAAAATAAACCCTAAACGTATTAGGCGAAGAATGGATATTGTTCCCTTAATTCGCCTATATCGTGTTATAACGTCAAATAGCAATCAATCGTTTGAAACACTTTATGGACATTCTTGTCAAAGGAGTTTGAAAATGACAAACGAATATAAACGATTCGGGATGAATAACAGGGTCTTTTAAAAAAAAAACGTATAGTAGGCGAAGATAAGCAACCGTCTGAAGTTAGTTCGTACATTTGCTGTAACGTTGATAGGGCTGCCAAAAATAATGTTTTTGAGTACTTTAAATGTTACTTGTAAAAAAACAAGCTTTTATTATTCTCAGCAAATCTTTTCATTTGATACCCATATCATGGGAGTGCAATGTAAAACAACTAGTCCGCGATCTTGGGCAGTTTGCCATATTGGATTTAGAATGACGTCAGACCATGCATTGTCATCCAAATTAAACGTGTATACAAAATTTCAGCTCAATCGGTTGAAAACAGGTATCTGTTTCGAAATTGAGTTGCAAGATTCCACCCGAACAAATTATACATAAATTGCAAGTTAAATAAAATCTCGTAAAAGAAGGTGATGGTTTAAGAAACAAAAATTGTAGCTATAAACTTTTTATTTCAATGCACTAAAAAGTACAAACATCAATCAAAAATGGAAATAAACTAAATAACAAAATGAACTTGTTTTCTTAATTTTCCTTTTAAACAATTGTAGGGAATATATTATTGTAAATTAAATTAATATTAATATATGTACATCATGAAATATGATTGACAACCCTAGGGGAAGGCGAAGTTTGGCAACAAGATGGCCGCCCGCTACCAGCTTATGAAATTTTGTAAAAATATGTCTTCTAATCAAACGTTAAATAGAAAATAGCAATGTCATATGAAAAAGGATTAGTTATAGGTGATACTTAATTAAAAAGTTTAACATTACCTTTTCCGTAGCCGCGCAGAAACTGAAGTTTATACACAGACAAAAAAAAGTGTCGATTCACCCACGGAAAAAACGGACTGGTAGCCAATAATGTGAAGTTAGCCACAATTGTATCGCAAATTCTTGCCATAAATGAAAATACCAAGTATTTAGTAATTTTATGCACATTCTGTCCTAAATTTAAATTGGAAAATTCAAATTTTTTGAAATTAGGCGAAGTTATGTAACACAGACGAAGTAATAGGTTTCTACGGCACTTATTCTAAAATGTTATTTAAATGTATTGACAACTAAGAGCCTCGCGGAATGTTTTAAAAATATTTCTTATTTCTGACAAAGTAAGACATGTTTTTAAACGCTCTGGAAAAGCACTTAACTGTCACTTAGCTTTAAATGACGTTTATGAATAAGGGGGTTTATTTAAAGTCCTAAGTAAGTACCTACTTTCGATATTTACTTACTTCTGACTGAAAGTAAACGTTACATATTATTTATAAAAAAAATAGCCAATAAAAATCTTGTTATATGCATGACACTTGAAATTTATTCTGCGTGCTACTGCGGTTACAAACAAAATATCAACTTTTTTTCACGCCTTTCGTAGCTTAATACAAATCTGAGGCTTAACTTTTATAACAAAATTTACTATTAAATAAATAGCAATAATTAATTAGTAACACGTGGTATGTTTTGGGTTTTTCAGTTTTAATTCTTTTATGTTCTACAAAAGAGTACCACACTATAGAAATTGATGATATTGTAAGTGCAACCGAACCACCAGATAATCTGACTGAATCTGAAGCTCTTCGATTAGCTTTGGAAACAGACTCTAAAGAATCCGAGTCTACTACACAACATCCAGAAGAAAATGATACTGACAGCGATACTGTGTCACCGGACACTTCTGAAACAGAGGCTCTTAAAAAAGCTTTGGAAACAGTCGATACTATGTCTGAAACTGATTTGGAAGAAAATAATACTGAAAATAAAAATGTATTACTGTACACCACTGATTCAAAGGATACTCAAGAGTCTTCGGAAATAATGTTTACTGAAAATTCGAACTTATTGCGAGGCACTGCAGAATCCATACTTGATAAACAAACTTTGAGAGGGAATAATGCTGGCGATGAATATTCAGAGGCTATTAAAAACAGTTGGAATTTGTCTGAAACTGATTCTGAAAATGTTTCACCTGGAATGTCTATTAAAGAGAATACGGCATAGTAAGTTTCATGAATTTATTTGTGTTTACACTTACGGTCACTATTAGCAAAAACAATGAAAGACAACTGAAAAAAAACATGTACAGCAAGTACATAGTTTATACACTAGAGTAGGGCTCCTCCATTCTTTGTAGTAGAAACATTTATCTTATCAGCGCCAGAAATTATTGCAGTGTCAACGTTGGTGATCGCTGATCGTTGAAATCTGAAAATAACAAGCGGTTTTCGTCAATTCCTTGTCTGTGTTGCTTTTTTACTGGGATTCTGTAACTTCAGTTGTGTGTCGATGGAATGGGGGCCATTTTATCTGTTCAGGTGGTTCGCCCTGAACCATATAAAATTATGGGGTGGCTGTCAGCAAGTATATAAAAATTAAATAGTTCTCAATTATAAAAATTAAATTGAGAACTATTTAATTTTTATATACTTGCTGACAGTCACCCCGACCAGCAGCGCCACCGCCAACCGAACGTCGAGTTGCAAACTACCTGGCAACTGAAAATTCAGTTTGCGGTGGCGCCACCAGTCAAAGAAACCGTCATTAGATGTATGAAATTTAGATAGTTCTCAATTTTGCCAACTAAACGGATAAAATGGCGACCATTCCATCGACATACAACTGAAGTTACAGAACCGGGGTCTGCTAACTTATTTAAATAAGTTAGCGAAAATTAAGGATGTGAATCAATCCTCGAAACTGAAAAACTTTCTCCAAGGAACAGGTCGAGATATGAAAAAAAAGATTATTCATCTCTAAATACAACTTACAAATTCACCTCTAACTTGTGCGATAAGCTGATTTGCCTTTATATGGGAGTTTCTTGGAGAAAGTTGTTCAGTTACATGGGGAGAATCACTCCCGCAAGTTTCGCTAACAAATTTAAAGCCACCCCATATGTTTAATATTACTTACCCTAATATAAAATCTGTATTACTTTCACAGTTCAAGTTCCAACCTGAAGTCTAAAAAAGTATTTACCGCTATTGAAACCGAAAATCAGCCAATTATAGTGGTGGTCGTTGCTTGCGAAACCCGATTGTATCAAACTTTGAACCTGATAAAATCAGCGTTGATATTCACGCAAGCTGAATTAAATTTTGTAATATTCACTGATGAATATATTGGAGAAATCACAGAGGAGCTGTCACGTTGGAAGAAATATATTCACGATTTTAGTTTTAGATTCACTGTGAGAAAAATGGGCCCACTCAATATAAATACAGCGTACTTGAGTGAGCAATTTAGAAAATGTGGAGCTCAGAAATTATTTCTACCTGTAAGTACATCATGTGTACATGACTGTAACAAATCGGCTCGGTGATAGCTCGTTGGATGTGAATGCTCTCTAATAACAATAACATTACTTGTGATTGCGATTGAAATTATGTTTAGAAAACATCTCATTCATGTGCATACATTTAATTATATTGATTTTCATACAAAAAACAAAAATTTAATACAGACCTCCCCTTGGCGTGAAGGATAAATTGTTACATTTAAATTACACAAATGCGCGCGTATCTATTACTATTAGTATTTAAAAAACATTTTAGATGAGATCTCAGCAAGAGGGACGACTTTGTAAGTACCTACTCTGCCGGAAACCTCATGCTAATCCTTAGAAAATTAAAATTGACGAAAAGCTGGTGACTACAAAACTGTATAAGTTACTCTTCTCTGTTCCATGTTTCCCAGAGTTTACTGCCCACATTAGACCTTGTTTTATATGTGGAGAGTGATTCACTACTCTTGGGACCAGTCGAAGATATATGGGCCTTATTCAGCAAGTTCGACAACTCTCAAATAGCTGCAATGTCGAGAGGTGGGTTATCCATCCATTATGTCACTACCATTTTACTAAGTTAGACTTGCACTATAAGCAAGTCTAGGTTAAAGTTTCGGTGTAAAACAATTGAATTCTTTGACAAATTGTAGGAATCCACAATCGTGGTTTTGCCAATGTTTGAGTATTTTAATCAAAATTTAAATTAACAGGGTAAGGGCCAGGTTGACAAAAACTGAAACCCAGAACTCAGAACATCATCCTTACTAACAAATTATTTATTCTGTGTTACTAATACTTATAAATGTGTATGTAAGTTTGGTTGTTTGTTACGCTTTTATGCCTAAACTACTGAACCGATTTTGATGAAATTTGGTATAGAGATATATTAGACGTTGAGAAATACTATAGGCTACAAATTCGGCTTTAAATTTAAATCATTTAGTCTAGAACACTCCATTTTCCAATAAAAAACAATATTATAACAGCGTAAAACATGAAAACCAGCAATGTACATCGCAATCTAACAGCGGCGCCGGCGCGGCGGCTTGGGGTCCATTACGTAGCGCCAAAGTACCACTTCACTATGACTTCTCAATGCTGCAAGTCACCATACACAACAAAGAGCTTCGCAGAGCTCTTCAGAGTCTGGGCGTGAATAAAGTGGTCGGTCTTTATGGGATACCTGCTAAAGTCCTGAGGTACTGTGGTCCTGAGTTGTCTCCTGTACTGAAAAGCCTGTACCGTCTCTCCCTTAAGACTAAAACCGTACCTAAGGTCTGGAAGCTTGCTAACGTGCCACCAGTACCCAAAAAGGGTGCCGTGCGTGCCAACCCCTGCAACTATCGACCTATCGCCATCACCTCCATACTTTGCAAAGTTATGGAAAGGGTACTAAACAACAATCTGCTGACATACCTGGAAGACAATGGCTTGCTCAGTGACCGTCAATATGGGTTTCGCCGGAGACGGTCAACTGGGGCGAAGCCGTCGAGAAACACGGCGAAGCTCTTACCGTGTCACTGGATATCTCGAAGACATTTGACAGGGTTTGGCATGCAAGTCTGTTAAGCAAACTTCCTGCGTACAGCATCCCTGCCGACTTCTGTACCTGGATAGCTAACTTTCTGAGTTAACAATCGATCCAGGTAGTCATCGATGGCTGCTCCTCTGATCTTAAGGCTATCGACGCCGGAGTTCCTCAGGGGTCCGTTCTCTCTATGACTCTTTTCCTGCTTCACATCAACGACATGCTTTTGCCTGGAGTTGTTGCGTATGCTGATGACAGTACAGTCATGCACAGAGATACATGTCCAGGTTAGGAGCCGGGGGGATGATATTCTATCTGAAAGGAGAGCTTTGGTTGAGCGGGTAAACTCGACCTTAAGTCTTGTCTCCCATTCGGGTGACAAAAATCTGGTTAGTTTCAACGCCACCAAAACTCAAGCGTGTCTGTTTTCCGCGAAACGGAGTCCCTTTAACCTGACTCCTACTTTCCGGGGTGCATCTGTACCTATCACCAATGAGCTTGGCATGACGTTATCTGCCAACCTTAACTTCGGCACCTCTATCGAGTCCAAAGCTCAAACAGTGGCCAAAAAGCTGGGCATCCTCAATAAGCTTGCTACATCCTCGACCGCATCTTTGCCATTGGGCTAAATTGTGGTCAAGTGCGAACCCATAATTAATAAAAAAAAACTTTTTAGAAAAAAAAGACAAAAAAGCGAAAAATAAAGACAATATATTTTAATGTTCTACATTGTACCTGCTGCTCTGTTTGAAGTCGGTGCGAAGCCAAATAAGCTTGACAGGCCGCCTTAATCATTTTTTGTGCGCCTACGTAGCACATCAAATAATGATGTCTTTATTTTCCACTTTTTTTAAGTTTTAAAGTTTTAAAAAAGTTATTTATTTTTCGTTTTTTAGTGTAAATAATAGAAAGTACACGAGAAACATTGTAAATGCCCATTGAATTGGAGGGTTGCCCCCGATTTCCCTGGGATTCCATCGTTCGGTCCTGACTTGGTGATAATTGGACCACTTCTGGAGTATACTCTTTCGAAAAAAAAAAACATTTTGAAAATCGGTCCACAAATGGCGGGGAAATCGGTGAACATAGATAATAAAAAGAAACATACAGTGGAACATACAACTTCCTTTTTTGAAGTAATATCAAGTAGAGAAACCTTTTAAGGGTTGTACTCCATCAGGGCCTCGTCCGTCGATCAGCAGGGTGCATTTAATTTTCATTAAAATCTCAATGAGAGTTCCAAAGTTGTTTTTTTTATAATATGCAAAAATAGAAGATTTCACATTATGGTCACGGCAGCTGATGCGCCATGACCATAATATGAAATCTTCTATTCGAGAATCAGCATTCGTCTAAAATGCGCAACAAACCAAGCTAAAGGTCTCACAAGAAAATAAACCTTGAACTTTACCAATTTAAAATCAATCAAAAAAGTAAGAAAAAATAAATGATTAGGGTTAAAATATGTGTGACGCAATAAAGAGTAGGTGGTTTGACTAGCAATAGCAACAGCAAATCAGAAGTATAGTGTTTCATAAATAAATCCAAATAAACCTTTTTTTTGTTATTTCCTCGGCTTCTATAATGCAAAATGTTTAACGATTTACTTGCGTCAAGTAATAACTGGAGCCCCTTAAAACCTTATTTACTGCACTTGTATCGTTAAAAAATACAGTTGTATTTCTTTTCCAGATCCAAAAGTGGAAGCCATTTCAATACTAATGAGTTTAAAGAGAATGCGAGAGTTTGGTTGGCCTCATATTGTTGAACAAATTTTGCCGCAGTGGAAATTGCGTGTATATTTATGTGGACATGTAAGTATCATGTACATACGACAGCACATTAGGCTATAAATATTGAACTTGACGTCCCCTTATCTCACCTTCAAAACCTAGTTTAGAAAGTGCTAATGGGTAAAACGTGCTGCTCTCTGTACAGAAAGTTATCACTTACGTGCACTATGTGCTGTTACAATAAGAAGGGGTTTGCAATCGAAATGGTGGGATCTGGTCACATTATAAGAGCAACTATTCTGTAACCCTATGACTAACAAATGATTGATACTCGTCAAAACAAAGACACCGAGACCTTACCGAACATTTTCAATTGCAAAAAATAGAGATATAATTATATCTACAGACAGCCGACGCTCCAAAGTATCGGTGGTAGAGTTGGCCTTGATCCAAGATTTGGTAGATTACGTAACTATAAATAGTTATTTGTTCAACAAGAGAGCAAAGTTGGTTTTTGCTACCCGACTCGTGATTCTAAAGTAGACTACTGAGCCTAGCGAGTAATTTAAAGGTATACAGCGAGAAAACTATCAAATTTGCCGCCGTTTGCTTTTTTTTTATTGACAAATAGCTGAGTGTTTTGTTCTTTTTTTTTTTTGTTAAATTTATCCCTTTCGGGAAAGGCAAAAGAAACTATGTCCATACAGCCATGTCTTCATTAAAAAATCTTCTTTCTTCAACTTAACCTAAGCCCTAAGCTCCTCATGTTCTGCGTAAAACCGGATAACGTCTGTTTTACGAAAACTGGCGACGAGAAGCACAACCGCGAGGATCTTTGTCGGTACCAAACGGAGCAGAAACACTGTTATCACTTGTATTTTTCATCACTACACGAATTTTAGTCAATTTACTGCATAATACACTATCACTATTACACATTAAACAACTTTTTCACGCCGAAAACGAAAATTCAATTGACAAAGCAACCGCTCACGCCGAGTTCCCGCCAAAGACCGTGTTTTGTTCTTTTTTAAAAGCGGCCAGGATTATAATTTGCGTTCAGAAATTGCACTTCGTAACATTTTTACAAAGTTAAAAATATTTTTTGGAAAACTATATAGTTTATTAGAATTTATATCAAATAACCTTTTATTTCCTTAAACGATCAATATTTAACACATTTTTGTAGTTTTGATTTCAATAAGTAATATAAAATTTCGTGATTTGATAGGCCTAAATTAGTTTCAGATTGTGTTGCAACCAATAGTAGAAAGTATCGATAGTCTATGGATACTATCGTAACCTTGAAAAACAGTAAGATTTCGATAGTATCGATATTATTGATACTATCGATAGTATCGACAGCCAATAGTTTGCGATACTATTGATGATAGACCAAACTATCGATAGTATCGATACCATTGAATTCTAATAGTATATAAGGAATCGTAAGAAAATTTACAAGCTGCTCTTGGGGAGTCTGCTCTTGCGTTAGCAACAATTAGTTATTGGTATCGTGAATTTAAACGTAGTCGAGAGAGCTTAAACAATGACTCAAGACTTAAACTTCGCAAAACGTTTCCTATATTCTTCATCTGACGAATCTTGGATCTACAGGTTTCTACCACAAGCTATGATACCTATAATAATTATATTATTATTATTATTATTTGTGTGTTGAGCTTTCGAGGAGTTGAATAATGAGCGCCCAAGTATTTCACCAAGATAATGCGCCCGCTCACACAGCTGCTAGAACCGTGGACTGTTTGACAACTTCAAAGGTATAAAGGTGTTACCACATCCTCCCTATACAGTCCCGACCTAGCTCCATGCGATTTTTATTTTATTTATAACAGTAAAGTTCAATTTCGAGTGGCTCTATCCGCAACGTCGCGTCGCGGTGTGAATTGAACCTAAAAGTGCGCGCAGCGTCGAGTCGCGGTGTGAACTGACCCTTACTTAAGTTGATCATTGAGTATAAATTTTATCCAAATATGTCTGTGTTCATTTTTTTTTTTTTTATTTAAGGATATAATGAAAATCATCTTCAAACATCAAAGTCACGCGGTGATGAACCTTCCTTGTATATTCAATTACCATACCAACATGTGTGGCACAGAAACAATATGTCCAGAGGCCACGAGTAACAGGATTCTGATCCTGCATTCTAATCGTCACGCTGATATCACAGTTGAGGATGAAGACCCTGTTTATAAGGTAGACTTACCATTTTTCTTAATACTCAATACTTTATTTGCCTTTTTCACATTATAATATGTATAGTAGGTAAGAATAGTACATTGTCACTTTAGGGGTGAAAATAACTAATAGTTCGAGGGACTAAATAAGTCTTTCCCGTGCTTTTCATTACGAATACAAAGAAAGTAAAAATAAAAACATGAATAAGCTGAACTCATTGCTGCTATGCGAAAGTAACAAAACTCTACAACTCGAAAAAAGAAATGAAGATCGGAATGCCACTTTCCCGCCTATTATGTTTTTTTTTCTGTGGCTGGCCAGATTTCAGCCATTATTTTTCATTTGTGTATAGGAAGTTGGAACATGTTTTTTTAATACTTGATATGACAGCTGTCAGTTGAAAGCGATTCTCCCTAGGCTTGAAAAATATTACTTTCAAGCCGCTCCATAGGCAACTTCAGACCTACTTTCAGAGTATGAGTAATGAAATAGTGTTTAATGCGAAACCCTAAATAAGTAGCGTATAATATTATAGTAGAGTGGCCAAGCGGGTGACATCTAAAAGAAAAATTTGGATGCCCCGTGCCCGGGGGGCATTCAGATCATCCCGATGTATGTTCCGCGATTTTTTGTAGTTTAGAAGTTATTTACACATTTAGTGAATTTTTCAAAAAAAAATTTTTTTCTTTCTGTTTAAGATTATTAAAAAAACTCATTGTGGTAGATTATAAGGAAATGTCAGCTACCAACAAAAAAACAATGGATGTCCCTTGTCATTATGGAACATGGTTTAAGTTAAAATTGGCACTTCAGCGAAATCTTTTCACAACTTCGAATCGTTAAAAAAATAATTGAGATGGACCTGCAGGTTCTAAAGAGCTTTTAAAAACTTCGGTAGATATTCAGCATAACGAAACATACAAAAAAATATATCACTTAATAGGGCTTTTTTACGATTAGTTTGCTTTTATTTAACGTTAAGCAGAAACTATCGTAGGGGGTTTCTAGTAGTAAATTACATCAAACGTATTGTTCCTGAAAATACCACAGACATGACGTGGTTAACACGCTTGTAAATGAATTAGATAAGTAAAATCGAGTCATCAATCTTCACGCTATATCCCTTGCGGGGTGGATGATATACAACTCTTGTTTCTTCTTTCAGTCATCGACAGTTCTTGACGTACATTTATGATTAACTTTTCTTTTCCATATGGTGACGATTGGGGTTCTTCCTTTCCAATTCATCCCAGGAATCTCGTATGTTCATGAAAAGTCATGTAAAATAGTGTTGATTTACAGTGGCACAAAGTGAAAAATAGTTTTTATAACGTCATGTTAACGAAGAATATCGTCGCAACAAAATGCATTTTTTTTTAAATTTTGGATCTTTATTGTGGGGGGCTTAATTTTTTTTATTATTATGAGGGATTTGCAATTAACGTTGTTACTTTAACGTTCCATTCCTCTTCCCATAGGGCTGTAACTTTTGACTTGAGAAGAAATAGTTATAGTCAACACTAACTATAAAAGGTAACACTCTAATCTTTAGTTGTAGAAACGTTCATTAGAGTTAAAACTTCTTTAAATGTAAGGTCGGCATTACATTTAAAGAAGCTTTAACTTTAATGATCGTTTCTTGTTTATGTCAACAAGGCTGAAAGTGACAGCAATGGACGTTTTTACTGTAACGGAGTAGGTCTACATTGTTTTCATTGTAGACATTCAACGGATTTTTTTATTGTTTCATTGTAAATACGGGGCTGACGACCGTTTTTTTGTGTAACTTCAGGTGATAGAAGAAAATCTCCGCAATTTTCAAATAGGAATACAAGAGAAGCAAATGTTCCATTTTAAGTTGATGCCACATTTAAATCGTGTCAACAAATCAGCGTGTATTTCAGTGATGAAACCTTTCATGGGAGAAACGCGCCACTTAAATCCAAGACAGTAGGTATATAAAGTTTTCCGTAACAAATATATATTTTTTAATGGTAATCGTCCTCTTAGCGTAAGAAATGTTTCTTGAGTATTACTTACACGTATACATGGTGTACTTCGGGGAGTAAGCCCCTTTTTTCCATTGGAGTTTAGACACACTACACCTTACTTCATCGAGATCCTGCGGATTTGTAAAGAGAGCATGCCTTTTAAGTGACAGTTAAGAGCCACGCGGAGCATTTAAAAATACATTTGTATCATTTCTTAAAAGTAAGAAATTATTTTACACGCACCCGCTAGCCTTTTAACTGTCATTTAACTTTAAATCACGTTTGACGGCCGGTTTGGTCGAGTGGTAGTGACGCTGCCTCTTGATCGGCGGGTCCTGGGTTCGATCCCCAGTCGGGGCAAACATTTGTGTAAAAAGCAGATGTTTGTTCTCGGGTCATGGGTGTTTGTCTTTATGAGTGTTTGACACAAGGGAAAACCTTAGTGTGGGCCTTTGAGTGTGTAGCGTTTATTTATTTATTATTTATTTATTTATAAACAATTCCGTTATAAATCATACCATATTTTAATCTCTATTCAATTTCAGTTTAAACACAGAGGAAAGAATTGTTATAGCAGTCATTGGATGTGGCACTCTGCGTCGACCACTCGGTGTTATCAAATCGGCATTAATATTCACCAAGTCTCCCATTTACTTCGTAATATTTGTTGATGGTGCCTATAAGAAAACTTTGACAAAGGTTTTATTGAACTGGAAAAAACTTACCTATAATGATCAGATTGAATTCGAGATTCATAACAATAATAGTTCATATTCTAACATGTTTAGTGATACGTGGATGAATAAAAATAAACAGTGTACCATTCAGAAGCTATTTTTACCCGTAAGTAAGAAAATATATGTAATAGATATATTTTTTCTATTAGCCCTTATACGTTTCGCCGAGGGGCACAAGCCTCCACAAAGGGAAAACACGAGGAAACAAGGGAATTTAGGGGCCATGGTTCAACACGCTTAGTAGAAAACGCGCCTTTCAAAAACGAATTTTCTTACCAGCTGCCAACTCTTCCCAGGCATACTTCCCAGGCTAGGTAACAGTCAGTAAGTGGGACACAAGGGTTTTGCTGTATTATGGGCGAAAGGCTGACAACCTCTCACCATTATACATTATGTTTCATTTAATTACCCTAAAAATTTTGGCAAATGTGGCATCGAGTGGTTCTGGAACCACTGATCTCTGCCTACCCCGATAGGGATTGTAGGCGTGAGCGTATGTATGTACTTATAACATTGAGAAGGTTGTATCATTTTTTTAAATGGTGTGTAGGTATTAATATTAGAGCCGTGATGTGATAAATACTGAATCTGAATTCAAAATTTCAAACTACATACACGGTGAATTTTTGTTCGTTTTAAAGCCAAAGCGCGGTGATTCGCCTTAAAAAGTACTATCGATTTCAGAAAACAAAATCTAAAAAAACTGTAAAATTAAGAAAATTAAAAGTGAGAAATTTATTTTCGTAAAATCGAGAAAACATTAGTAGGGCCGCTCTGCTCCTACGTCATGACACGCGAGTGAGCGAGCGAGCGAGAGTGACGGCCGCGAGTCGTTGACCCCTCCTCCAGAGTAGGTATCGTAGATTCCAATTTTCCCTTCATACTTTAACGGGCTTAGGATCATAATCAATGCCGCTTCTTGCGGCGGCACTTTGTCGGTGCTATGCACTTTAGTTCGATTCGGCTGACGAAAAATGCGTTACTACTGGTTCTCATATTTTCGAGTTAATGTCGATATTTTTTGAAAACTTTATTTTTTTATGTCATTAGATTTCTTTTAAACTTTGGTAATCGATAGTCCTACTTAAGGCGAATCGACTCGCTTCGGCTTTAAAACGAACAAAAATTCACCGTGTATAATTACACTGAATTTAAGAATATGTTGGTATCATATGTAGAGGGTATTAACTGCATAGATTTTTACTTTTTGACAAATAAAAAAACAATTAATAAATATTATGTACTTAGCTAAATTTTAGGTTTTTCCCTTTATTCACAGGGGATTTTAACGTATATTGACTCCCTCATTTACATAGATGAAGACGCACTTTTTGTGGGCCCAGTTGATGACATGTGGAAAATGTTTAAACAGTTTAAATGGCACTCAATAGCTGCATTGGCTAAGGATCATTACGTTCCTGAATTCGCATTTTTTCCATTTTCTAAACAAACGCCTTATTATAAAGATATGGGTGAGTTTATGTTACTGTGTATAAGTTACTCTGGACCCTGATTCTGTAACTTCTGTGTCGATGGAATGGTCGCCCTTTATCCGTTCAGGTAGCGAAATTGAGAACTATCATACATCTAATGACGGCTGCTTTGACTGGTGGCGTCACCGCCAACTGAATCTACAGTTCCTAGGTAGTTTGCAACTTTACGTTTGGTTGGCGTGACGGTGGCCCTGCTGGTTGGGGTGGTTCTCAGCAAGTATATTAAAATTAAATAGTTCTCAATTTCAGCACCTGAACAGATAAAATGGCCACCATTCCATCGACATACAATTTATTTACACCAGCTGTCGAGTTCTGGTTTACTAAGCATCCAGGAGTCTTTAGCGGGTTCTCTGGACCCAGTGTATAATGCTTATCAATTCAATCCTCCCGAAAACCTTATAAAATAAACGATTGGTACCTGTATCAATATTTTGAAAAAACATTATTTTGGCCATCTTGGATTTTGGGTTGGAGGCAATTCCGAGCTTCACCCTATGCAGAAGTGCTTGTGAACACGAATCAAACTAGCCCAAACTCAATCGGAATGCGAAGTTTTTTATAACCGAGTTTCCAGGGTGCCAAATTTTGGCTTCAACATCACATGCTAAACATTGTGGGTGGAAGTCCTTGTCAAGACAAATCAAACGTCTTGACAAGGATTTCCACCCACAATATTTATTTTAGAGTTCTTATGGCTATTTTTTATGTCATAATTTTAATATTGCATTGTAATACGATTTAATGCGAATGCAAAACTATTTAGATTCTGTAAGTATTCTGCTGACTGTTCAAATGGCCGTAAGGCAGCAAATAACCCAGGGTAAGATGGTGAGATATGTGGAATAAGTGGTAGTAGCACTGTCACCCCTTGGTGTAGTTACAGTTCAATCAATCAATTTTTATGTATATGGCTCTGTCTTCGAAGGTTAAGACAATTTTGCCAATGTCAAGGTTGGAAACTACAAGAGATCACGGTACAACAATAAGCGGTACAAGGATATGACAATGAGGAAAGAAGTTTTCCTTCGACATTTGGAGTATGGTGGCGATGTGACATAATGATTACATTCTTTTATAATGAGTATTTGCTGACTTTCAATTCAACCTTAGACAACCAACGTCAACCTCCATTTCATACATTGCCGCCGGATTCAGCTAGGGATTCGATTGTATACTTTTTTATCATTGTTTTTATTTATTTTTCTCCTCTTTATATAAACGAAGTCGCAGACGGAAAGCTAGCAAACATTTTTTTGTAAAAAAATATATATTAATTGTTAATTGTATTTTTTTATTTGTGTAATTTTTTTTTGGTATTTTTTTAAAGATGTTTCTGTTTCATATTCTAGGTCTCAACAGCGATGTTATGCTAATGAACCTGACAAGAATGCGAGAGTTCCGTTGGGAAAAGTCTGTTAAAGTCGCATACAAGCATTATGAAAAAAGTTCATTGATTTTAGGGGACCAGGTAAGTATAGGCTTGACCGCAATGGACGGCAATTTTGATAATCGATGGCTTTTCAATAGCGATGGTGACCTATTTATCCGTTTAGGTGGCAAAATAGAGACCTAAAGAAGGAACAAAAAAATTGCAAGTATTGACTGTACGAACTAAACCACCTAAGCGTCACTACAATACACGATATTCTGCGTCACAGCCAATACTATTTTTTTTGCATCATGTAGTATATAGTATTTTCTAATGCGACCAGACATTAAGGCCCGTATTACAGAAGCAGACTCAAGTCTTGATCTATATTTAAGTATTGGTAATCTCTTTCTCTCACTATCAAAATAAGAAAGACTATTGCTACTTAATTATAGATCAGAGTCTGAGTCGCGTTCTGTAATAAGGACCTGAGTACAGTCAAGTGAATAAATATCTATCCAAAGAATATTTCCCTAAATAGGTATGTAACTAAAATGGTTTTTATAAATTCATACAAACTTTTAATTAAACGTGATCCACCCGTGACCATGGCGGGTGCAACTGCGTCGAAACGTCGGGAAATAGATAAATAAATATTATACGCTTTAGACCCGTTTTAGAATTTAATTATGTGTTCAAATCGCGGAAGTTTAAAGTGTTATGTACAAACTTTTGTTACAAACAACAAACATTTGTTTGTTTACAAACATTTGTTATGACTATTTAGTCATAAATAGTCAACAAATTTTCGAAATAATTTGATATGTACTATTAAAAACTTCGTTGTAAGATTTTGATATAACTTTAGCTAATTTTGATAGATAATAATGACGAAAAAAAAAACATTATAATTTCATGATTCCTTTAGTACAGACATAGGTATAATTGAGATTTTTACATTTGACTATAACATGTGGAATCCAGTAAGTGCAGTTAATTATAGGAATGTTTATA
This sequence comes from Aproaerema taeniolella, assembly GCA_949987775.1. Taxonomy (NCBI): domain Eukaryota; kingdom Metazoa; phylum Arthropoda; class Insecta; order Lepidoptera; family Gelechiidae; genus Aproaerema; species Aproaerema taeniolella. The sequence continues at coordinate 7,038,736 of OX465262.1, forward strand.
AGCACAGAGATTGACCAATTTATTTTTCATAAATTATTACCTATAGCTTGTAATATGTTTTGATGTAATCTGTTTATAAAATAACAGTACTTAGATTATTTATTTTTTCAGAGCATAATAAACATAGTTTTTAACGAATCTTCAGATATTGTAACGGTGCTGCCGTGTCGATTCAATTTTCGTAGTTATTTATGCGATAAAGATGAAAACAAAGTAAGTAATTAACAAAAACAATTACTCTCTTATGCTATCTCTGGAATTGGCTGATCGAAAAATTCGTATGAGTTTCCTGTGTTTCTAAGTAGTTTCTGAAGCTAGGTCAGGCGAAGTGGACTTTTTCATGTCATTTTATTTTATATTTCACCCTTTTTATTAGTTAGCGAAACTTTAGGGGTTAATTCTGTGAACAACTTTCCCAAGGAACCTATACCAAAACGAAGGCAATCACCTGATCGCTCAAGTTGTATGGCGAGACGTTTTTTTTTTATATTTCAAACTATGTTTATTAAGGAAAATTTTACAGTTTATTTTCGATAACTAATTTAAAGTCACCTATGTAGTTCTAAGGTAGACAGAATGATAGTTTTAATTCTCGTATTTCTTACCAAGCGTGATGCCTTCGTTATTGAATAAGGAGTGATTTTTTACAGCAAGCTATTTGCGAAGATGCACTAGAATTCGGTGCTAATGTACTGATCGACGAGTTTTACAACGCAGACAGTGTATACGGCAAATCATTTTTTGTAAGTACCTATACTATAGTCAATTATATTCAATCCAAACAATAGTTCGCACAAAGTAGATCAACTAGTGTAAAAAAAAAAGTTAATTTATTTAGTTCCAAAAGTTTTAGGATTGTGTAGGGGCACAGATAAATATGGGGTAAGTCCTCTGAAGATCTCCCCTAACTAAAATCTATCTGTGTACTAAAGATTAGCTTTATAAGTCAAATAGTTTTGAGATTTTGTGTATAATCAATGAGTGACCTTTCGCTTTCATATTTTTGTAGCTTTTTGAAATAGGTTAATAATTTCAGAAAATTATTTCTTGACGGCCATTTAGTAACTACAGACTACCACTAGCAAAGTTTAATCTTCAGTAGTCAAGTTGATTTGGAGATTTGGTGATAAACGTTCGTTTTTATATAACAACAATTTCACGCAAACATGAACTTTGGATATGGTATAACTTGAAAAGCGTGCATTTATCAGAAATTGTGTGTAAAACTAAGTTGTGAAAAATTTAAGTCTTCATGAAGTGTAGTCGCCAAGGTAGACCGTTTTGAAATGAGCAAAAAACTTTAAAAACGGCTTTAATTACTCCCTGCCACCCCTCGCAGCACTTATATTAGAAAGGACTTTATTAAGCGATATTTTAGGAACTTGGAAACGTATGCCCACATAATCCTGCAACTTTTGAAACTACGTGATTTGTTTCCTCAATTTTCCTATTTTTCGCGGATTACAGTGCCTTTTAGCAGATATCCACAAACCAATGTCATCTAATTTATTAAGATTTTTGGTTTGTGGTTATCAGCTAAAAGGACCTCCCTTTTTAACATTTTCCCTCGTTTTGGACCCCACACTGTATATTGTAAAGTTTAGCTATCTTACGTAAATAAATATAAATCTATGATGTGCATATCTATCTATTCGACACAATGTATCCATACTAATATTATAAATGCAAAAGTAACTCTGTCTGTCTGTCTGTCTGTCCGTCTTTCACGCCTAAACTACTGAACCGATTTTGATGAAATTTGGTACAGAGATAGATTAAAACCTGGGAAAGGACATAGGCTACATTTCATCCCACAGTTGGGCATGATATAACCTGTAGTCTACGCGGGCGGAGCCGCGGGTGGAAAGCTAGTCTATATATATAAAAATGGAACCCGATTTTCGTTGTCACGGCATCACGCGTGAACGGCTGGACCGATTTGGATGATTCTTTTTTTGTTGTGTTCCTTATTGTCAGGAGAAGGTTCTTATGAAAGAAAAAACTAAAAAAGTGGCACGGGAACGAAGTCCCGGGCGGAAAGCTAGTTGGTTATAAATAAGGAACTTGAACTTTCTCTAAACAGGTAAAAAGTAGTGACAGGTGGTGAAAAGTATTGTTCGTATGTCGGTCATAGGCTTTCAGAATAGGATCTGTTGGGTAGCATTATCTAACAACATGTAACATTTTACTGTACAGATGTTATACCGCGCTATCGATGAATTTAATATCGGCGAAGATACGAGAATGCTGCCAGCCATGATGAAGAGTTACATGAAAAATTATCCAAAAGGGTCGTCATGCGGAGACTATATAGAAGCTTCACTGAAAATTTTAAATCAAACTCTACTTTTTCAGAAAAACTAATAACACTCTCTAGTGATACGAAATATATTTACAAAAAATTTATTAAATTAGTTTTCGCAAATTCGAATCTTTTAGGATGAAGATGTGAAGGTTTTGCTGACCTGTCCCTTTACTACACATTTAATAAAGACGATAAAAGTTCTTGCCTACTCCACAGCAGAATTTCTAGGACTATGTATACATGTTTGTGTGGTAATGAGACTGTAATAAGAAAATTAAATTCGTTTACTACTATTTTCATGTTATATTACATAATATTTAGGTTAGCTTGTATCTTTAAAAAACAAGATAACGATCTTAATTTCGGAATAGAATAAAATTGTTATAGACCTATATCCGTAGAGCATGTATGAAGCGAATTATGGATGTAGGGGAAGTGAAAGAGGCGTGTTTGGATCGTAGCAAGTGGCAATCTGTGGTCTCTGTCTACCCCAACAAAGGCGTGAGCTTACGTATGTATGTAGGTAATTATAGGTACTTACATTATAAATAGTAAGGTCCTAGAAACACAATTTAATTAACTTGTGAATCAACGCCACATTAATTCCTATTGCAAAATGTATATTGATTTTAATTATTATGAAATATACAGTAGAAATATGTAACAAAATAACGAGTACATCAATGTTTGTACAGGGAAAGATCTATATAAATACTGAAAATAGGAAAATTTACTCAATAAAACCATTCTTTTATTTTTTTAAAGTAACGAATCTGCATGCAAAGGTTTTGAAAATATGCTTGCCACACCCGGGAACCAAAAGAATAACCTTCAGGATCAAATCTTTCTAAGGGATGGACCATTGAGTAAAAGTGTTTCTTCTGGTCCCATCGAATTTATATGTTTAGATTTAATGGTTTTCCGTTTACTTAATTTACCATGTTTGTTAGAAAGATATGATCCTATGATTAAGTGATGCTCCCTGGCCGAGACACCGGGCAGTACTCAGTTGCCGTAATGCTCAATACGCACTACCTAAAGTCTACCTTCATTTAATTACCATGAAATAATGAGTACCTCTAACAAATAAGAAATAAATGACAATGAAAGGGGTTCGGCCACAGAGTAGTACTTTCCAGCCGCGCCACATTGTATTGTAAAAAGTATGTTATTCATTCATGCTAGCTATATATTAAAATTCAGTACCTAAACTCTGCCTTCCATAGGGCAAAAAAAGTTCTATGTCAAATAATCTTTCTCTTGGAAGTTATAAGACATTACAAGTGGTCCGGCTGGAAAGTATGCTCCCCAGCTACTCAACTTCTAAAACCTTTATTCTACTTTCTATTAATATAATAAATATTTCGATCTCTGTACAAAAGAGTGATTCGGTTGCTATGAACCATTGTATTTTGTGCAGCTGAGAAAAAAATCTTGTTAATGGGTTGTGAAAAACTAATAGATTCTTAGGGTTCCGTGCCCAAAGGGTAAAACAGGACCCTATTACTAAGACTCCGCTGTGTGTCTGTCCGTCTGTCACCAGGTTGTATCTCATGAACCGTGATAGTTAGACAGTTTAAATTTTCACAGATGATGTATTTCTGTTGCCGGTAATACAACAAATACTAAAAACTAACTACAGCACTTACAGTTCATTGTATTATGTACGCTTTATCGTATTGAAATTGTGTTTAAATAAATAAAAAAATTCATTATTCATTATTTTAATAAATTGCCAACTCTTCTTCCCAAGCACACTGTAGGAGCCAGTAAGTGGGATGTAAGGGTTTTGCTGTATTGTGGGCGAAAGGCTGATAAGCTATCGCCATTATACTCATGTTCCATCTAATAATCTAATCTATCTAATTTGTTTAATAAATATCTAATAGTTCAATAGTTCTAATTTGTTTAATGAGTATCTAATTGTTTATTTACAATAAATATGGTACAATGATATAATTTGTTTGTCCTTCCTCCAGGCCACACCGAAGCAACTGCTAGACTTGATTTTTGCAACAGAAATAGTTGGAGGGTCGGAGAGTAACAAAATCCAAATGCGAACGAAATACAATATTCTTTATTTGAACAGAACGACATAATAGAACAACGATACGGACATAGAACGTCGCCCGAAATCACGGGCTCATTCAATGTAAATCATTTCAAGTTAGTCAACTGGTCATTCGTAACTAATTACAAATTTGTACAGCCTTTTAGACATATTCAATACATATCTTAATATTTATATTTCATTTCTCAGCTGCACAGAATACAATGGTCTATAGCAACCGAATTACTCTTTTGTTCAGAGATCGAAATATATTAATAGAAAGTAGAATAAAGATAGCGTGTTTAAGAACCTTCCAGGTTTTAGTTTCACTTACTGTTACCAACGTGAGTAGCATACTTTCCAGCCGGACCACTTGTAATGTCTTATAACTTCCAAGAGAAAGATCATTTGACATAGAACTTTTGCCTTATGGAAGGTAGAGTTTAGGTACTGAATTTTAATGTACAGCTAGCATGAATTAATAAGATACTTTTTACAATACAATGTGGCGCGGCTGGAAAGCACTACTCTGTGGCCGAACTCATTTCATTGTTTTTATTTTTTATTTGTTAGAGGTAATCATTATTTCATGGTAATTAAATGAAGGTAGACTTTAGGTAGCGCGTATTAAGCATAACGGCATCTGAGTACTGCCTGGTGGCTCGGCCAGGGAGCATCACTCATATGATTGACCGTATCGATTGATGCCATAACATAAGATGTTTCTTTTTTGTATTTCTACGTTTCAATTTCTGGATATGGCAAGCGTATTTACAAAAATCATTTAATTGAGTTTTTCTTTTTAAAAATGAAGTATGGTTCTACTTAGCAAGTTTTCCTATCTTCAGTATTCAGAGTACGTTTCGTTCAGATGGTACTAAAAATTTCCACCCTCTATGTAAATATAAATTATAAACCAACTCTAAAATTGAAAAAAAAATAATGGTTCAATGTTTGCCGTGTAGATTGTAGGTACTTTTACATTAAGCAGCCTATTACTATCGTGATTTCGAAATGGGTCAACACAACAGGTTGTTCAGTTTGATACAATAATTTAAGATTCAATTACCCTATTCTTCAGTGGTCTTCAGCCTGTATTTCAGTAAGTTTTCTACTTTGTGCTATTTCAATTTGCCAATAAATGTACGATTATTTTTACTTGCTTTTTAGTTACTTCCTTACTAATATTATAAACACGAAAATTTGTGTGGATGTTTGTTATTCTATCACGCTCAAACGGCTGGACCAATTTTGATAAAATTTGGTATAAAATCATGATATAAAATCAATACTTACGCACTAAAAAAATGATACAACCTACTCAATACTGTAGCTACAGATGCAAGTGCATCACCACTCTATTTTCATTACAAATCCGCCTTTATAGCAACAACACAGAGTGAACGCATGTATTAACCTGATCTGCGGCCCTCTGTACTTGCCTATATTGTGATGTGGCTCGACGAAAATCAACACAAGAAATCCTCATACAAAAGACATCAACGCGTCCATGTTGGTACTGCTACGTAGATAATATAGATTAACTAATTGGCTTTTTTCAAGGAAATTCTTCTGAAAATAGCAAAGGCGAAAGTTAGGAGGGAAGTTGTATACAGGCTGGCCCATTTAGATCGGCCAGTTTGGGAAATCTGAAACTGTAAACTATAATCCTTTAATTTACTTTAGTATTGACAAAAATGGTTGTCATTTCGAACTCCTACTGAAATAATTGAAAAACAATGCAAATAGTTTTTCCAAATAATTTTTTAGGGAAAGAAAAATCTTCAGCAAACCCATCTCTAAAAAACTTGGACCCGAGATCTCCTAATGCTTTAACCAACTGAGCTATCGTTCCTTCAAGTCAAGCGGCAAAACACGATAGCTCCGTTGATTAAAGCACCAGGAGATCTAATCCTGGGGTCGTGGGTTCAAGTCCCATTCGAGCCGAATATTTTTCTTTCCCTAAAAAAATATTTGTGAATATCCCTCAAGCGGGTAAACGTTTAAAAATTCCAAAAACAATTCATTTTTGTACGAAAAAGCACAGAATAAATAATAGTACTAACGGAAAAAGTATACTCCAGAGGTGGTCCCATTGTAACCAGGTCAGGATCTGATGATGGAATCCCAGGGAAATCGAGGGAAACCCTCAAATTAAATAGGCACTTACATTGTTTCTCACCTACTTTCAATTAATTACACTAAAAATAGAAATATAATTACCATTTTTCAAAAAAAAGAAAACCGACTTCAAAAAGCGAAAAATAAACTGATTTGTTAGAAGTTGGTGCAATGGCAGATGTACGTATAGCATTTCAAACTTATTTGGCTTGGCACCGACTTCAAACAGATCGGTAGGTACTGTAGAGGTTCTATTACCTCTACGTTTACCATCTCCTTGTAAGGCCTTTAGCCGATAGTTCCTACTTTAAATGATTCGGGTCATTTCGCGCCTTTTATATATAACTGACGTAGTCCCTTCCGCGGCTTTGGCCGTGAAGGTCAGGTTTCCTTCTAATAAATGAAGTCAAACATATAATTGTGTATCCCTGGTTGTCGACCCGGTCACCAGCTCCCTCAGAGCTACGCCACAGTACGTAGCACACTAAATGCAACGTTTTTATTTTTCGCTTTTTGAAGGCAATTTTCTTTTTTTGTAAAAAGTTAATTATCTTTATTTTAGATATCATGTTTCATGGTAACATTTACCACTTAATACTAAATAGAAATAATATACTCACTTTTTTTTTCAAAACGTCCGGGTTCGATTCCATGGAAATCGTATTAAAAAAGAGTTGTGCCTTACATCAAATGAGGTAGTTCTGATTTTTTAATGAGTTTGTAGTGATGAAATGGGTGATTACAAATTTAAGTTTTCGACCTCGAAAGCCTTCCGGATCACAGTTAAATACTTGAAAATTCATTGAAATTTTGGCCTTTTTTCAGTTTTAGTAAATTTTTGCCACCAAGGACTAATCTTGTCAGTGTCTGTGGTTCCGTAGAACAAATTAGTTATGTTGTGATAAGTGAGATTCACAATGTTATTCACCATAGAGTTCAAAGTTGGTATCTCGAGTTGTAAAGGTTGTGAGGGTGAATAGTTAAGTTGTTAGACTGTAACATACAACCTTGGTCCAAGGTAAAAATACTATGTGACGTCATTTCATCAGTTACGAAGTCATTCTGGCATACAGTGTGAAGTGTGCAAGTTCCGCAACAGATAGCGAGCCAGGTGTTCGTAGCGTGTAATTCGAGCCACGCGTCCTTGCATTGTACGCTTGTAACTCATAAACTATTTGGCCTACCAAAACCAAATTATTGTCATTTTATTGCAAATTTAGTCTACTAAAAAGTATGCATAGTAACTTTTGCCGTAACACAAGTCCTTGGTGGTAAAAATTGACTTAAACTAAAAAAGTCCAAAATTTTAATGAATTTTCAAGTATTTAACTGTGATCCGGAAGGCTTTCGAGGTTGAAAACTTGGATTTGTCATCACCCATTTCATCTACAAACTCATAAAAAAACAGAACTACCTCATTTGATGTAAGGCAAAAAGTACCAATTCCATGGACTATTTCCGACTTTCCCGTTCTAAATGATCTAAATGGGCCACTCTGTGTGTACAGGTCCAAAAATATTTTTTTCATAATTGGACCTGTGTTCCTTGTAAAAATTGCTTTAGTTTTGTTAGGTTAATTGACAGACACACCATTTTAGCTAATTAAAAAAAAATTCGGTTCCGTAACTAAAGAGAAAAACGGGACCCTATTACTTAGGCTTCGCTGTCCGTCCGTCCGTCCGTCTGTCACTAGAGCTAAGATAATCGCCGTGCCATAATTATCACACGCCGTATCACACGGTCACGTGACTTTTTGTCGTTATCTCGTCGGACCCTAACATAAACTCATTTTTGTCATGTCATGGCATGTCGTTCGGTCAAATTAGCCACGTGAGATAATTTTTTCATCAAACCCTAACATGAAACGCATTTTTGTCGGGTCTTGACAGATGGATATGTGATATTATGGCGTGCTCGATTTTGAGCGTGACAAATTTTTCCACATGAAAAAGAGAGCCCTTCCCGGTCGAGGAAAATCGAACGTTTGTTCTAAGGTGGGTAAGTGACTGGAAGTGGAGTCGGACATGGCGATCCCTTATCAAAATTACATGATAAGCCAGAAAAATTGAGCGAAGGCGCGTTAGAGACATTTGTGACCCCTTCGACATAGAAGACCCAGAATTCCAAAGTTTGTGGCGAATTTCAAAGCCTATGGCTCAGTTTATAATCTCTAGGCTCACAATAGACCTAGAGCCCAAAAACGCGAATGGTCTCCTAGTCCACTTAAAGTTAAGCTGCGGATTTTAATATTTACAAAACATCAATATACTTTAATCACTTTAGTACTATACAGGGCTTTAGGTAAATCTCTTTCAACCTCTCGGGTGGTTAATAAGTCCATGAAATTGAACAACTTTCCCAAGGAACATAGGTCAAAATACAAAAAAAAAATTGAGATCCCATACAAAATGCGCTATATGCTGGTAAAGTTTGTATGGGAACTCAATATTTTTTTCATATTTTGACCTATGTTCCCTGGGAAAGTTGTTCAAGTTTCATAGACTGATTAAGCACCCGAGAGGTTGTAAAAGATTTACCTAAAGCTCTGTATACTTTAATGACTTTAGTACTTAAGGTTCTTGGGTTTGCTGGAAGAAATTTCTAAATAGAAATAAGCGATACATACATAATATATAGATCGGCTGATAAACACATTACCCTCCTTTGCGTCGCGCAGTCGGGTAAAAACTGACAGTGGCGTCATTTATGTGAAAAGTCTATGAATTTTGAGGTCTTTGGCGGGAACTCGGCGTGAGCGTTTGCTTTGTCAATTGAATTTTCGTTTTCGGCGTGAAAAAGTTGTTTAATGTGTAATAGTGATAGTGTTATTATGCAGTAAATTGACTAAAATTCGTGTAGTGATGAAAAATTCAAGTGAAAACAGTGTTTCTGCTCCGTTTGGTACCGACAAAGATCCTCGCGGTTGTGCTTCTTGCCGCCAGTTTTCGTAAAACAGACGCTATCAGGTTTTACGCAGAACATGAGGAGCTTAAGTCTTAGGTTAAGTTGAAGAAAGAAGATTTTTCACTGAAGACATGGCTGTATGGACATAATTTCCTTTACCTTTCCCGAAAGAGATAAATTTAACAAAACAAGTCTATGAATTTTCCTTTTTCATTCATAAATCGCGTCCACATATGGTCTAAAAAGAATGAAAGAAACATATTGTTTTGGCCAACCCAACATCGAAGCCTTATAATATAAAACAATTGTCAACTTTGACATCTAGTCATGAGATAAATTTTGTCGCGACGAGATGTATCTCTCTCATATCGTTCATGCTAAGGTTCGTGACAGAGAAGACGACACGAGATATTTTATCGACATGCCATGACATAACGCCACTGCGATTATCTTAGGCCTGCAGGCTGTATCTCATGAACCGTGATAGTTAGACAGTTGAAATTTTCGCGGAAGATGTATTTCTACGTGCCCTATAACAACAAATACTAAAAACAAGAATAAAATAAATATTTAAGCGGGCTCCCATACAAAAAACGTATTTTTTTTGCTCGTTTTTATAGAAAGTCTGTCCGAGGCTGTATCTCATGAACCGTGATAGTTAGACAGTTGAAATTTTCACAGATGATGTATTTTGGTTGCTCCTATAACAAAAAATACTAAAAAGTAGAATAAATTAAATATTTAAGGGGGCTCCCATACAACAAATGTGATTATTTTGCATTTAAATGGTTTTTATAGAGTCCAACTCGCACTTGGCCGGTTTTATAGGTAATGGTACGGAACCCTTCGTGCGCGAGTCCAACTCGCACTTGCCCGTTTTATTTTAGAGTTGGGTTTGGTTTTGACCACAATTTATTTCAGGGGCGAAGATGTTGTCGAGGATGCAGCAAGCACACCCAGAAGATGCCTACACTTGAACTTTAAAGAGATTCAGGTTTATCAATTAGGTTACGGCAGAGTCGGCAGATGGCATATGGGTAATTATCGTTGTAAGATTGCAATCTGTCCGTAACCTTGCTAGTTTAAAATTATCAAATATAACTGGCAAACACACCAAGATTACAGCGAGATTTGTATCTGAGGCCAGTAAAACCAGTTTTGTGGAAACCTTGCACAAGGTGAACATCTCTATTGAGAATGCACATAAATATACAGGCTGTAGCAAAAAAAGAGATCATATTTTATCAGGAAATGGTTAAAAAACTGACTGTACAAGAAATAAATTTAAAAAAAGCTGACTTTTAGAAATAATATTCCTTTCGTTTTTTATTCTGCGTACGCCTTTTATATAAAACTAGCTTTCCGTCCGCGACTCCGCCCGCGTGGACTACAGGTTATATCGTGCCCAACTGTGGGATAAAGTGTAGCCTAAAATACTTTCCCAGGCTCTAATCTATCTCTGTACCAAATTTCATCAAAATCGGTTCAGTACTTTAGGCGTGCAAGACGGACAGACAGACAGACAGAGTTATTTTCACATTTATAATATTATAGTAAGGAAGTCAGGATAATACCGCATTTAAATTGGAGAGCGCACCATTGTATGTGGATATTAACTGCTTAGGAATTAAGTCAAATCGTTGTATTGGAAGAGGGAAAACAGACTGACTTACTTTTACATTTACCGTAAGTACTTGTTCATGGATTGAACACGGACCCAATCTGAGTGAATGATAAACAAGCTGACATTGCTCCAATAGATAGTTGTAGCAAATTTTAAACTTTATTTGCAGACTGTACTTTTCGTAGTGTGGCGACTTCAAAATAGACAAGAAAAGGCTGTAGGAAGATAACTAACGTTTTTTTTGGTGGCAAGATTTCACTTGTGGTGAGGTTACTATCATAAAATAAATGATCTTAAATAGGCATGATATAAAAAAATGTTAGTGGGTATTTTCAAAAGATTACTACGTAAGTCAAATACAACACGGTACAATAAAACAATTTAACAGTATAAAAGTTTGATTTATAATCCGCTTACAAAATAGATCCACATTTTGTTTTACTGCGCGAAAAACTTATATTAACTTAGAAGTAACTTTAACAGTTAACGAAAACTATTCACAGCATACGGGTTCACTTGATCGAGACAGGTACTTCAAAACAAATCAAATCTTTGTTATCAGGTGTTTGTAACGCCCAATGCACTTTTGTGTCTAAATTGGGGTAAAAGTTGAGTATGGGGAAGGAGTCCTTATAAACATATGTGGTACCGGCGGAGAGAGGACAGGGCGCCTTCTCGCCGGCCTCCGTTTCGATCTTGTCGCAAATGGCTACGCCGTCCACGCCGACGAAAGGCACAGGTATTCCAAGTACTTCGGCTGTCACGTGATTTTTCAGATTAGCGATTTCTCTTTCTGAAATTGTTTTAAAAATTTGGCATCAAATTACGCTCATACTTGTATTAACAACTATCGGGAAAAAAAAATATCTAGCTCATAGAAATCACTCTTACAAAGGAGAAATATCACTTTCAAATATTCGTAATATAAATGAAACGAACTTTTACATAAATACTCGAAATAATTGTATCAAATGATATTTAAAATCAGCCAGTACGCTAATCATTTTACAATTTTTCCACGGGAATAAAGTCCCGGGCATCTAGTGATTAATATAAGGCATTAAAGTGGATCACGTGATTTTTCAGATTAGCGATTTCTCTTTCTGAAATTGTTTTAAAAATTTGGCATCAAATTACGCTCATACTTGTATTAACAACTATCGGGAAAAAAAAATATCTAGCTCATAGAAATCACTCTTACAAAGGAGAAATATCACTTTCAAATATTCGTAATATAAATGAAACGAACTTTTACATAAATACTCGAAATAATTGTATCAAATGATATTTAAAATCAGCCAGTACGCTAATCATTTTACAATTTTTCCACGGGAATAAAGTCCCGGGCATCTAGTGATTAATATAAGGCATTAAAGTGGAGCTGTTCCACAAGGTGATCTCTTCCAGTCAGGTGAATGAGTAAGAGAAAAGTTGACGTGACAGTATAAAAAAATCAAGACGGCAGATATTAATTTATTGGTTTATGGAAATATAATAACTACTTATTCATACCATATTATGTTACACCTAAAAGATGGGTGCAAGTATAAATTTGTTTTTTTAGAGTATATTGTATTGTAAGATTAGCCGGCTAAACCTCCTCAGGTAAAATAGAGGAAATAATAAAAACTGCTAGAAGGGCAGTGTTATGATTTTAACGGTTGATTATAATGGAAAATGAACTAATTACTTATTTAAAAAAAGTATCTACCTGCTGATGTTTCGTAACTAGCAAGATAGTTAGCAATAGCCAAGAAGAACTCAATGACTACTTACTAAAAATATTTTAAAAAGTTTCATTAATAACTTACTTTTTTACCTTGCTTATCTTTTTTTTCTTCCTTTTTTTGCCGAGGGGTTATAAGTTTAGCTGGCTAAGGGTACAAGAAATCAAACTAAACCTGAGTTAAACCGGTTAATCTTAGGCTTACGTTTATGCCTATCTTTAGCTTTTATATATATCTATCTTTTATTTTATTTTTATATATACATAAAAATAAAATAAATACAATGTTACAAGTCTTGATATTGTTGCGTGCTAGGTTCCGATTCGGAGTGAAACACCAGTGACTATGATTTAGGTGTTTATTCAGCCAGCTAAATAAATCCTAGGTCTTCACAGAAGCCGTCAGCCCAGTCGCAGAGTCAAAATCGTAGTCCGTAGTCACGCCGTGGTCGGTTCCTTCCGTAGATCAGGGTCCGAATCGTAAGCTAAACGTTGTCCTAGGTCGCGCTGTAGTCGTGGGTTTCCTCTAGTTCGCTCCGATGTATCGCTTGTATCTCTTGAGATCAACTGCGTCCGCTAGGCGCGGCTCGCCTGTATTTATATTCGGCCGGAAGGGGCTCTGGAACAATCCCGATAGTCGCTCTCGCAAAATCAAGCGCAGTTAGACGTCCACGAAGTAAACAACTCGTTGCTAAGGCCGGTGTTCTCACGGTGTGTGCACGGGATTATGTACTTTACGTCTTACGTGCAAGGGTCAATCTTGCGTGTACTTTGTGATGACGCAGCTTTGTGTTGTTGCTACGCAACCCTTTTTTTTGGTTGTTTACGTCGCCGATCTATTTTTTTGTATGTGAGCTTTCTCGAACTGGACTTGTTTATTGTTCCTCCTATTTTCTCTCGAATACTCGGGCCCGGCCGTAACACTGCCCCCTTCTTAGACGTGCTCGTCCCGAGCATGTCCAAGCCTCGGACGAATACATCTTCCTCCTCCAGGGTCTGGCGTATCTCGTCCTCCAGAATCTGGCCGTGGTCTCATCGCGCTGAACATCTTTCTCGGGTCAGATGTATCTCGTCCTCCTAAATGCGGTGATGGCTTCATAGTGTTGGATTCTTTTCCTTTTTCTAGGCCCCTTAAGTGTGTTGAAGAGAGAGCGCATTTCTTCATCGGCTTTACCCTTCCAGCAGTTGTGCTGCATGTCTTTCTTGCGGTAGCCGAGGTGCTTGCAGACATCTTCTTGCGTCTACCATCCCTCATAGCCCGTTTACGGAGACCTCTTCGTGAACCCCGAACTCGTTGTCGAAGACGAGCCCCCTTCAAGTGTTTTCGACTGCCCTTGTCTCGGAAGTCGTTGTCACCGGTGGGAGAAAACAGGGTTCCCCTCTTCGCAGGCAGGATCTCCATTGGCACAGGAACTTCGTCGCCTCTGTATGCCTGCTCACCTCCACTGCGACATTTGTCTTCTTCCATTTCCATCCGTTGCTCCTGGTCTTTCTGTTTATCCTCCTCTCTTGGTTTCTGCCTCTCCGTTTCTTCTGCTGTCACGATGCCATCCTGAGGATACTCCCTAAACCCTTCCTCTACAGCCGGCTCCGTAGCACAACCCTCATCCTGTTGCACCCTCCCTGAAGACGACTGTTCCTCGGGTTCAAGCTCTATCATGAGCTTATCCTCCTCTCCTGCACTTGACAGCAGTAACTCATCCTCTGCTAAGACACTGTCACGTAGCTCTTCTTTCCAATCAGCGCTAACCCGTTCCTCTTGAACCGGCTCCATAGCGCGCTCCTCATTGTGTTGCACCGTCCTTGGAGACGACTCATCACTGGGTTCCGCCTTCATCTCCTCACTCGTGTCCAACAGCAGCGTCTCTTCCTCACTCGGTTGACTCTGCACCACCGGTTCTTCATCTGCGATAGGAAAACTTAGCTCCGCGTCTTCCTGGTCCACTATCTCCTCTGCCGCGTCTTTGTCACTTGCCTTCTTTGCCCAATCCTCCTGGTAATCTTTAGCCACCGAGCGACTTATCTTTCCAACGGCATACAGAAGCTCCTCGCGTAGGCCTTCCCACTTGGCATTTTGTTTGGCCTGCTGCTCCTCCCACTTGGCATTTTGTTTGGCCTGCTGCTCCTCCCACTTGGCATTCTGCTCATCACGCATGCTCTGTAGCATCATCATCAATCTTGAAAAGTAAAAAGCCTCCATTTGCTCAGGGTCAGCGGATAGAGCCTGATGTTCTGCAAGCAGGTCTTCCATGGCGGGCAGAGTGGAACCAGTTTCTGGGGCCTGACGTCCAAAAGACGGGACTTCCCTAGTGGGCAGATCCAGGTGGGCGGTGGGCGTAGCCTGGTGGGCGGGACTGATAGGCATGTCTCGATGGCCAGTGGCTATGGCCTGGCGAGCAGTACCCGTTGCCTCCGCAGCCAGTTGCACCCTTCCCCTGACGCTGGTGATGACCTTCCTCTGAGTCACTGACATGGCTTCTCCAAATCCCACTTCTGACACCAATTGTTGCGTGCTAGGTTCCGATTCGGAGTGAAACACCAGTGACTATGATTTAGGTGTTTATTCAGCCAGCTAAATAAATCCTAGGTCTTCACAGAAGCCGTCAGCCCAGTCGCAGAGTCAAAATCGTAGTCCGTAGTCACGCCGTGGTCGTAAGTTCCTTCCGTAGATCAGGGTCCGAATCGTAAGCTAAACGTTGTCCTAGGTCGCGCTGTAGTCGTGGGTTTCCTCTAGTTCGCTCCGATGTATCGCTTGTATCTCTTGAGATCAACTGCGTCCGCTAGGCGCGGCTCGCCTGTATTTATATTCGGCCGGAAGGGGCTCTGGAACAATCCCGATAGTCGCTCTCGCAAAATCAAGCGCAGTTAGACGTCCACGAAGTAAACAACTCGTTGCTAAGGCCGGTGTTCTCACGGTGTGTGCACGGGATTATGTACTTTACGTCTTACGTGCAAGGGTCAATCTTGCGTGTACTTTGTGATGACGCAGCTTTGTGTTGTTGCTACGCAACCCTTTTTTTTGGTTGTTTACGTCGCCGATCTATTTTTTTGTATGTGAGCTTTCTCGAACTGGACTTGTTTATTGTTCCTCCTATTTTCTCTCGAATACTCGGGCCCGGCCGTAACAATATCATACCTGCTTTAAACTTAATGGTGATATGTTCAGTGCTGCCCTTTTTGAGTCTGCAAGGTAGCTTCTTGCACGGCATCAGTTGAACGTTGTCGGACAGATTCTCGTATGATTGGTCTACAAACAAAAAATTGTCATATGAATACATATAAAATTATATATACATAAAAAAACCGGACAAGAGCGAGTCAGACTCGCGCACGAAGGGTTCCGTACAAAACGAGTAAAAAGATCATGTTTGTTGTATGAAAGCCCCCTTAAATATTTATTTTATTCTGGTTTTTAGTATTTGTTGTTATAGGGCCAGTAGAAATACATCATCTGCGAAAATTTCAACTGTCTAACTATCATGGTTCATGAGATACAGCCTGGTGACAGACGGACGGACGGCAGACAGCGGAGTCTTAGTAATAAAGTCCCGTTTTTACCCTTTGGGTACGGAACCTTAAACATATTGTCATATGAAGAATACATTTTCGTTTTTAACTTATCTAAACAATTTCACAAAATGTACGATTATAGTAAAAAACATTTATGATAGATTCCAACATTTAAGGATTTCTAATAATTGTATCAAATGATAGAATAGAAAAAATCTTTATTTTATAGGACACTAGCTTTCCGCCCGCGGCTCCACCCGCGTGGACTACAGGTTATATCGTGCCCAACTGTGGGATACAATGTAGCCTATGTCCTTTCCCAGGCTCTAATCTATCTCTGTACCCAATTTCATCAAAATCGGTTGAGTAGTTTAGGCGTGAACGACGGACAGACAGACAGACAGACAGAGTTACTTTCGCATTTATAATATTAGTATGGATCCAGGATGCCACTTAAAACAAGTCAAGATTACAATGAAATATACATATAAACATACATTAAACGATTTAAATACATACATACGTATTCGTTCTATTGACCCTACTGACTCTACGCCTATTCGCAAAGGTGCAGTCTTCCTCAGAGAAGAACAGGCAAGAAACTCTAAGGTTGCTCTTTTAAATCGCATTACTTATTTACTCATTTTAACTAAATCTGAAATAACTCTATGATACTACAAACACTCTGTATATGTATTTTAACTCGCCCATAGAGGTTGTATGTCAAATGTGTAGTCAAGTGGTTCTTGAATCACTTGTTGCCCTGCCTACACAGATAAGGATTGGGCCTTTTTATAATAATACGAAAACGGCACGGCAAAATTGTATTACCATTGCCTCCTATACACTAGTGATACTAGAAGCTGGGAACATAGAAGGCAATGCTAATACAAATTTTGTCATGCCATGCTGTGCCGTTCGAATTATAAAAAGGCCCGATGGACGATATATTAATCGGAGTTTTCTCAAACCTAACTTCCTATAGTTACACGTGTTTTGCTTTACAAGGCGAATGTGGTCTGCATAAATCACCATATTTAATACTTATTTTTATCGCCTGCCATAAAACAACATAACTATTAGCTGAATTCTTTGAACTTGTTTATAACAAAAGATGTCAAAATACATTAATATGCGGTTGTTGAATCATGGAAATACTGTGCACTGAATAATTTATCAATACTGTTCGCTCTGCATTTTAATTAACCTTAAAGGTAGGTATTATCCTATGATAAAACGTCGATAGTAGAAATAAGCACAGTTATCTGATTGCTTCCGGTACAGCTATTTATAACTATACAGCTACGTATTAATTTATGGTGTAACGTTCCTTGATTGTTTGTCCTTTTTTGTGCAAATAAAAAAACATTTCGACCAGTTTTTCGAGAAGAACGAAGTCGCGAGCGAAAATCTAGTGCATTTGTATGGTATACATATATTATATTGAGTGACTCAAATTAGTTAGCGTCAATTATAATGTAATTCAGCCCACAAAATTGAACAACTTTCCTTATGAAACACCCTAACTTAACCCTTACTTTCCTTAATTATATTTAAAAACGACATAAACATTCATTGATGAAATCGCACATAACCAGAAATATAGAAAATAATGTATAGTGATGGAATAGCCAGAAGGATTTGTTGTAAAGGGGAAGTAAACTCATGTTTATAAATTAACCAAATCAATCTATGGCTGCCAAGTGCTATGGTATGATACAATAAATCGAGTTCTAACATAGAATTTTCTGAATTCGTCTGTTGAACCCTGTGTTTATTTTAAATACCAGAAGGACAGCTGATCGTTCTAACGATTTATGTTGACGATCGTAGAAGAAAGCTTTTAAAAGTCAATTAATGAAAGACTTTGAGATGAGTGACTTAGGTCCAGTTCATCAATTTTTAGGAATGAGGGTATGTAGATAAAAACATAATGTTATCACTCTTGATCAAACTAATTACATTCAAAAGGTTTTAAATAGGTTCCAAATTGAGGACTGTAAACCTATAGCAACTCCAATGGTGGTAGGTTTGAAGCTCGAAAAGGCAGATGTGTACTAGGCCAAACATTGCTCACGCTGTTAGTTTTCTGAGTCAGTTTGATGACTGCCATTCTGATGCACATTGGAAAGCAGCTAAATGCATATTGAGGTAACTAAAAGCAACTGGTCCTTTTTATAATTCGAAAACGGCGCGGCAAAATTGTATTACCATTGCCTCCTATGTAATAGTAATACTAGAAGCTGAGAACATAAGGGGCAGTGGTAATTCAAATTTAGAAGTGCCGTGCCGTGCGGATAGGGCAAATTGCGAAGTTGATTTGATAGGAGGTCCTATACTTGGTATTTGTTTAAAATAGGTAACTCTGTAGTTTCACGGGAAAGTTGCAAACAAAAGACTGTAGCTCTTTTGAGTACTGAGGCTGAGTACAGTTCGTTCGGGCAATTAGTGTGCAGTACAGGCGCACGGTATATTGGGACCATTCTTTAACTTAAATGTGACTCGTCCACAAATGCAAATTTTTTAATAAAAATTAAAATTAAATAGCCATCTTACAACTTAAACATATATGCTATTTTTGTAGCATAAGTATAAAAAATCAATCTAGCTATTCCGAATCAGAGTCATCTGTATCACTTTGTGTGTTTATTATGAAAGTGTCTCCGTTAACATCAACATGCTGGTCTACATTAAAGTACTTATTCTCTTCTTTGATTGCGTGGGCAATATATTTACCCCACAAGTCAGATGTTACGTTCAACATGACCTGCCTGATCAATTGACATACGGCACTGCTGTTTTTGGGGTCGCAATTGTTGGCTCTAAGGTCATGTTTAATTTTAGACCACACTTGTTCTATCGGATTAAAAATGCAGTGGTACGGTGGAAGACGCACCACCTCACAACCATTCATTTTTGCTATTTCATCAATGACATATCTTTTTTCTATGCCCGCCTTTTTCACAATATCCAGCAGCACTGGAATGGTTGGGGTTGGCTCTGGAATGGAAATTTTGTACTGTCTCATAAAATCAAGGATCTCCCCTTTTCTGGTTGTGGTGTTTGGAATTCTGACGGATAGTCGCGAGTGGTAAGGAGCGTTATCCATTACTATTAGGCTATTTGGTGTTATGTTTGGCAATAATTGCTCCTGAAACCACTTTTCAAAGAGCACTGAGTTCATGTCGCAGTGGTAATCAGCGCTCGCATCGCTAATCTGTTTCGCAGATAGAAGCAGTCCATTTTCGACCCAACCGTCTTTGGATCCAGCATGCAATATGATAATGCGTTTCCCACGAGTGGAAGGCAAATCTGAAATGCAGTGACAACTACAATCAGTCCAACTTTTTTTGACGGTATCATGTGTGTCATACCACGTTTCGTCCAGGTAGATTATATTTCGCCCCTCTTGACGGGCTTCTCTGAGCTTTGTTATATATTTATAACGCCAGACTTGGAATCGCGGCGTCTCAAGCAACACACTGCGTTTATTCACTTTTTTATAGTTGAATCCAAGTTTACGTAAAAGCTCATACAACGTAGTACGTTGATATGGGAAGTCCGTATTTGTCTTTAAATCTTGCAATATCATATCGAGTGTTGGAAGTTTCTTATCTGTATAGAATCTATATACTGTGCGTCGAACTAAATCGCATTCAAAATCATCTATCTTTGAGAATTTTTTCGTCTGGCTTCCTCTCTTTAAGGGAGAAACTGGTCCTGATTTTATAATTTTGGCGACAGTGTTTCGATGCACATTAACCATTTTCGAAACTGTCCCAATAATTGGATAATTTTTAAATTCCATCTCTTTATCATTATCAGGCGGCATTGTGTTGACGCAGTATTGATGAACATTCAAAATTATTTCTTTGCAGTTTTTACAAAGCGTCTTCCTTTTTTTAATTGGAGCGTTATCGTCTTGAGACGTACCACCGCTGTTGTCATTATTCGCAGTGTCATTGCCAGTCTCCTCCAACATTCTCAACTATAATTAATAATGCCCTTTCTCAACTCCAATAAATAAAATAGCAAAATTTATTATTGAACTTATGCCTATTCTTTTAATATGGCATGGATTTTGCCAATGTCAGTATTTGAAAGAAATTCAAATAATAAATGTCGAAACTCATATCTATCTATAAATAAATTAATCTATGAATATCACATAATGACCGAAAAGCTTTTATTCTAATGACCGTTACTGCAACTGGGTATTTGTAATGCAAGTAATACCTACAGGACGAATTATCTGAACCCTCCTTTGTAATTTATAAGTTAGCAGAACTAACTTCCTTAAGTACTTCTTTTTGGAAATATACGTTATTATTATTTTGTAAATGTTAACGATAGTGTCAATGAACACATACAATAATTTATTTACAGTTAAGTAATTTTATTTTCAAATAGGTACGAATATTTTTCTTTCAAAAAATAGCTATACTAATCCATGTAAATATTTACAGAGACCACAAAATATTATTATTTTCGTATTATAACTAGTAGAAAGAGATAGAAGATATGAATTACCATTCAAGTTTTCTTGCTCCCTGTACCGCCATACATTTCGAGATGACAGCTGACAGCTACCCATGCACACTAATTGAGCGAACAAACTGTACATGGCTTTCTCTAACGCATGTAAGGAATCTTTGTTTATTTGTACGTTTTTCAGGGAATGTCTGAAAATAAATTGTGCACCTACTTTATAAAATGACAACCAGTCCACTCAAAAACTAAGCGAGAATTCAATGTTTCATGCTCCTACGAAGCATATGATGTCAGACATTATTTTATTAGATATATTGTTAAACGGAAATTGGTTAACATTGAATATCTTGCAACTGTCGATATGACAGCGGATCTACTAACGAAGCCTTTGTCAAAGGATAAGTTTAGTAAAATTTCTCAGTTATGTTTAAGAATTCCTTGAGATGGTGTTCCTAAGAATTTAATGTGCCGAGTCAATGTTCAATGTAACATTGTCTTTTGTTTTTTTTTTTTAAGATATGTTTAAATAATTTACTTGGTACGATCGTGGTTAAAATATATTGTACACTGTTATACTATTAGTACTGTTGTAATATTGCTGTACTATAGAGTTAATACATAAACTGAACATAAACCGAAACGCATTTAAGCGGTAAGCGGTAGTAGGGTTGCCTACCTATTTGTAGGAACGGATCTCATCCGTCTGTCCACTTGTCTTGTGATCCCTGTTTTGCTAGAACGTTTTTGCTTTCCTAATCTCTCTTAATAAAATCTAATAACCTAGTTTTCCGCCCTAAACCTATCAGCATTATATTTATAAAAAATGAATTCAATTAGTAGATTGGACACAACACACAGACCCAAGAACAAACACAAATACCAATTTTTACTTGTCCCGACCGGGAATTAAACCCAGGAACCGTTAAAACAGAGGCTAGCCAGCATTACCAGTAAGCCACTAAACAAGAACTTGAAGATTTTATGAGTTGTACAGAATTTTTAATTTTAGAGTTATTAAAACTATTTTAGAACTGAAGTTATTTTGATTTCTTAGGTTTATTAAAAAATAAATGATACAGCCTTTAAGATCGCATTACCCGAAAAGGTCTTCCCCAACACAAAATAAATTAGTTACTACACAAGGTTTTTTTTCTATCATTGACCATTGTAACGCGTTACAACGTGTAAATATGAAGATCATAATAAAGATGTTTTTTATCATAAAGTTATGAATATTATTAATATAAACTATTTAATATATTTTAATACCAGTTTTACTTCCTCTTGTGTCATTATGAATGACAATAGGTACATTACATTCCATGATTTTGCCTGCCTACAATAGAAATAACACTTTACACACGTACCGCACGTAGTACAGTCAATAGCAGGTCACGCTTTACACTACCATTTTAAGCTGAGCTCTGATTTATACTGCGCGCCATACAAAGTCCAAAGTGTCAAGCTTGACGTGCTCTTACCTAGATATGCTCTACATAACTGGAATAAGAATCTTTTTACGGAAATGTGGTCCTTTGAAGTGTGGAGGTGTGTATTCGCAATCAATGGTCAGTTAGAAGCAATATGAGCTGAGCTAATACCAAGAAACAAGGCAGGATCATGTTAATTCGCGATAGTGAGTCAGTGATAATGAGGCGAGCTAATACGATCGCAGGCACGTTTATTGCCACAGTTCACCGCAATTAAAGTCATACCCATACCTATTATTAATGCTCGTAGTTACTTTAATAACGATCTGCGTTTACTTGAAATATTTTTGAAGAACCGTCTCCCAACCAATAGATGAATAACTTTCTGGTGCCTTTTCACATCATAGTTTTGCTAGTTGAGTACCTCTCCTGTTATCTTATTTTAGACTTACGTACTTACCGTAGTAATATTACGTAGTAATTATTACGTTAATATTAATATTACGTAGTAATTATTACGTTAATATTACGTAGTAATTATTACTACGGTAAGTACGTAGGTCTAAAATAAGATAACAGGAGAGGTACTCAACTAGCAAAACTATGATGTGAAAAGGTACCAGAAAGTTATTCATCTATTGGTCGGGAGACGGTTCTTCAAAAATATTTCAAGTAAACGCAGATCGTTATGCTACACGTACTCCCGACGCGATTTTTGGCGCATTTCTCTCTGCTGTAAATATCGTAAGACATATCGTAAATATCGTAAAATTATCGTATGAACGGATGGGGACGGCTAAAACAGTCGAAAGTTAGTCGACAGCGGTGCATCACTCGACTCTTTAATCGTATCAATGCATTCAAAGAAACACTCTGGCCCGTATTCTTGAAGGCGTCCTGAGATCACTGATCGTGAATCAAACTTTAGAACAAGCTTTAATTTAAGATTGTATTCTAGAACTGAACTTACGTTGATCAAAGTTCCACTGAGTGACATTCAGGTGACATTTGAAATGTCACTCAGCGGATATCAGGTCTGACCATGGTCTGACCTTTGTTTACGTGACTCAGGCTGTCTAACTTTTCTCTTTGAGCATTCCCGCGTTTGTTTTTCTGTCACACCTTTGACAGTTTCTATTCAATGTAAAATGTTGAAATATATTCTACCTATCATAAAATAATTATTTTTAACGTAAATTGCTGCGTAAAACGTAAAAATATTGTCAATAATACCAAAAATGCAAATCAAAACAGACTTTCATTATTGGTTTTATAACCATAAAAAAATTAGATGAGATCAAATCGGGTTTTAAAACTAGTTTCAGCTGACAGCTGACATAGTTCAACTTAAAATGCTTTCTTGAATAAGATCAATGCTTAACATATGATTTGAACTCAAATCTAGTTTTGGATGATGAGAGTTCAAAATGACACTTGAGATGCCATCAAGAATACGGGCCTAAGACTGTTTGCATTTTTTAACACAAGCCGGCGGTGTATGTGAACGAGAAGAAAATAAAATAAATGTAGGTGTACACCATTGATTCCCAAAGTGGTCCAGGTGGACCCCCAGGGGTCCACGGGAGACTCGAACGGGGTCTACGTTGGTGTGACAGTGGGGGTTCACAATTCGTATAAGCGGGGGTCCACAAAAATTTATCTGTTTTCGATAGGTAGTGAAAAACTAAAATGCTCCTTGTGCTGTGAGAAGATGTCAAAAATGTAAAGTTGGATGGAATCACCTTTTTTGATTGGCCACCTTTACTTTTTTGACATCCACTCACAGCACAATAAATTAATTAATAAACCAATCAATTCTCGCTTTTTTTCGAAAACTGTTAATTCGTGGTTGAAACTCAGCCGCAACGCAAATTCTCTTAATTAGATCTAATCTTCACATTTTTTGTCGAGTTTTGGGAATATGGTAGCAATGTAGCTGCAAGGGGTCCACCGAAACCAGCAAAATTTTGAAAGTGGTCTATGAGAAAAAAAAGTTTCGGAAACTCTGGTCTACACTAATGTTATAATGAGGAAAATTCTTTTTTGATTTTTTCCCTATAACTCCTATCGGGGTAGGCAGAGCATCAATGGTAACATAAGATATAAATAATGGAAACCAGAATGAGTGAAATCATGGGGAACAGCTACTTATATTTTGTAATCTAAGATGTGATATGATGTATCAACCCAAACACTTGTATAAGTAGTGTCTATGTTATTTTGTTTTCTTTGGCGATTTTCAGACGTTATACAGGGTGTAAAGGAAATAGCTTAGCAAATACTTAAATGGTGTAATCTACCCATAACTATACAAATACAAATACAAATACAAATACAAATACAAATACAAATACAAATACAAATACAAATACAAATACAAATACAAATACAAATACAAATACAAATACAAATACAAATACAAATACAAATACAAATACAAATACAAATACAAATACAAATACAAATACAAATACAAATACAAATACAAATACAAATACAAATACAAATACAAATACAAATACAAATACAAATACAAATACAAATACAAATACAAATACAAATACAAATACAAATATACTTTATTGCACACCAACATTACAGAACATGAGACAGAGTAAAAGTTACATTATGAACAGTAATAAAGTTAGGGTACAAAAGGCGGCCCCATTGCTAAGAAGCAATATCTTATCGGCAACCTTTGGGTATGGACTATCATTAACTATAAGATATTATTCTTTCCCGGAAACGTCATGTTAAGGAGTTTCATTATTTACCTACTTTGGCGCTACGCAACGTATCGTGAAATCGCGCTCCGCGCGCGATCTCCCCGCGCCGCGCGCGCTGCTATCGGAGTGCGATGTACATTGCTGGTCTTCGTGTTTTACGTTGTTATGTTTGTTTTTTTATTGCAAAATGGAGTGTTTTTGATTAAATAATATAAAATGTAAGCAGAAAATATTTTAAAAAAAAAACCAAAGTTTTCCGGAAAATATTCCACTGGAAGATCATTCAGAATGATTGTCTTAGTCCAGGGTTTCAGTTTTTGCTAAGCTGTCTTTTACACCCTGTATACTTACTAACTAAGCCATATTATTATATTATTATATTACAGATTGTTCATGCTGTTTTAAGGCAGCAAAAAAGGTGAGTTACAAAACATGAACGTCGTTTAAAAAGATGAGTTTACATAGTATTCTAATTATACGATCATGTCTTAGTTACCTCCGAGCAGTTTTGTGCCGGCGCAGAAGTAGCCTACCTTGACAGTGACCTTCCCTCACTTCTCGCAATCTTAGCTAGTACGTCAGACTCTACATAGTAAGCTACACTTGGCTAGTTATTGGTTATTGACCACTTTGCAAAGTAGGTGCAAGCGAATCATGCAGAGTTTTAGGGCGTATTGTATTTTGTCTAGGTATGAAACTTTTCGTTATTACACACCGCGCTTATGGCCGAGAAAAATCTTTCCATAGACAAAGCATAAAAAACACGTGCATTGACACGCGGCTTTACTAATACAACAAAGCCTCAGAAGGCCACTTTTGCGCACAGTTTAACTATTTTTTTACTTATGTAAAAATTGAATTGAATGAATACCATTAGAACAATTAAATGTAAAATAATCATTATTGTTAAGAGGATCGACTACCGCGCCCATGTCCATACAAAAAGGGAAAACGTTTTGCTACCCCTAAATCTTCTCCGATTTTGATAATTTTTCACTATGTTGTTGTCCCTATCAAAAACTATGCCTCTATGTTTTCCTTTTTTGAAAATTTTGTTTAGATAAAAAGTTATAAGGATCTGTAATCTTGCTTTATTGGGTTTGAAAAACATTCATTTTAAATTCATTGTATTTCAGAAATAAAGTAAATTTTCGGAAAAAACAAAAAATAGAGGCATAGATTATATTCTGCTGAAAAGATTGATACCAAAAAGTAGTATATTTAGTACAGTTTAGGGGTTGGGAAACGTTTTCCCCCCAAACGCGATTTTCGACAAAAAAATACCTAGAAACACAGCCGAGCTGCAACTGTCTCTATCGCACGTTTGCGAGCGGGGCCGAGCGCGGTCGCGACAGAGAATGATTCTCCAAATACCTATTTTCCTACGCTCGCGGCGCTATAGAATAGTCTTAATAACCATTAGAGAACGATATAATATATATCTAGGTACCTTCCGTCCATCGCCTTTGTTAAACATAAAATTTTTAAAGTTAAATATATATAGTAGTTGGGTGCAGTTAAGTGCGGATATAATCACGCTGTAGGTACATTGACATTGTTAAACATACTGTCACATATTAATTAATTGAGGTAATAAATGGTTAGTCAATGTGTTAAGTGCTAGGTGCTGCTGACTGTTGTTCTATACCTACACGTGATTTTTGGAGCGTAACGTATAACGATGTGGTGAGGTCTTTGTGTATTATTCACATTATTTAGCTAACAATAGCGCCGGCTCATGGTAAAATGAAAAGGCCGGGACTGTCCCCCTGACTTACTCAAATTTTGACGTGTTACGTTAAAAATAAGACCAATAATAACAGGCGCATGGGTGCAAAAGGATCTATATCCAATCTTCAGTATCAATAAGACAAAGGCACGGACATCAAGTCTGTGGATGCACAAAAAAAAACTTGTGATTTCGGTAGTTGAAAGATTGGACTACGAGCTGGCAAAACGAGGTATTTTTTTATTATTATAAGATGGGTTAACTTTTGACCTCAATCTTGACCATAAAGGTCATAGATGAGGTCGACGATGGAGCGAGTTAACCCAGAAAATGTCAATAAAGGCACTGGTACTCCCACGCACCGACGGAACACAGCAAGCTGTTTGGCGTCGGACTTCGGTAGGAGTACCACACGGTATTATAAGAGTCTGATGTATGATGATGATGGAGGTATGATGTATAAAGATAGTTTCATAATAATATGCTTGTAAGGTACGTAGTATTGACTGCGATTCTACTCAAGTAATAACTACAAAATTGAAAGACCCACTGTAGTCATTTTTGAAATTGTTCAACTAGCACCGACTTGAATCATCGAGAAAGAAGAGCCAAAAGCCAAAGAGATTATAGTGGGTAGAGTAATACATATAGCCTTGGTGTGCTAGCAAAGTTTCTGTTTGTTTTATAGATTGTGTTGTGATTTAGAAAGTGTGTTCAGTTTGGGAAGTTTAACTTCGTGAAGTTTAACTTCAGCATCATCAAGAGAGGGCCAGATTGCATCAAAGTAAAAGTTAACATTAGGTTAATTCTTAACAATTAGGTATGTACCAGCACGTAAAGAGATATTACTTACCTGGCATCTAAACAAATAACTTTAAATATGAAGTAAAAAAACTTTTCAAATCAAGTTTTTGTTTTCATTTCTTGGACTTGAAAATTCTGTCCAAAAATTATCAACCTGACAAGATGTTTAACACTTTTTGTCCAGTGTTATTCATCATAAATGCCATAGACATACAACTACCCGAAAGATAAATGCCATGTGATTATGTTCAGATCAGCGGGAAAAGTGTTAGAAGGTTGACATTGACGTTAATTTGAGTATTTTAGTTTACAAAGTGGCCAGTACAGTGACAGTTAGGAGGTTCCATAAGATAAATCAAAGAGGTCTTAATCTCGTCTGTTACTTATCTTATTAACAGGGTTTCTTTACGTAGCAAAGTTGTTTCTCCCAAATTCCCAAAGTCCAGTAATGCCAGCTATAAAAATATTAGTAACTAAAATGTCAACACCTTATGTAGCTTAGTAAATATTCAATTTATTATCACAATCATTCTTAAGTCCTTTTCTCTGCCAAAGAATGGAACTGGGTCAGCACATCGTCCTCAAGCTGCTGAGCTCGTTTAAGTAACTTAAATCTAAACAAGATTGAGCAGGCACTTTCTGGAAAAACTTGCCCCAATGCATCATCGACTTCATCTTTGGACTTTAGTCAAGACTAGCATTCCGCCCGGGGCTTCGTCCCCGTGGGAATTCGGGAAAATTACGTAGCCTATGTTATGCAGAGATAATGTAGCATTCTACTGGTAAAAGAACTTTTAAATCGGTCCAGTAGTTTCGGAACCTATATTTAATGCAAACAAACAATGATTTAGCACAAAAATTGCCAAAGCCATTAAAATTCTTGTTTTTGGTTTAACTTCCTTCTCTTCGCTAACTTTATTGACATTTGACATGCAAATACATAATGTTTATAAGAATGAATTATTTTATCTCTGCTAACTATGTTGACATTTGTCATGCAAACGTGCGATCAGACATAGATCTATAATTTAGGTTTGATATGAATTTACCATAAAAATCAAAATCAATAAACACCCAGAAACAGTAATCGAAATCAAAGCGCAGTAATAGCTGTCCAAAACGCAATATGTATATCTGCGTAGTTATTGACTAAGTACATTTTATTTGTTTATTTTTTGTTTGTAATAAATTGCGAGAATATTGTTTCAATTTAAATATTTTTTTTAAGTTACAAATATTTTAGACTTCTTTGTTTTTTGATGTTTGAAGTTCATTTAAATTAAATTGAATTAAAGCAAATAGAACCATAAGATTTAAAATCTAGACTGTGTATATAAATGTTACGCCAATCTGAATTACTAGAGTTCGTCACGTCATTGTAAGATCAATTTTGTGATACGACTCTCAAAACAATCCTACTGGTAAAAGCTGACGTAGCCACTTGTAGTTTTTGTCACGTACGGGTAAGGACGTACGGTTGACACGTACATACTGGCAAAAAAACTTTTCTATGTCAGTTTTTGTACGGAAAAAAATGTATTATTGCTGAATCAATTATAGTCTTAAACGGCTGAACCAATTCTGATCAAACATAGCTAAGAACCATCTCGATTACGTCAGCTTTCAAACAAATAAAAAGGCATTGAAATCGATCCATTAGTTTACGAGCTACGATGCCACAGACAGACAAACAGATACACAGATACATAAGTTAAACTTATAACACCCCTCTTTTTTGGTCGGGGGTTATAAACAAAGAAATCGATCAAATGAACGCAAAGACTCAGATATTCACAAAACAAACTCAAAATTCTCTGACTCTGAACTACAATTTTATGTTGGTCTACCATAATAGCTCTTTAATGATATAGCAATGTCAAAGTAAATCAATATTATGATATAATGTAGTTAAGTGGTGATTATAACTAAAATTAATGAGCAGCTGCCTGTTTGCAAAAACGTAGAGTTACAAAGACTTGAGGTGAGCCTCTGAGTGTGTAGCGTTTTTACCCGACTGCGCGACGCAAAGAAGGGTAATGTGTTTATCAGCCTATGTATATATGTGGATTTGTACCTTTGTGGCACTATTTAGACCAGTGGTTCCTAACCTTTTTAATATTGTTACCCCTGTAATCTATGAGGAAAACTGATTTTACCCCCCATTAAAATGTTATCAAATCAAACAATACAAACAATGTTTTATCTTTTATTTTACAGAAAAACTCTTTTCTTTTTGTGTTCTCTGTTTGGTACCTCTATGTGGTATAAAAGAGAATTAAATTTTGCACCAATTTCATCGCATAGAACTTTGAAGATTCTCGAGTTTGTAGGACTGCCACGAATATGGTTCACAATTATTATTTTTTTACGATTCTAATAATTAAGTTCTTCGTTACCCCCGCAAAATAGCTGATTTACCTCCGCAGGGGTAATTACCACCAGGTTAGGAACCCAGGATTTAGACCAAACGAGTGGGCCGAGTTTGATAAATGACACGTCAAAGTGGCCGATTTTGAACACCATAATGTGAAAAAGAAAAAAATGAAAATCAACGAACTATGTCAAGTGGGGTATCGTTGAATACGTATTTAAAAATAATTTTTAGGTTTCTCATGTAATTTTTCTATCAGAATCACCGTTTAGGATCTATAACGATTTAAAGTTGGTTAATAACGATTCTCACTTCAATATAGGCTTTTAATTCGGAAATTGTTACATTTTTATGCAAGTGAGATATATACAGCTAATGAGAAAATCAATAAACAAATATAAATATCTGATCCTAACTAAAAAGTGTAAAATGAAATAAATTAATTTAAAAAATAAAAAAACAAGACTGCTTAGTTAAAACTGAAAAGAAAAAAATAAGTCCAGTAGTCGAGACTTTTGTTATGGAATAACATAGGTAACGATTTTAACAGTGGGGATTCATCAAAAATCCAGCTTCCTAATATTAGGAATTAATCGTTATGTTATTCAATAACAAAAGTCTCGACTACTGGACTTATTTTTTTCTTTTCAGTTTTAACTAAGCAGTCGGGTTTTTTTATTTTTTAAATTAATTTATTCTTTTCTTATTTATCAAAACATAAATACAGTCATGCCTGCATTCCCTATAGCCGTATAGACTTTAGAGCATCCTGGCATAGTGCAAGAAAAGGCCAAAGATAACAAATATTTTATGCCTCGCGCGCCAAATGTACACCAGCAGGCCGAGTATGATAGTGACAGCGCCGCGACAACACCGCGGTCTTATGTCAAAATGTCAACATTGACAACGCCATATGGCGAGCAAGCCTTTGCGCGGGACCCTCGCGCAATCAAAGTGAAGTTTGAGCGTGAGCCGAGCGCGAGTTTGTCGTTATCGTGCTAGATCTGCTGGTGTACAAGATTACTATCGCAAGCGGCGTAAACAATCGCCCAATTGATAATGATAGGTTGTGATTGTCAACCTTCGTTTATTAGTTTAAAGATAAAAAAATAACTGTAGGAGAGCTCACTGAAATGACTTTTCTAGAGCTAATAGAAGTCATAAAACTTAATTATAAGTTACTTCTGATTAGGTAATAGTCCTATTGTTCTACAGCAATACATTATCTCTGGAGACAGACAGACTTTTTAATTACATGTAACAAACGCTCTGTGATCACAATTGATGCTCTTTGAAACCATTAACAGTTATTGAGAACAGTGCATTTTTAAGTACCTATTATAACATTATTTTATTATTGTTTTTCCACTGATATCATTTTGTTAATTATTACGTAGCATTACAGTTTGACATCCACATTATTTTTAAGATCATTTAATTTGTATTAGGCACTCAGTTTTTATTAAGATCACTCACATCAATATCAACAATATTTGTATCGGTTACTTTATCTTCAGACCAAAGCATCAATAACTCTACAATTTGTTTTCTCATTTCTTCGTAGGCTTAGAGTATATATTTAATATAGGTACTCTAAGTTCGTAGGTTACTTTGTTTCGTTATACTACTTGTCTATAGGTATTCTCTTTCAACACTCGAGTTTAAATAATGTCCAACTTTGTTAGCAATGCTAACGTAAGTCGAGATGAAAGCAGGTCGTCTTGCGTAAATCCAGTCACTTTATGCAGTATGAAATAAGAATTAAAATAGTGTAAAAACATCTTCATCACACCTGTAAATGTAATAAAAATAAGACTTACTAGGGCATTGTTTCACGTCCGTAGCAGCCGCTAGAGCGACGAGCAGAGAGCACACAACCACACTTGACCGCACCATTGTTACGTCTGAGCCGTCCACTGTTCCTTGACTCACTGCAAACCGGCTAGCAGACGCTTCCACTAATAGTATTTACCAACATGACTACACAGCTTCATAAACTTAAAACACCTTTATATCAAGAACATAAGGACGAAAATCTGGTGCATCAAACTAGACGGTTAACTTGTGCCGTGACTTAGCAGATTAACCTGTTCAGTGCTCACCCCTGCGTTAAGCGGATTCGATACGATTCTATTGTTGTATTTCTAATTTATTGTAATGAACACTGAACAAACAGGTTTTACTGTTTGATCGAACATATTTGAGTACAGTCCTAAAATATGAAGATCTTGTACTATATCTGGAATTTTTGCTTTCAAGTCATATTGTTTCTGACTTGAAAGCAAAAATTCCAGATATAGGTCTGCTGGAAAAAATTTCTTAAAGAAATAAGCTGTGCCTTTTGTGTTCGTTTTTCTATTTGTCTTTAATATTTGTGATTTTTCCTGTGTACAATAAACTGTTAAAATAAAATATAAATTTTGTTTAGAGGCGGATAAATAATTTCAATTCTTTTGTAGGGTGATTATTCATTATTATTTCTTTCTACGTAGGCAGTTAATAATACTTACGAAATGATAAAAATCAATAAACCATTATTACTAGTAGATAAGTTAATTAAAAGAAATCAGGTCGAAATAATTACATCATCAAATTCAGTCTTTTATTAAATAAATACGAAAAAAAATACTATTTTAAAATGTTTTGTAAATAGGTATTTCATTCTTGAGGTCAAAAACGACATCGCACGAAATACGTAGAAAATTAGAAATAATTAGTAAAATTTTGAATAGAACACTGTGGAATTAATAACGTAAGTTGAATAACGTAAGATTCAATGCTATTCTTTGTCCGAAACCAGAAATAGCGTGAGAAAAAATATGTTATAATTCAGCTTATCGTGTAATGAGATCGAAATTCAAAGTCTAATAGAAAAACTAAAATAGCCTTTGCAATCACACGCAAAAACAAAGTCCGTTTAATTATAAAAAAATGAGTTATTTTATAGGAAACCTTTTTTATGATTTCTCTAGTTTTTCAATCATTTTTCATTATCTTTTACCTTCCAAGGTTGGACCTTGATTTTTTTTATCAACCGATATCGGGTTATGACTTTTTTTGTTAACCGACGCCGGATCTTGACTTATTTTGTCTTCCGAAGTTAGTTCTTGACTTCTTATGTCTTCGAATATCGGATCTTGACTTATTTTGCTATCCGACGCAGAATCTTCACTTATTTTACCGTCTGTCATCGCATCTTCACTTCTGCTGGCGTAAAAGGTGTTGATGAGTTGTTGAATATAATTTACTTCGAAATTTGTTGCCGTTGTTTCCACATATATTTTGTCGACGATTTCGTTGGCGTGTGCAGGCGTGACCTTTGAAAGAATTTCCCTAAGGGCCTTTTGTGAACGACTCTGCGTTTGAACCATGACAGAATAACATAATACTAGCTGTTTTCTTTCATTATAGACTCGCCATCGTAAGTAGCCTCGCTGATTCTGAAACAGAAACAGAATATTTGCGTTTTTTGCAAGCTACGGGGCTGTCAAGTGATTCTAGTAAACCTACCAAAAGAATATATACAGAATTTAGGTATCTCTCTTTCAACCTCTCGGGTGGTTAATCAGTCCAAGAAACTGAAAAACTTCACCAAAAAACATAGGTCAAAATACGAAAAAAATTTTTGAGTTCCCATGCAAAATTCATCAACATATAGCGCATTTTCCTAGGGGAAGTTGTTCAGTTTCATGGACTGATTAAATAACCGAGAGGTTGAAAGAGATTTACCTAAAGCCCTGTATAAGCAATTTAATTTTATGATTTTTTTATTTTCAATAATGGGAGTTGGTATAGCTAAAGAAGTTTAGCATTTTGGATTACATAATCACAATCGGAGGCTTTATAAAATGAACCGGATTTGTATTTAAAAAAAACTATTTTCTGTTCTATTCTTTTCGTCAAGGTATTATATCGCACAGTAATACGTAACAACTTTGCCTTGGGGGAAAGGTGAAACGGTCTCAATCCTCAAGTAGACTCACTGCGAACACCATTGGATCCATCAAACGTTCCCTTCTGAAGTTAAAAGGAAAGTTATCTACAGCCTATACGTTTTAAATGTCTGCTGAAGTCAAATCGACCAGACAGCTCATTATAATCTACAAGATACCTTCTACATTTAGTTTTTATTGCACCAAGCAAATTTTTTACAAGTTTTGTTGAAATCATTGTGTAGTTATGTTTTTAGCGATATTCATGATTGACGTCAGACCAGGATATGAATTTTTATTTCAAAAAATCCAGTAAATTAAACATGTATTATCGCGATTTTGTCATCTATTTTTTGCTATTGTTATAGATGTAACTCTATTATGTTTTAAAATTTACTTGGCAATTCTGCTAATCAATGGCTTTTCAATGGAAGTGGAATGATGATTGTAATAATTCATAAAAAAAACATACAAAGAAACGTACGGGGGACGTTAATCCATAGATATCGTGAGGGTTTGTATTTTTGTGATTGCGGTTCTTTCAGATTCCAAATGGATGAATTTTAATTATCTATATATACAGGGCTTTAGGTAAATCTCTTTCAACCTCTCGGGTGGTTAATCAGTCCATGAAACTGAACAACTTCCCCAAGGAACATCGGTCAAAATATGAAAAAAAAATTTGAGTGCCCATACAAACTTTATCAGCATATAGCGCATTTTGTATGGAAGATAAAAATATTTTTTTCGTATTTTGACCTATGTTCCTTGGGGAAATAGTTCAGTTTCATGGACTGATTAACCACCCGAGAGGTTGAATAGAATAGAAAAAAATCTTTATTTTATAGGACATTCAGGATGCCACTTAAAACAAGTGAAGATTACAATGAAATACATACAAACATACATTAAACGATTTAAATACATACATACATACGATTAAATGCATTCGTTCTTTTGACCCTACTGACTCTACGCCTATTCGCAAAGGTGCAGTCTTCCTCAGAGAAGAACAGGCAAGAAACTTGAGGTTGCTCTTTTAAATCGCATTACAAATTTTCTTATTTACTAATTTTAACTAAATCTGAAATAAGTCTAGAGCTGAGCAGTTTATTCCCATGGCTGCCTCTCTGATAGATAATCAGAAATTTTATAATAGCCCTTTTTGCAAAGTTTTTGTTTAATTACTGTCTTAAATTTGTCCAAAGGTTTTGAATACACATGGGAATCTTATTATAGAAACGTATACATTGGCCCATAAAAGAGTTCGTGACCTTGTGGAGACGACTGTCTAGTACATCCAGTTAATGCTTGGTCCTAGTATTTACATTGTGCCTATCGCTATTTTTCATAAACAAAACATTGTTCATTTTTCTTCACATATAAAGGAGGTTGAGAAAGTTGTTCAGTTTCATGGACTGATTTACAACCGAGAGGTTGAAAGTGATTCACCTAAAGCCCTGTATATTGGGATATATATTGAGAGATTTACCTAAAGCCCTGTGTAGAGAGGGCTGAAAGATACTTTGCTCGTGAAAAAAGTCTTCTATTCAAAAGTAGCCTATGTCACTCGGGCCACCAACTATCTCTGTGTAAAAAATCAATTCTATCTGTTGCTCCATAACAACATGAATGAAGGACAAACACACTTTTACCTTTATTATATTAGTAATTATAGCAAATATTTACCAGAGCCATCCTCGACGGTACGGACATGACGCTGACAAAAGCGTTGACAGCATCCGTCCTTACTGGACAGTCTACCGTCACGCACGGATCTGCAAGTATATTATTTTATTTCAAAGAAACTAGCGAGTAGATTCAACATATTATATCGTATTACTTTTGATTAGTTTTCGAAACTTTAGGTGGTTATTCTCCCTAAAAAACTAAACAACTTTATAATACAATACATAACTTTCCTAAATAAACCCATATGAAATTAACAAATTTATTTAAAGTCAGTCGGTCAAAAAATTTCCAAGCAAGAAACGAAAAATAGAATTACTGTAAAATGGGAAGCATAGACCCTTGGTACTGTAAAGCTGAAATTTGACATGGTCGTACATAATATTGATCTGGCCAATAAAACTGTAAAATAAAATCTTAAAAGTTTTTTTTTCGGGTATCAGTCCCCTTTCGTACGTACGTACGTAAAAGGGGACTGTTTTTTTAATTGCCAATCTTATATCATGTGGGGTGCCATTGGACATCTTTTTAAAAAATAGAAGGGTTCGGGAAGAATATTTTTGATTCAGCAACCCGTTTACGAAATATTAAGTTTTAAAGTTACATTCTTTAGGGTTCCGTACCCAAAGGGTAAAAACGGGACCCTATTACTAAGGCTTCGCTGTCCGTCCGTCCATCTGTCACCAGGCTGATCTTATGAACCGTGATAGTGAGACAGTTGAAATTTTTACAGATGATGTATTTCTATTGCCGCTATAACAACAAATACTAAAAAATAGAATAAAATCAATACTTAAGGGGGCTCCCATACAACAAAAAATTATTTTGCAGTTTTTATACATAATGGTAAGGAACCTTTCGTGCGCGAGTCCGACTCGCACTGGGCAAGTTTTTTTTAACCACAAGTTCCCACCCCACCAGCTAAATCGTTGTTGTTTAAAATGTGGAAAAAGTTAAGATAGTACCACCATATACAACGAAAATATAAGAAAAAATGTAGGCAGAGACCACAGATTGCCACCTGTTACGATCCAAACACACTTTTTTCACAGATTAATAAATACCTAGTTTACTACGTCTTTTTTCGCTTTCTCTACCGTTCATGACTTGACTTTTGTGGCTCGACACGCTCTTGGCTTGTTTTGTTAGCTTGTCGCACTGAAGTGAAGATCCTACCCTTTTTTTTTATTATAAGATGGATTAACTCTTGACCTCAATCTTGACCATAAGGTCAAAGATGAGGTCGACGATGGAGCGAGTTAATCCAGAAAATGCCTATAAAGGCACTGGTACTCCCACGCACCGACGGAACACAGCAAGCTGTTTGGCGTCGGACTTCAGTAGGAGGGTGGTCGCGAACCAGACGGCCCTTTACAGAGCCTACCACACCGCATGAGACCATAGGACGACACCTCAGATTCAGAAAAAAATGAAGTGTCGTTACCTGGGATGGATTACTAGGAGGCAGGTCTCATTTGTGTTTCCTTAGTCGCCTCTTACGACACCCACGGAAAGAGATGGGGTGGTGTTGTTCTCAACCGATCACCACACGGTTAAAACCCTCATTCAGCTCAGACATGTTGCGCTGTTATTGCGCGACATCCCCCTTCTAAGTCGTGTACAGTGGATGACCCTTTACTTTCACAAATCGGGATGCATCCAAATTGCCATCTTAATTACCTACGTAGTGGGATAGGTTAGACGACAGTTGAAATATTACTAACCTGGAGTGACATCCGTGCTTAAACTAATGAGATTAATGTTGATCACGACATTTTGATCCAGCAGCGTTGATGAAAAATCTGAAAAAATAATCATTGCTTGATTGACGTCATTAAAACATATTATTAATGTGAAAGTAATTCGAGATGGATTAAAAACGATATCAAAAGATAAATTAGTCAGGTATTTTTGAAATTGATTAATTTGTACTTTATTGAATTTAAGAAAAACGATATCGTAC
Organism: Aproaerema taeniolella; assembly: GCA_949987775.1. Classification (NCBI taxonomy): domain Eukaryota; kingdom Metazoa; phylum Arthropoda; class Insecta; order Lepidoptera; family Gelechiidae; genus Aproaerema; species Aproaerema taeniolella. The sequence goes on from OX465262.1 coordinate 7,076,111, forward strand.
TTTACAAAGTAGGTATAATTATCAATTGTATAATTATTTTATGCACACAATACGTATTGTAAGCAGGCAAAGTTTTTATTTTCACATAATGTATAGATGCGCTTGGTACAAGATTGCGAATGGTACGGATGCTCTACAAGCTACAAGGTGAAGTAAGTGCACATTAATGAGACTGAATGCGTAACCATGATCCGATGCAGTATTGCAGAGTCACGAAATTCAGCTCCACTGTAATTATTTGACCAGCCAAAACTCGGGCCATGGTTCAGTTTACCAGAAGGGAGACAAAGCGCTGGTTTCAAATCATACCTGCAAAAAACCGCACTTGCACGGGCACTTCTTCCCCGAGCGTTACGTAGCAAGGTAGAGACCAGCCGCATCCATCGATATTAACCTCCTGCAGCTCATAAGCCGATCCTGAAACAGAGTATGAGCCTTTATGTCTAACAAAACATGATCCAAGTAAGTCAGGTCTTTAACAGACTTCAAAAAAGAGGAGGTTCTATGTTCGACTGTATGTATTTTTTTTTAATTTATGTTCACCGATTTCTCCGCCATTTATGGACCGATTTTCAAAATTCTTTTTTTGTTCTAAAAAGTATACTCCAGAGGTGGTCCCAAATTTATTCAGCGCTTTTAAAAAAATTGACAAAAACAAAAAATACTATAAACCAGAAAATCATCTAAATAAATGAGTGACATTTTCGTTTCTGGTTTTTTGCCAATAGGCATTATAGTCTGCAAAAAATACTAGTTATCTACTTTGTGCGAAGTGTTCTTGGGATTGAAGTCGGTGACTCATACGTTTTTTTACCGTGGAAAATTATTCAAGCCCTCTATTGGTTGTATGTGTCCCTACAGATTTTTAAATTAGTAAGCGAAAATTAAGAATGTGAATCACCCCACAAAACTTAACAACTTTCCGCAAGGAACATAGGTCGAAATATGAAAAGAAAAATTTGTCTCTCCACATCACTCGTGCGATCAGATAGTTGGCCTTTGTATGGGAAGTCTTTTTTTTTAATAACCGGAATCTCTTTAAAGTTCGACTAAATAGGCTTCTTCTGGGTGAGCTTGTTACATCCTCGACCGCATCTTTGCCCTTGAGCTAGATTATGGTCAAGAGCGAACCTTTTATTAATAAATAAAATAAAAAAACTATTAGCCTAACACAATTTGGAAGAAGTCTTTAATGTTGATCTATTCAAGTTACTTAGAACTTATTCACTTATCACGTTCTCCGAGAAAAATTAAGGTTTCAACATGATTAGAAAACGAGAATTTATGTCGAAAATTATTACGTTTTAATTCGTGCCCAATTTTGTGTTTCTAGATAATTTGATAGATGTGTTTAAGTAGGCTTTAGTAAGTAATTAGGTAAATCGGTGTTTCAAACGGTAATACTTATAGCTTAGCTTGACACAAAACATACAATGTAAACCGGGTCAAATAATAAAATTAAATAAGGAACCAGGTTAGGAGTCAACAAGAACGCAATAAGTTATTTTTACTCTATGATTATTATCATTAAAAACTGATCCCAGTACATTTACTTATACGAATATTGATAAAAATACGATATCGGAAGATAAGGTGTTATAAATAAGTAACAACATCAAAGTTACTTCAATTAATAAAACAAAACAAATAAATATGCAACCTCTAGAGTATCAGCGTGTCAATTAAAATGATTGGAACAACTACTTACATCCTACATCCCCAGTATTGTTGAAAAAAATATGTATACATATAGCAAGGTACTGTGAAGGTACTACCTCCATGATAACCATATACTTAGAATGTCTTTAGCGAATCAAAGTGATTCGCTAACACGTAAACGTATTCGTAAACACGTATCTGACACACTGTACCCCGCGGCTTCGGCCGCGTGGGTTAGGTTCCTCTGAATAAATGCTTAAAAGTGATTCCGTGACTTTTTCTGGTTTTTATCAGCTAGATTCCCGGTTGCTCCCTCTGAGCTACGCTACAATACATAATTTAAAAAATACTGTAAATAATTTATTTAAATGAGCGTATTTAATTAATTAGCTATTTCCTTGCGTTCGTAATGAATGCCTTACGGCATTATTTATTTAAGTTGAATCAATTCGTCATCGTTGTTAGGGACTTACGTCATGTAGGTACCATTATCTACAGTTATTGTATACGATATCTACGTCGTCGTTGATATGGCCATTATACTTGACAATGGTATTTCCACATTAATCGATACGTAACAAAGTCATAGGTAATCTCACTTATCATCGTGTATTTTTTAATTATAAAAACAAAAATCAATCACGGCTGTAATCTATTTACAAGTAATTACTAATTAAAATCTGACTAATAAAATGTAACAAAAGAATGTGCCGCCACCTAAGTGACCTAACTGATAATGACAGAAGTTGTTCAGTACTTCAAAGCTATCGTAAAAGTTTTATGATGTTATAAAATGTCCTGATTTACAGTTTGTAATCGGATTGTTGATAAAACTTATTGTTTAGCACGTGGCTTAACTAGCAAGGCATAAACGACTCATAATAAAATACATATATTGTTACATTTCTTATAGAATTGGCGACCGCATTCAATTTTTACTTGCATTTTTATTCGTATATACATAGGTAGATAAACAATATATAAAAAAGGAATAATAAAATAAAAGTGAATAATATTATCCATATAAAATAATCAGAAAAAAATCGTATCTTCATACACATCTTAAAAAAGGACACCACACAGGCATTAAATTGAAATCAAAACAATAATAAAATAAAATAAATACCTAACTGGAAGTTTATTGCATTCTGGCGATCAAATTCATATTCAAAATATCTATATTATTTCAGTGAACATTTAAATGTTGCTGAAAAACTAGTCGATACATTTGCTTTTTAAGTCTACTCGTAAAGGTGCAGTTTTCCCCGAATTATGTAATGCTGATTTATTCTTATTTCTAGTTTAAAGTGGTGCGTGCAAGTGACTGTTTGTATTTGTACATATAGGTGTAGGTAAAATAGATGCAGATTCTGTGAAACGTACAGGGACAACGGCACATCATGCTATCCAAAACTGTCAATTTTTTTCAATCGGTTTTCAATTTTATCTCCAAGCACTAGAGTTAACTATCCATTGGGGAAATTTTACAGTTTGTGGTAACCTGATGTGTTGTTAACGTACATTATGTTTGCATAAAATATACATTGCTAGCTTTCCTCCCGGGACTTCGTTCCTGTGAGAATTTGGGAAAATTACGTAGCCTATGTTACTAGAAATACACACATCAACACCATGTTTCAAACACCAGATTTTTCATACAAAACAGGCCTGTTTGAGAAGCTATAAAAGTATACTCGAGATACATGGAAGGCTATAATTTTCAGACAAGCAAGTGCTAAACCTAAACTTTCAATTCTAGTCAATAAATTTTATTTTTCTTGAAATTTGTAAAAACGTGACGGAAACTTTTGCACTTTTTCACTTTTTGCCTGCTTTTTGTAAGAAAATGGTCGAATTTACGCAATTTTTTTTTCATTTTCGTCACGTTTTCACAAATTTCAAGTAAAACAAAATTTATTGGCTAGAACAGGGGTTCCTAAACTGTGCGCTGCGGGGCGCCCTGGTGCGCCGTAGACAGTACCCCGATCCGAAACCTTAACTTAAACATTGGCGGGTACAAAATAAACACTCCAACGCTTTGGAAAACGTGTGGAGATCACAAAACTCAACCTATCACATTGACTAGGTAGCTGTTTTTGTTTTAAAAAACAGTATTCTAATGAGTAAATAAAAAACTCAACTTCCTATTGTGGATGTTTAAATTTTTGTGCCTATCAACCTAACAAGCTTCATTATACTAACCTATTTCTTTCAACTGCATCTATCTATTTCGACTGTCTAGCTAGGCTAGGTTAGGGCGCCTAGACCAAATTCTGAAGTTGAAATTGCGCCGCGGACTGAAAAAGATTGGGAACCCCTGGGCTAGAATTTAAAATTCAGGTTTAGCTCTTGCTCGTCTAAAAATTATAGCCCTCCATGTATCTCGAGTATGCTTATAGAGCTTCTCAAACAGATCTCTTTTGTATGAAAAATCGTGCAATATCCCTGGACCGTGTTGATGTGTGTTGTACTTAATAGTAATTGTTACTTGAAAGCAACTTATTTAAGTCCCGAGACCGGGTTTGGCGACCGAGTGTAGCGAAGGAGCTAATACTTCGAGGGACTAAATAAGTCTTTCACCCGAGGTAAATACTGTGCTTTTCATTACGAATACAAAGAAATTAAAAATAAAAACATGAATAAGCTGAACTATGAACTTCAATTTTACATCGCGCAGTAATAGAGTGGCTGTATAGGAAGTTGGAATGTGTTTTTTTAATACTTAATTTGACAGCTGTCAGTTGAAAACTATTCTCCCTAGGCTTGAAAAGTATTACTTTCAAGCCGCTGCGTAGGCAACTTCAAACCTACTTTCCGAGTATGAGTAATGAAAAATAATTTTTCAAATCGGTCCAGTAGTTTCGAAGCCTATTCAATGCAAACAAACAATCAAATCATTCCGCTTTAAAATATTAGTGTAGATTTATCTGCTTAAACAATGCTCTTAAGGAGTCAGCCTGTAGACGATCTTTACGGCTCTTTTTTGCAAAACAATTAACGATCTGATGTCAGCGACCCGACCCCACAGTAATATACAGTGAAACCGTGGAAATAGCTATTTACCAATCTTACAGTGGGAACATCTGTAAGTATATCTTTTTAATGGTATATGCTGCAGTGCAGAGCTAAGCCGTCCTGACAGCAACTCGACATGTGGGCCTCACTATAATTTGGCATCAAGTGTTATTCCTAAGAAGACTTTAATAAAACGTCAAGTTCGTCATTTGTTAATACTATCTTTCCGCCCACGGCTCCGCCCGCGTTAACTACAGGTTATGTCGTGCCTAATTGTGGGATAAAATGTAGCCTAGGTCCTTTTCCAAGGTCTAATCTATCTCTGTACCTGATTTCACCAAAATCTGTTCAGTAGTTTAGGTGTGAAAACGTAACAGACAGACAGATTTACTTTCGCATCTAGAATATTAGTAGGGATTACATTATTATTGAGGTGAAACACCAAGTGTGTATGTATGTATGTAAATTCTTTATTGCTCAAAAACAGTGTTATACAAAACATTTTATAGGTAATTTAATAGCAAAGGCGGACTTATCCCTGGAGGGATCTCTTCCAGTCTACCTTAGAGTAGTTGAGAGGAGACATAGGTGTGAGTTTAATACATGTACTAAGTCTTCTTTGCATTCAAAACAAGATTATTAACTGAAAGCCTTTTGATTTCTCAAAGTCATAAAATGCGGCGGCGCGGCGCATTTTACGGCTTTGAGATTTTTTTGTAACTGCTTCCTTTTTTGAATTTAATTTTGGCCTTCCAATTTATTTTTTCTTTGTTCAGCTAGCTAATTCCAGTTTTTCTGTTTTTTTTCTTGTTCTGTACGTGGCTAATATCCTAAATACTCTTCAGCGGTGGCAAACGTTGGAATCCATTTTCTTTACGATTTTCTTAGTTTTTTTAAATGTTGTTGCTGTCTCAGGCCTTTCTGAATGGGGTCGGAAATGCCGATTTCTTCGTGTTACTACTTCTAAAATCATAAATGTCTTCTGAACTTTCTGTTCTCTTTTCAATATCTGTATTTGTGTCCTCTGCTGTCTTTTCCACTAATTTACATCTGGTTCGATCTTTTCTAGGCATTTTAGCGAGAAATATTAGTTTCAGTACGGCTACGGCTTCCAGAACATTTCGGAGATTGGCATGTTGGCAGAGGAGGAGTTAAATCTGCGAGTTAAATCATCTGAAGGATTTAAGAGAATTTAAAGACGAGGTTGGTTTTGAGGGTGTTCGATTGTGAACTTAACTTCATGTCCCGAGTTCATTTAATATCAAGTCCGTTTTAGTTGCCTGAGATACCGAATTAGCTTTTGTTAACCCCCGACAAAAAAGAGGGTTGTTATAACTTTGCCGTATCTGTATGTCTGTTTATTATAACACCTCTTCAGGGGGCAATATAAGTTAGACGTATCTCTTCTGTGAGGCGTATATTTACGAATGATATACTGGCACTTCCATACAATTTCGTTTTATTACACTTATATAATTAATCACATACGAATCACTTTATTTATAACGCCTGAAAAAGTGCCATTCGCACGCCTAATGATCGCATACATTAAATTATTCCGCGAGCTCTCTCCTAAGAATGTCGGAAGACCGGATCTTTAATCATTTCGAATATTGGCATCGAACACCATTTCAAATCTTTTAAATGATATTCGAATAATCTTCTTCGAAATGACCGATCGGAAAGGAGTTGCGTTATGCTAGATCCTCCATGAAGGTCTGCATACCACAGTATCTATGTGTCTGTCTGCGGCATCGTAGCTCCTAAATGAAATTATAAAAAGAAAAGTAAGATTCTGGACTCAAGAAAGATAAAAAATTACAACAACTAACAAACACCACTACTTTATTATTTTTGCCAAGAATTTATAGATCATTCGTTAAACGTATACGCCGACCGCGACTTAACCGCAATTCTCTTTGCCTAACCGTAAACAACAGAAGACGACCAAACGACTGCATAAAATAAATGGACCAATATCGATGCGGTTTTTTTAGTTTGAAAGCTGACGTAATCTAGATGGTTCTTAGCTTTATTTGATCAAAATTGGTTCAGCCGTTTAAAAGTTATAAGCAATCGAATGTCGGGGGTAATACAAATTTTTAATTTTAAAGTTATTTTAATTTAAGTATGATGCATTGGAGGAGTTTCCTTTTAACCTTGTTATTGATGGATAAGAAATTTAGCTAGATAAAAAATTTGGTGTTTCATACACTTGGTCAAATTCGTGAGAGTGTATATCGTGACATGTTGGAGACGTATTTTTGAAACAATAGAATTTCAATTCGCATACGAATTGACAAGATTTGTACTTATGCGATTCTCATGCGAATCTTGTCAATTCGTATGCGAATTGGAATTCTATCGTTTCAAAAATATTACGACTCTTGATGTTTGGACCATTGAAGTATTATGTACATGGTTTGGACTTGGATTTTCCGTGATTCCAAGAAAATACATTATTTATTCACAGATTCGTCATTAGATAAGCAATATTATTTGAAACTCAATTTCCGAGATTTATAGGTGACCTTTTGTGACTTGTAATAGGTATGTTTACTTATCGAGCTATTTACTTAATAATAAGGATCAAAGGTCTATTAACTTGTAAAACATGGAAACAATTAAGTACCTACCTATACATTTATTTAATTTTTAGCGCTAGTCTGGCTCCACTCGCATAAACTCGACATTGGCTAGTCTCGCTTCGATACGTTATTTTCCAATCAATGAACGCAACTGGCTACGAACGCAAAACAAAATAAAGCACCTAAATAAAGATGAAAAGTTTATAAATAATAAATAAAATAATAAATAATAAATCGGGTTTGCTGAAAGAAATTTCTTTTTATAGATAAGCTAACCTTTTGTGTCGTATTTCTGTTTGTGATTTTATATATGTATATTTGTCATGTGTGCAAAGAACTGTAAATAAATAAATAAATAAAATATTGTATACACGCGTCGACTTGAGAACCTATTCCTTTTCGTCAGTTACTTATGGCTATTTAATTACAAGTAAGTTAATTATAAGTCACCCAGACTTATCAGTGAGAGAAAATTCAGGGTGTCTTGAATCACACCCTGAATTTTCTCTCACTAAACTATAAAAATTAAAAGTCATTTTTTTTCTGAGAAGTTCATAAGTATAGGATTCTTGTATTGAGGAAAGTTGTTTAGTTTCATGAGGAGAATCACGCCCGAAAGTTTCGTTAACTAATTAAAATAGGTACATATAAGTTTCGATATGGAATTTCGGGTAGTTATGTCCCTTATATACACCTTCTATCTTTGTAATCTTGTGTTTATAATGTTTATCATGGTATGCAATGAAGTATTGTCTTGCTTAGCTTACCGCAGTCCTCAAATATGACGGAAGCGGGGACGGTTGTAACAAGCTGGAGCGCAAAAAGCACTAATAATAAATACATTTGTATTAATTTCCTTATCCACTAGGTATATCGTTTCAGACGAGAATTCAGTGACTAAAGCTGAACACACAGTAGGCACATGACAGGGCAGCAAGCCCGCCGATTATCGCATTCGATAACGTCGCTATACTGCATTGGGCAAAGATTGATAGTAATTTTAATGGCATTTAATTGTTTTTCACTAATATCTTGCAATGGTAATTTATCAATGACCTTACTATTCTTCAATCTAAATTTAAAGGATACAGGTAACACATTTTACTTGTATGTAAACATTATATTATGGCCTGAATTGATAATTAAAGACGGTATATTTTTTCGTGTATAAGATCGCTTTTGAACTAAGTTTAGTATTCAAAGTGTATACTGCTCATGCCAATATTGTAATAAACTACCTGTGAGATTCCACTGTTAGACGTTCGGAAAAAAAAAAACGCTACACACTCAAAGGCGCACACTAAGGTTTTCCCTAATGTCGTGACAGCCGGACACAAACACCCATGACCAGAGAACAAACATCAGCTTTTTACACAAATATTTCCCGTGACTAGAAATTGAACCCAGGACCTATCGATCAAGAGGCAGCATCTCTACCACTATAAGTCCCAGTGTTATTCTAACAGAGCATTATACTGATTCTTCGATGGTTTGATTGGTGATACCAAAGAAAGGATGTAACAAATTAGCAACTGAAGAATGTTACAGATTATGATTTGAGAAACTTTAAAAAAGAACTTGGTTTCCAATTAAATCTCGCTGTTGACCGATGAAAAACAATACTGAATGTGTGGCTGTATGGAGTTAGACTCCTTCGATTTTATCAGCTGGTTTTGACAGTGACAGATAAAGAAAAAGAGGTTATAATTATGTTAAATGGCTTTTCACCACCTGATTATTTTTAATTTGTATATTTAAAGTTTTATTCTATAAGCAGTCAGTTATCGGCACGTTATCGGTACACCATGTTACCCAACGCGCTGCGTCCCCTACGTGTCTTGCAGAAGAGGAATCCGTTTCTACCAAGTTTAAGGTTACGGCATAAAGTAAATAAACAAACCACCGAAATACCTGTTTCTAAAGCCGCTGCAGATGTAGTAAACTATTTGGAATCTACTCCTGAGTACAGAGCAATAAAAGACAAGCTACCCAAGTCGCTTTTCAAGAAATACAAAGCCCCTGAAAGCATGTATTTGATTAACAAGGAAACGGCCAAAGTAATAGCACAGGTTATAGGAAGCCAGTTAGATGGTCATCTTGTGGTGGAAGTGAACCCCGGGCTGGGTTTTTTAACTGAGGAGCTACTAAGGAAACACAAGGGACACCACTACTTGTATGAAGTATCTAGTCATTTCATTCCATACCTTGAGGTAAGAATTACATGTTTCAAATTTAAAGTAAAAAGCCAAAATTAAAGAAATGTTTAATATAATATGAATAATAAATAAATAAACCTATAAATAAACGTTACACACTCAAAGGCCCACACTAAGGTTTTCCCTTGTGTTGTGGGTCCCTCGGAACACACAAAGACAAACACAAACACCCATGACCCGAGAAAAAAAATCTGCTTTTTAAAAACAGTAGTTAGAGTATGTTTCAGTCAAAGAAACATTCAGAATCAAGTAGTTGGGGGTTAGGACAGACTAGTTTGAACTTAGCATGAAACCACAGCTATTGGTTGTGTCTGGTTCCCTACTCAATACTCAATACTCAATATTTTATTACATCCATAGGTTTTACATATAGGTGTTACAATCCAATAAAGTATCCAATATGGACCCTGTTCTAGGGCACTGTAATTAATAGGGGCAAACCTATTCTAGTCGCTTAAAATTAGTGAGATCAATTTGTGTGAGTGTGTGTAAGAGAGAGAAAGTTCAAGTTCTGTGTTGTGGAAGAGTATGTGTAGTGTATGTTATGTCTATGTATGTGCTTTAGCGGTTGTGTGTGTGTTTTATATTTAGTCAATTTTTTTTTTTTTTTTTTGTGTTTGGAATTTATTAATTATCGTGTAAATAGTCTTCAACTGTGTAGTAACATTTTGAATATAATAGTTTTTTTATTAAGTTAATATATTTTTTATTACTAGTCTCATTTTTTATTGACTCTGGAAGTTTATTATAGATTTTTACAGACATTGTTAATGGACCTGATGAGTGTAAGTGTAACCGGGAAGTAGGTTGTATAAGTTGGTTTTGATAAATTGATCTTAGTGGATATTTGTTTGGCATGTCTCCACGCTTAGTAAAAAATTCGGAATGTTTTCTGACAAATTTGCATATTTCGAGAATATAAATACAGGGTAGTGTTAGGATTTCGTGCTCAATGAAATAGGGCTTACAACTGTCTATTGTATTAATGTTAAATAATATTCTAATTAGTCTTTTTTGAAGGGTGAAAACTGTTAGCGCATCGGTACTGTTTCCCCATAGGGTTATACCATAACATAAGGGTTATACCCTAGTGATAGTGACGCGCAGAGATCACAACCTGTAACTATTATGTACCAACTTATTAACTAGTTATTTGTAGTTCTGGTGGTCACATTTGTTAAATATATTACATTGTCTTTTTGAGAATTTTCAGTCATTGTCTGATAGGGCTCTGATCTGCCCTGAAAATTTAAATAATTTACTACTTAAAACTAAAAGATAACAGATACCTAACCTTTCGCCACTATACTCATCTAGTAACTCTCACAATGAATTTCAAATGTGGTGTTGAGTGGTTACAGAACCACATGAAGTTCTGCCTATCTGAAGGGGATTCTAGGTGGATAACATATACAGACTTTTATAAATAGTTATTTATAAATAGAGAATATTTCATAAGGGTATTAAAATACCCTTAAATACCCTTTTAAAATACCCTTCTTAAAGGTATATTTACTATTTATGAAATATTTATTTTTAGAATCTCAAAATGCAGAATCCAAACAGAGTGTCGTACAAAATAGCAGATTTTTTTGGAATGTGGAAATTAGCATTTCAAGACAAATTGGATGGTGGAAACAGAATAAATGAACTGTTGGGTGATCTCAGCACAGAAGATAATGGTAAGAAGTAGAATTTAGAAATAAACAACCCCGTTGATCTTCTATTTTATTATTTTTCTTTGTGTTAGGTAAGACTCTTAGTGCCTATAAAATGGAATTGCTGTAAAAATGAAAAAAAAATCAATTGTATGAACTTAATATCATTATATCATCATATATATACGAATTTAGACCCGTTTTAATATTAATTTATGTGTTAAAATCTCGAAAGTTTAAAGTGTTATATTATTTTTTGTTTAAGTACAATAATTGTTATTGTGACTGTGTTTAGTAAAAGGTACAACTTTCGTGGTAGTCAATAAGGGCTATTTACATTAGCTCATGACCATGACCATGACACTAATTTAGAATCTTAACGCCTATCAAGAAGTTGTACCTTTCCATTTTCACAGTCACAATTAATCAATTTTATTATAGTAAAAAAAATTAAAATATGGTACTTTATTAAATAACAAACTAGTTTTCCGCCCGCATTTAGTTTGCGTAGAAAAGTAGCCTATGTCATAAAAAGTAGCCAGAGGCCTCCAAATATCACATTTATCCAAATTGATTATAATTTAGTTTTTTGGGAAAAGTCAATGCTATTTTTAAAAACTTCTTATTAGAATGTTCTTTGCTTTTTAAGTGTATATCTTATTAGAATGTTCTTTGTTTTCTTACAATTAAAAAAATCAGTTTTAAGAATTATGGGAACTACATTTTTTAAATTCCTTTATTAAATTATCAAGACAAAGTCATGTAAAGACCAGACCAATAAATCGCAAATCTACACAATAAACTAGATATTTACAAAAGCGGATGATTGACATTGCTTCATCTTTATGATTAGTCTGTTATTTAAAGAAAAATAATATTCTCTGTTAACTGGTCACATTGTCTTTCTAAGTATTTTGCCTTCTCCTATTCTTTAGAAAGGTGATTGTCCATCTTCGTGACCCAACAACTCTTAAGATCTTGCTTTTTACACAAATGTTTGACGCAACCCGGGCACCGAACCCCACTGATCGCTCGAAAAATTGTCAGTTTAATCTTGTTTTAAACTGTATTCTAATAATGTTTCTATCTTTATTATTTTGAAAACGCTTACCCGCGTGAGGGATATTCAAAAATAATTTTAGGGAAAGACCTACACGCTCGACGTAATTTGCTTAGTAAGGCAATGAGAAATGTTGAATGAGAATGACTTAAAGGCACAATAGCTCGGTTGGTTGGAGCGCCAGGAGATCTAATCCCGGGGTCGTGGGTTTATAAGTCCCATTCGCGCCGAATATTTTTCTTACCCCTAAAATTATTAATGTTTATATCTTTATAATGTTTCCAGATCGCATCATTAAAATAGTAGGGTCTACTCCGAGCCTGTCATTTGTGAAGCATCTTATCTACACTGTAGTGTTCCACAATTCAAAGAGCCAGATGGGACGTCCTGATCTCTTTATCACAATGCCTGGTCATCAGTATGAGGTATTACAGATTATTCATAAAACAGAAGTTATGTCAGTAATGGTTCTGTCTTTTTTTAAAGGCATACCAGGTTGAAATAGGGTTTTTTTTGACGAAGGCGCCGAACAATTACTCCACTGTTCAAACACGAACAATTACTCCACTTGATGGACTTGAGCTTCCTATATGGCCTACTGCGTGATCAAATAGATGCTCCTGAACTTTTAAACGGAGTTGGACTACGCGTACCGTCGCGGCGTACTCGAGTCACTCCTCTCTTCAATGTTCCAGCTCATTCCACAAATTATGGTCAAAACGCAATACTTACTAGACTTCCCCGTACCTTCAATAAGTACAACCATGTAACCGATATTTTCTTTGACTCTAAATATATTTTTAAAAGTAAAATCATTAAAACATTCCTCTGCGACCAAAGTGATTAGGCAGACTATTTTGTACTAATGTTATAAAGAGGAATGATTTGTATTTTTGTATGTGTCGTTTGGGCTTAAGAACTACCGGACCATTTTCAAAATTCTTTCGCCATCAGGATGCTACACTGTCCCTGAGTAACATGGGCTATATAATTTTCCCGAATTCCCATGGGAACATAGTCCCGAGCGGGATGCTAGTATATTATATATCTATTTCTACCTCTCTCTATAAATTAATTCTTATATTCTTTGTATGTATGGATATATGTATATGTATATGTGTGTGTATGAGTATATATGTTATTCAATTCATTTATTTTTATTTTTTATTCTTCTATTTATATGCGAGATTCTTGTGGGCTTCCAATAAGTAATTATCTTCTTTATGTTTCTTAAGCTTTTTGATATTAACCATAGTTATAGTATAGCTTGCTGTACGGTCTTGCAAGCAATAAATTACGCACTGCCTATGCGCAAACGCTGCATTTCATAGTTATTTGGTCGTTATAGGCTTGTATTACGCAGTGCGTGGATATTGTTGGTGGGGCCGTGGAGTGCACTTTAACGTTTCTCTTAGCACTGTATAACATTTTACAAATGTAGAAACCTATTATTGGCTGTACCAATTTGAAAAAAAAAATACTTGTAAACTCTAATGTAAACGCTGTTGGTTTCTCAAATAAATATATAAAAAAAAAAAAAACCGGCGCGCGGCGCCGACGTAAAAAAAAACATTCCTCTTTATTTACCATATTCCGCTATGAATTCAACTATTTGCTGTTTTACCCGTAATCACTACTTACTCGTGAACATAGCTTTAAAAAATTGTTTCACTCTTTTTGAAGGCGGGTCAATTTTTTGTTAAAAATATTTTATTTTATTCTTTTTATAGGTTATTATTTATCTATATTAATATTATAAAGAGGAAATATTTGTATTTTTGTATGTAACAATTAGGCTCCGAAACTACTGGACCGATTTGAAAAATTCTTTCATCATTAAAAATAAAATAAAATAAATAAATAAACGCTTCACACTCAAAGACCCACACTAAGGTTTTCCTTTGTGTCGTGGGTCCCTCGGAACATACATAAAGACAGACACAAACACCCATGACCCGAGAACAAACATCTGCTTTTTACACAAATGTTTGCCCCGACCGGGGATCGAACCCAGGACCCGCCGATCAAGAGGCAGCGTCACTACCACTCGACCAAACCGGCCGTCGCCCCAGTAGGTAGCCCCAGGACACAAAGGAGCCCCAAAAAACAACTTAAAAGTCTCAGGGAACAACTTCGCTTTTGCTTCGTTTGCATTGATGACCTGTTATCATCCACATATATGACCGTAAATTTCATTTTTTTTTTTCATTTTTGACCTAAACTACTGAAGCGATTTCGATAAAAAATTTATGGGACCAATCTGGATGTAGATGCTTCCGAACTAATAAAAAAATTATGAAATCGGTCTAAAAATGGCGGAGTTTTGAGGTAACAAACATAAAAATAAAATAAAAAAAATCGCCCGAATTGAGAACCTCCTCCTTTTTTTTGAAGTCGGTTAAAAATGTTTTCTTCATATAAATTTTGAACTCCCAGTTCACCTCCTTAGGGGTTGAATTTTGAAAAATCCTTTCTTAGTGCTTGCCTACGTCATAAAAGACACCTTTTTGTCAAATTTCAGCTTTCTAGGTATAAGGGTTTGGGCTGAGGGTTGATGAGTCAGTGAATCAGGACCTCCAATATTTTTTTACAATAAGATTGATTGATTGAAAATTGTCTTTATTTCTAGTTCCTTACCGACAGCAAAATTCAAATAAGCAAGCACAAGTCGATTCCCGTGCTGTTTCAAATCTTGTTTGACTATAAAGTGTTGACAACTGTACCTACAGTACACTTTTTGCCCTGGACATACTCGTCGACTGTTCAAAACATCGTAAGTGCCTATTTACATTTATTTAATTCCCATAGAAATTCCAAAGATCGCAGGTTACCTAAGCCGATCTGAAGTCGTTTAAAATTGTAGAATTATGCGCGCACGTTTTTTAATAACATTTGATTTACCAAGTACCTACCTCTGAGATTAATACGCTTATATAATAAGATTCCCATGTGTATTCAAAACTTACCTTTAGAAAAAATTAAGATAATAATTAAACAAAACCTTTGTAAAAAGGGCTATTATAGAATTTCTGATTACCTATTAGACAATCAACCATGGGAATAAATTGCACAGATTTATAAGATTGACTTAAAAAGAGCAACCCTCTGAGTTTCTTGCACCATTGCGAATAGGCGCAAATCTAAAATGCTAATGTACCTACTTCACTACTTTGACTAATTTTAAGTAAGATCCTGAATGTTCTATGAAATAAAGCTTTTTTTGAGTTTGACTTACGATGGTATTCGCCCTAGTATCTTGTCCACCGGTGATAAGGTTAAAATTTGAACGAATTTGAATCTGATCTACATACAATGCGTTCCGAAAACAAACACATATGGGTATCAGAAGTTTTTAACACGCTTTTATATTAGCTCGGGTTGTATGTATGTATGTATGTATGTAACGGAATCTTTGAGCCTAATTTTCACTGGTTTCTAGACGTCTGATCAACTTGAAACTTTGCACACGTGTTAAGGGCCGATGACAATGCAATAACCCGATAAAAATTTTCCATTATCCTAATTAGGATCGTCAGGATTAATAAATCTCTTCGCGGACTAAAAAATGGAAAATAAATAATAGTTTAAAAAAACTAAAAAAACACGCTTTTATTGCTAACCGAACTAAAAAGTAGAAAATAATTTTAAATTACAATCAGGTTAATTCAATTCAGAGTAAAAAGCGTGGGGTGCATTTTACAATATTTTCATAACTCTCTCATCATAGATTGTTGTCAATAGAATAATATTAACATTCAATACATCAAGCACCCCACGCTTTTTACTCTGAATTGAATTATCCTGATTGTAATTAAAAATTATTTTCTACTTTTTAATTCGGTTAGCAATAAAAGCGTGTTTTTTAGTTTTTTTAAACTATTATTTATGCACTAGATCTGGAAAATCGGTAAAAACCTAATTTTTTATTTAAAGTTCGAGTGAATAGGCTTCTTCTGGGTGAGCTTGCTACATGCTCGACCGCATCTTCGCTTTTATGCTAGATGTGGTCAAGAGCGCACCCGTTGTCAATAAAAAATAACATGTAAAATCCGAAAACTAACTTTTGACTGCAACTTTTTTCACGTATAATTTAGCCAATGTCCGTCAGAAATAGTTTAATTTAAATAACTATTTTTTTTATTAACTATTTTTCAGATAGACGAATACCGGTTGTTTTTGGTGAATATAACGCAGAAACAGAAACTGCCGTGTCCCCCCGACTACCTGCCATTGCTGTGGTACTTCTTTAAACCGCAAGTTTTCTCAAAATCTACAAGAGTCATACCTATGTTGGAGTAAGTATTCTTCGTGGTGGACGATTCTTCTTCTTATCGTGTAGGTATAGCCAAGTGTGTAGCGAACTTGACTAACCCTGGTTTCATTGTTTTCAAACTGCACAATGGCCTCTGACTTGGTTTCTTCGTGTGCTTTTTGAACACATGGTCTACGAGATTGGTATCGCACGCGGCGTAAACAAGCACGCGACGGGTTAACGAATGTAATCAATCAACAACAGCCGGAACAATCGACTATCGAGTTAAACTTGCCACTTTGGCCACCCAGCAGGTTCCCTGCCTCTGTGTACGTTGCTTAACCTCACTGATTGGTTGAGATCAGCGAGCGCCTGGGCTATGAACGCTTCCACTGGTGCCACTGGTGGTGGGTTAATATACCTCCGTATGGCCGTTATATGACAGGTCATCCCTGTATTCTGAAATCATTCGAATCGCCTGACGCTCGACAAGACTAATACTATAGAGCAAGAGAAAGGTGTACTGCGCCTTTCCGACTGTCGTGAACATATCGAATGTTGTAGAATACCGGGCCTGAAATCCTACTAATATTATAAATGCGAAAGTTTGTGAGGACGTATGGATATTTGTTACTCTTTCACGCTCAAACGGAAGAACCAATTTTGATAAAATTTAACACAGGCTAAGTACATAATTTTCCCAAATTCCTACGGGAAAGAAGTCCCGGGCGGAAAGCTAGAATATAATGAATGTGAACTTCTTTTTTGCAGACAATGGATCCCTGGCTGCGGGGTGTGGTTGATCACGGGCCAGGACCCCCCCGACACACGGCACGACCTCGCCCCCGGGCCTGAAGACGCTAGCCTGCCCCACATGACCATCTTCACGGAATTCGGAGACCTCTCACTCCGACAAAAGATCACTGTCTTCAAAAGGTTAGTTTTATTCTTGACAAATTAGTACAGGCTGCTGGAAGACCAAGTTTTTTGAACATAAGATCGTTTGAAATTTAGTAGGCCAGCGTTCCTTATCTACACTAATATTATAAAGAGAAAAGATTTGTATTTTTATGTTTGAAGAGCCCATGACACATTATACCAGATACTTTCTTGAAAGAGATTGAATAAATACGTAACTAATAAGAATAATAAGACAACGCGTGCGTGCAAGCCAGAAGTTTGCTTGTACCTACTTAAGGCTGCTACAATTATAAGTTAAACCGAGGCCTAAGGGCGTAGGGTATTCTATACAACATTACATTGGTAACATTATATTTTGTTTCAGATTTATATCGTGGCCTGAGTTCGAACAATGCCAGTTCAGGGTGACCATGGAAAACAATTTGCCCAAATCTATATCCCCAGTGGATGACGAAAAGGATTCCATCGTAAACCATATAGGCGACGATCTAGAACACTTAGACTCGGAAACCGAATCATGATATTTACATAAGAATAAAACATTATTTTTATAAGGATATAAGTAGTTTATCTCATTATTTACATAACAGTTTACAAAGCATATATCAGTAAATAAAATAAAATTATAAACCAAAATCGAAACAACCTGTATGAATCTATAAATATAAAATGTCTTCCATAAGATCGAGGGCTGGTGAATACTGATAACTACATGATTAAAATAATACTAAAATAAATACCGATACTAAACAAGTTCATTTACAACCTACATGTTCCAATAGTCTGGTAACGACGTTTTTCGAGCTTATAAAAACCTTCGACTGACGCTTTGTCTAAGTCTGTGATGTAAAACCTACAGTACTATATTTCATCTTCATCACAATATTTTACATTTCATACATAATTCACATTATATACAGATTATACATATAAATTTCACACTTTTATAATTCTCAGAATTACGTATTGCTCTTGCACAAGTTTCTTATATAATTGTTCTGTTGTAATAAATAGTGTCGTAAATGTTTAATTTACACGAAATTATATTTATGAATAAATATTAAGAGGACGGGTCTTATTTTATAAAGTCGAGTTCCATCTAACATAAATATTAGGATTAATGCCAGCTTCAAACTCCACAGATAAAAATATACCTCAACAAAGGGCGATACTACACATTTTTGTGATGGTGATTTTATATATTTTTCCTGATCCTAGCCATTTCAGGCTTTCAAAATAAAACCATAACACATAAAATGTCTATTTTAGGTTTCAAAAACCAATAATACATCATTAACTAAATCTATGTAACATAATTTCATAATAAGTAGTTTCGTCTTTATAATGGAACAATAAATATTTCCATTATTGGATAAATTAAATGGTACTGCTACAATGATAACGAAGACTTTCCGCCACCTGTAATAACATTATCATGACTCTAGTCTATTAAGTACTGCGCTTAAAGCCAGAAGTGAGACCATTTGGAAATTGCTGAAGTGTTATAAGTTTTGAAAATGTCTATCGGTGTATGCCTTCTGGTTGCTTGATTTTGGAGTGATATAGTTTAAAGTCGGTATATCAAGGGGCAATTGATTACTTTTTACAGGAAACTTGCTGGGATTGGATTTATGTATATTCGTATGCACATTTAAACTTATTGTATTCAAACCATTTTGAGGCTTCACGCTAGGACTTGACACGAAATCCGTCCATTCATCGTCGTCAACAAATGCCGTCGGTTTCTTTGGTGCTGGTGGTGGTTGCTTAGGTTTACTCGACACAAACTCTCCCCAGTCGTCACTATCCGCTACTTGATTTGTAACAGAACTCTTTTGACTATGAACAGGTGATGCAACTTTACTCTGACTATTTACATTCAAGTCACTTTTCAAGGATTGTAGTGTTTCCACAGGGTTAAATCTCGACAAATCTTGCAAATCTATGCCTGGATTAGGCCAATTGATTTGTGAATAGCTCTCTAACGAAAGCGGTTGCAGTATCTGATCAGACTTTTGTTGGTTCTTCATTATAGCACTTGAAGTCGCAAGAGTCGGTTGTAATAGATTTGCGCCCGTCATTGGCAAACTTGTTGTTTGAATTGGTGAAGTTTTTACAGTAAAATCAATTTTGTTAGCTTCTAAATTATGTGAGAAGGAAGGCATTTGGTTTTGTACAAATTTGTCTTTTGGTTTTGCCATACTATCGAATGATATGGTGTCAGACTTAATATTATCAATTTTGGGGAATGCACTGTCAAAATCAGTTACAATGTGTGATGCCGTGCTGATCTGTTTACTAGCTGCAACATTGCTAATGCCGCTTGTGCTAGGAAAGTTCAAGTCCATACTCGTAGAAGGCAAAGCAGATTGGAATGTATCAAATTCGTCATCATATGTGGCGTCGGTTGTTATTTTTTCTGGAGTTACAACAGTTTTACTTGGACCAGCTGTAACAGAGTCATTTGTTGGTCTGTTGTCAACTGATGCCTGAGTACTTGGTTGGCTGTTACCAGAAGAACTAGAAATAAAATCTGTGAAATCATCAAATGTCTCCTTCACTTCCCCAGGATCTGGCCAGTTGAGTTTGGGCATAATTGGTTCTATTTTAATTGGCTGCAACATTTGTGTTCTAAGAGAACCATTCGGATTAGTAACAATGGATTCAGTTCTATTTGGAGCTGATACTACATTTGGTAGCATAGTGCTAGAAGTTCCCTTAAAATCTTGAAACTCCCAGTAATCATCATCCTCTTTAGGAATAGCAGTTGAAGTACTAGGTTGAGGAGTTATCACTTGAGGTTCACTTTTCCCCTTTTCTAGGGCAGGTTGTGGTAAAATCACAGTTGGACTATTGTCATAGTGAATTGTAGTTGACCTGGGTGTTTCTGAATCAGTAGGTGTGAATATGTGTGTGTCAGGTAAGTTGATCTGACGTAAAGGTTGAACACTTATGGTGCTTGAGAAAATCTTATCTGATTTACTAGATGTTGATGCTTCAAACACATCTAAATCTGTCGGTCCTATTTCAATAGCTGGATTTTCACTTCTGCTCTCTGTATTGCAAGCTGTAATAAATAATAATATATGAGTACTAATTAATTAAAAACAAAAAAACGGCAAAACTGCAAGATTAACATTTTTCATTGTTAAAAATTATGATTAATTCTTTAATTTTATTAGTCTAGTCTAGTTCATCATTATAAGTATAGATTTATGCTTTAAAAAAAATTATTTTAGCACACGTCACACACTTAGCACTAAACTACAACTTACCATGAGAGAGTAATTCAGATATCTTGAGGGTGGAATGGTTGTGAGCCATTTGGTCTAGGGTGGCCATGAGGTGTTCTAAATCTAGGAGTAGGGCTTCGGCATAGGTGGCTAAGGATGGTAAGTTGAGTGGAATTTACAGGTGATTGTTAGTCCGTGTGCAAGACATGCAAAAGAATTTTACAGTGAAAACAGAGCTTGTATTAGCAGTATTTATTTGATTAACTTTTTCTTAATTTATTAATCATCCAAAAAAATTAAGCACTTTGCTACATTTTCGTTTGTGCTGTAAGTTTTTCAAATGATTTTCTTATGTGTTAATGCATATGTGCAGTGTGTCTGAACTGAGTCTCCACACAATGTGCGCATTTGGGTCTTGCTTAGAAATGTTTATAGTATGTAAGTATTTCCAAGAAAATTATACTTACATTCTTGTCCATCTGAGGTGAAAGGGTCACTCCAAGTGCTGCTTGGCTTGGTCACTGCCTTCTCAGTGGTTACTACTTCACTGGAAGAGGCAACAGGGGCCATCTGCTTCAGGGGCTGAAGAGGAGCTACACTCAAATTTGCAGCATATTTTGGCATATTGTAACTCCATTTGGGTCCAAATAACTGAAATAAAATGTATCAATTACAAATTACTGTAAGTACATATGTATGCATATGATGAAATATCTTTAAGTTATATGTACCTATATAAAATACTTACAATATTTCTAGAGTCAATACATAATGACTTCAATACAGTCTTTTGGCTTAAAGAGTTGTTCCAGTTCACCATGTAAGGTTGCCTTGTTTCAACTTCCAAAATATGGCCCCAGATTTCACCAAGCACACTTTCCAGTTTTTTTTCACTATATTCTATTTCTGATTCAGTATCTTCATCTTTGTCCTCCATAAATAATGAATCAAAAATTTTATTTGCATTTTCAACAATCACTTCTTCAGTCATATCAAGGTTCTCCCAAAAGGGTCCATATAATTCTTCATCAGTTGCGGTCCACTGAAGATCTGTACTGGATGTTTGGAAATCATTATAATCATTAAAATCACCAAAGTCATCATCATCATTCTGGACTGTTTCAAATGTATCCTTTTTATCTTCAAAGCTGCTAACTTCTGTGGAATGTACAATTTTAATTTCAGGTTCCATGTTTGTATTGTTTTCTGCATCTTCAAAATTTGCTTTAAAATCTCCGAAATCATCATTCTCTGTACTTTCAATATTGCCCCATGGATTATCACAGCTTACAAAGGAAACAGGTTTATCAACAGAAATAGTTGTACTTGTGAATTGGAAATCGTCGAAGTCTCCAAAATCATCATCTTCCTCAGTTTTAGGTTCAATTTTCTCAGGAATGTCTTCAACTGTTGTTAAAGCCAGCTCTTGCCTTCCAGCATTCTCAGCTGCAATAGAACATTTTTCAGTTTCTTTGACAGTAACATGCAAGCTCTCTTCAACTGCTGCAATCACTTCATCCACATAAGATGGCAAGTCTTCTTCTTGCTCTAAACTAGGCTGGTTAGAAGCGAATTCATCAGACTGTGCAGGACAAATACTTAAATTAGAGCTGGCATTAGAAACATCTGGATTTAGTGAATCTGGAATAGTTTTAACATTTATATTATCTGGATCAGTTTTAACTGGTGTATCTTTACTATCTGTAATATCTGTACTAGCTAATGTTTCATCTAGTTTAAGGTTTAAATCTTCGACGTTTGTTTCTTCATCTACTTTTGGATTGCATTCACTACTGGAATTGGTCCCGAGATCAAATTCAACATCTTTCTTTTGCTCTGGCATATTTTCCAGCTTTTCGATTTCATTTTCTACAACAGATGTCATAACTGGAACATCAGTGTTATTTTTCGAGTATTGCAAATGGTTATAAGTTGAAAAGTCGCCATAGTTGTAGTTTTCGTCATCATCATCCTGAGATACTGTAATACAAATATAACATAGTTGTGTATGAATAAATTTTATTTAAGGGGTGTAGGCTCATAACATTTTAACACTCCGAAATCGTCATCTTCACCTGCTAGCAGTGCAGCTTGCTGATCAACGGACTAAGCTTTGACATACTACAAACCGTAAAGGGTTCCTTTACTTGATATTGACGACTTCGCCATTCTATATTTTAATACTCAATATTTTATTGCATCCATAGGAATATGTAGTTATAATTTTGATAATACTCGGACATTGGCGAAATCACGAATGTGGCGCCATTTTTAAAGAATTGAATTGACAACAATAAAATTAACCTATTAGTCTTGCTATTACTGACGCTAATTTTCTAATAGGGTAATGTTAGGGGGTCTATAATTCAATTAAGTAATGGAAAGAGGACAAAATAGTAAAGTTGTTGCCCATTATTTCCTCATTGTTGACTACATCATAAAAACGAAATAGCAACAAGGTAAACTTACAATTATATTGTACATCGAAGTCTTCAGGGTCCTTATCGTCCTCACATTGGTCAGGTGGTGGAGGAGTGCTACAAACAAGAGGAGGAATCGACATTCTCGGGCACGCAATCTTGGAGCTCTCAGGATAGTATCACCGTAATACATCAACACACATTAGCGAGGAATTGCTTTAATCTTGAGTCAGATCTTTATAGCTTTACATAACAGACGATTTTTTATAAATTAATGCACACAGCTGTTTAGTAATTGACAAAATTTTTGTTACGACCCGTACTATGATTGATTGACAACCGCTGTCATTTGCGTCCGCCATCTTTCATGCCGTTCGAAAATTTAACTCGGTGTAACTTGAGCAATGTTTGAGCGAGATAAATCTATACAGTACAGGGTCAACAGCACATCATACTTTCAAAACTGTCAAATTTTTTCAATCGATTTTAAATTTTATTTATATACATTAGAGTTTACTATCTATTGGGGAAATTTGACAGTTTGCGGTTAATTGATGTGCTGTTGACTGTACAAAACAATGTCTTCACATGCTTTCTCTTTCTCTTGCTACATTAGGTCATTATTTGAAACTACGAAAGTTATGCCATTTTCTTTGTTTCCCGTTATTGTCCAAGACTAGAAAGAGAGAGAGAAGGCTGACAATTTTGCAAGAAGTTTACCAAGAGTTTACCCTTTGAGTATGTAGTATTTAGTTTACCGTTTTGATCTCACTCTAACTTAAAACTTACGGGCTCGTTATGATATTTAGGGGGGCCCGCTAAGTACGGCACCTTTATTCTATGCCAGGCCATTCTCTGCCAAAGTTATTCATTGTCATGGCATTTAAAACCATGGCTTTAAATAAATTGGCATCAAATGAAGGAGCCGAGTCAAAAGGTACCGGACAGTTTATTCTCTGCCAGCGTCATCTGATGCCATCATGGCATTAGATAAAGGGACCGTTCAATTTTTGTACACCACCGCCAAACGCTGCACACTTTGACAGCTCTCTACGTTTGTTGTCTTTGGTTGGGCAGCCATGTAAAGTCGCGTTCTACAATTTTAAATGAGGAGTCACAAATGGATATAGGGATGAATGATTGTTATGTTGAGGCGGCTAACTTGGCGACTTTTTGTTTCAAACGCTGTGTGATTTTATAAACTCTGATTTGAAAATATTTTGAAGCTATATATTATCTTTATATTTAGTAATCAAAATAACTACAAATAAAAATACAGAAGTTCTCGTTAATATTCAATGTAGATTATGAAATATCGAAGAAAAAGGTTTGTAAGTTAAAAAAGAAAAAGTAAGGTTAAATAAGGTAAACTGTACCTTTACTCATATAGAAACAAGAAAAAGATTATAAAAACTCAAGAGAACAAGAATGAAAGTGCACAAGACGAAAATCCACAGAAAGAACCAAGTGCACAATGTATTTGTATCTAAAAAACTAAACAAGAAATGAAGTGTGAAAGATAAATGAAGGATAAAAGCAAACGCATTAATTAAAGATGACCCACAATCCTATAAAAAGCTATCGATAGAGGAAACGGTCGCTGGGTGATGTTAGGGGAATTTCTTTTTTTGCAAAGCCAAAAAAAGGAATTCAGTCTCTTGAAAAGAAACTGGTCAGGCCACCCTACCAGGACCAAGGAGTATATAACACCAGGACTTTTTTGCAACTCGCAGCCAACACAAGATTTTATATAAAAGGATCAAAAGATAAAGACACAAAATGGGTGTTCAAGACTTAACCAGACGGAACAAAGAAAGCATGACTTGTAGTTGTAACGCGAGGTTATCGACAAGATTATTCAGAAGAAATGTAAAAACAACAATATTGTGAATGTGTCTTTGGAATATGTTTGTCTCAAGGTCATAATTAGGATTAGGAAGCAACTAGATATGTAGATTTATTATCATTTCTAAATGGAAACTTACAGATGTTTATTTGAAATGAAATAATATTTATTGAAAGTGCTACTTAAATGGAATATGAAGTAAAAAAGGAACAGATCAAAAAAAATATTACCTATTAATGTTTAATAAATATACTTATTCTATAAAATGAATAAAAGAAAAAATTTTGCTCAATTTTATTTTGGTGTCCCTACAAAAACCATACAAAACAGTATATCTAAATCTATTATTGTCAGCTAGGTACCATGGTGAACATCAGAATGACTGTATACCTATTCAAACTTAAACTTTTTATTGCTTAGGTACCTACCACATAACAAAGTTTTATTTTAAACCAAGGTTGTAGTTCCTGTGATACCCCGCAGGGGTGCAGCAATTGTAGAGGGTAGGTATGTACCTCTTTACATTAAATTACTTATAACTATTGATGCTTACATCTACATTCTGAGGTACACCCGTCATTCTGAGGTTCACCTACCGTGCTCCACCCCACAAACTGATCTGATAAGCAAAGCAGATGCAGCATAGTGCGACCAATTAGGATTGTATCTGGATGAATTATATTATTGTATATCACTCAATTTTATATACAATATGGGATGGGAGCAAGCAGCACGAAGAGAAGAAAGGATCCAGCACAAATTATAATTTGGGTAAAGCCATTTTTCTCCACCCTGTATCAAAAGAAATTCCCATTTCAGCCAAACTGACCGAACAGCAAAAATAAAGTAGGTATGTTTCCTTTCAGAAAAATTGACTATCATCCACAAAACATGATGCGCAATAAGTAAGTATACTACGGGTGTGGCAATAAAACAAGAACTCACTGTTAAACTTTATTGTAGGATAAAAAATAGCATGCGCTTATAGACAGTCAGACAATGGATAGATACAAATCGAGAAGTGCGAGTAAAAAGAGGGTGCCTCGATCTAACAATGTGGATACCAGTCCTTTGGCATATCATCTAACACTTCCCCTTACGGAAAAGGATATAATACAAAATCCCTACACTCTCTGT
Organism: Aproaerema taeniolella; assembly: GCA_949987775.1. Lineage (NCBI taxonomy): Eukaryota > Metazoa > Arthropoda > Insecta > Lepidoptera > Gelechiidae > Aproaerema > Aproaerema taeniolella. The sequence continues at coordinate 7,102,116 of OX465262.1, forward strand.
CAACCCCATAACTTAGAATAACTTATCATGAATTAAGTAACATAAAAAGGAGTGAAACATTATGATTTCTCTTATCAGCCCATATACATCCCCACCGAGGGGCACGGGCCTCCCTTCGAAACACGGAAGGGATTTAGGCCATAGTCCACCACGCTGGCCCAATGCGGGTTGGTGGACACATTATGATTGTGATAACTAAAATCTATAATCTATTAAACAGTTCAAGAATACAACTTAAACTGAACAAATTGAGGTATTCATAGAAGAAATTTAAACAAAAATAGACATGCTTAATTATCATTTGTTACATTCAATCTGTGTCTGAAAAACATATGCTTATTAAAGGACAATGCTTTCATAAGTATATCTGCTATCATTTCATCAGTTGGTAAGTATGATATACTAATACAACCATCAGAAACCAAATCCTTTATGAAATTGTAACGCATTCTTTAGATTATGCCAAGAGCTTCTGTGCACTTTGATTTATCATTCAAAATTGTGCTTTGTAAAGGTGTGCCCATAAGATCTAACCAAAAGCTCCTGATAAATAAAATGTCTTAACATGCGTCGCTAATGGATAAATACTCTGCTTCAGTACTTGGCTTAGCAATGCTGCGTTCTTTTCTATTCTCCCAATTTATAGTATTAGTTTATATTTTAACTATAAAACCAGTAAGTGATTTCTTGTCAATAGGGCCGTTCGCCCAATTCGGCTTACGGAAGTATGACCGTATTTCTGAATTTCGGAAGCAGCTCAAGTGGCTCCCCATCCGTCTTCGGAGGAACGCTCACATACTGTCCTGTCTCTTTAACATTCTTTATAATCCACTTGCTCCTAGTTATCTACGTGAGCGCTTTCAATTTTCACGTTGTCAGGATAAACCGTGTCGCTCAAATGTTAGGACCCTTCTATCTATCCCTTCGCACCACTCGGATTTCTTTTCTTACTCCTTCACGGTGCACGCGGCAAGACTGTGGAACTCTCTCCCTCACACTGTCCGAGACAGCCCATCGCTGGCTGTGTTTAAGAGAAGAGTTAAAGAGTATTATCTTTCTTCTTGTAATGACTGTTAGGTTTAAGTATTGTATATGTATTTATATATGTGTTTATATATGTATATATTTTTGCTTAGTATGTTTTTATTTTTTTTTTGGTTTTCGTATTACGCGCACGACTATCTGCTAGTTTATGTTTCACATTTCCTATCCTTGGGTTTGCTGGAAGAAATTTCTAAATAGAAATAAGCTATACCTATTGTGTCGTCTATCTTTTCTTCTACTAATCTGTTTAATTTTCATGTGTGCAATAAATTGTTAAATAAATAAAAACAAGATTCAACCTTTTACATTTATAAAAAATCAATCCCAAGTCCACAGTACTTGACAAATAGCGGAGAACCCTTTTGGCAGCAACCCAATGAGATCTAGTGTAGCAGTTATTAAACTGACTTAATTCAAACGTAATATCAGGCCAAGTGCACACACTCAAACACATAAGAGAGCCTATTAATTCTATATAATAATTATTAATTTTCTATTAGTAAATAGTTTACAGTTTGATTCCATACCCGACTTGCTTGCTTCAGCCCATAGATGCTTTTCTGTAACAAACACGCCTTATTAGAATCCTGTGCATAGCCAAACCCGGGGGGCTGTTCCATGAATATTTTTTTAAGATTTCCATGAAAAAAAGAATATACTTAAATAAAATTCGCATTGTGGAATGCCTAACTACAGGGGAGGAAGTGTCTTCATAGTCCACTCCTGGTTATTGGCTCAATCCACTTGCTTTAAACCTATTAAAAATAAATAGGCTTTTCCAGAAGAATCTATTTTCACCTTAAAATACTTGCTTTTGACTGTTTCTATTTTTCTAACTTCCAAACATTGTTTTTAAGTGATTGATATTCAATATCCATTGCTGCTTGCTAATGATCTTTAGCTAGCCAAAGTTTCAATGTATGTGGTAGGTTCCATGAATGATGAGAGAAAATAAAATTCGTAATCTTCATACCTATTAGGAGGAATACCTCTAGTACATCTAGTGGGTCTTTCTGATGACGTGTGCTCTTCTTGTGTCATCACGGTCTCACCTACCAAGCCACTGGAGTCCAAGGAAGACTCTGCAGAGCCGTCCCTCGGACCACTCTTCATCTTAGTCATCAGACTTTTATGGTGACTGGAAGCAGTCTGTGTACTCGGGTGAGGAATCAGCATCCTCCGCCTCGGAGGGGGGTCGCTCACTGGTGGCCTCACTTCCAGCAGCAACATCTCCAGCAGCTGATTCTGAAATTGATATGATTTCTTCATTTAGTAAATTCTTATTAGTATTATCAGACTTTTCTGGGGAAAACAAATTATTAATTATTTTAAGTAAGTACTATCATTTAGTTCATAATTACCTATTCATGTCATAACATGGATAATTTTGGTTTCAAATTTAAATTAACTAGATCACAGATAATATTATTCCCAGCTGATGAACTACTTATTGCTCACATCTACTGGAAACAAATTATTAGAATGTACACTTACATTACACAAACACTCATTTGTATTATTATTATATTTATTATTAGTCAATTAAATAAAACTCACATTTCTCGAATTTATTTTATTACTTTTCTCGGATTTTGTAAATCAACCAATCTGTCAATGTCAACCCTTTTGAGTTTTTTTTATTATTATAGCAATCGTCCTTTTGGACATTTCTGCCAGTTAAACGCAGTCGTCTTGTGAAACTCCATACAAATCTAATTCCAAGGGACGCTTCCCAAGCTTTTTTTTAATGCGGTAACCCTAAATTTTTTTATGGTAACACCATGCTGTCAGATACAAAAATTTGACAATATGGCGGATAACTGGCGTCGCGTGGTCTTTTCTTGGCTCAATTAGTTTCTTCTACGTCATATTTTGCACTATTTTTCATATGATAACGTCGAGTTCTAGCCTCAGCTCCTCCGTTTGTTTTGTGATGTAGTGTTCCCTACGTAAAAAGTGTAATTTTAGTCTCATTAGACAGAGACTCCTTACGATTTTGTGCATTTTGGGTCGGCGTGTCGGAAAAGGGGCAGCCCACGGGACACTTGTGTTTTTATTTTATCTAAACTAAACTGATCGTTAATGAGTGTCGGCAGCCACAGTACCTGTGAAATCTGCGGTGTGAAGGAAAGACATAGTGAAAAGCAAATATACTTTGCTAGATTTCCTATAGATGAAAACCGGTAAGTTAGTTTCGGTCGGGGCGTGTCGGAAAAGGAGCATCCCACGTAGGGCTGCCATCTCTAAAACCTGCCCCCCAGGACCGGAAGCGTAAGTTCCCCGGGTTTTGAAGCTTTCACCCCGAACATTTCAATACTTTTTTCATTCACTTACATCTTGATTAAAATGTATTTTACTCCGTACTTAGACAACTTTATTATTATTATTTAAGGGGTTCGAAGGGTTGGGGTCAAGCGTGCAAGCCCCCGTGTCACTGCGACCTTGACAGATCTATTGTAACAGTACCCTTCTGTGTTATCACAGTACGTCTTGGAGTCCTATGCCAACCGCGAATCTGGCTATGTCCTTAGCGGGCACATCCTTAATATCTTGGTAGGATAAGTTGTGGCCTCCAAGGTACCGATTCCTGCTGCAGTGCAGTGCGCTGCAATCACAGATTACATGAAGAGACGTTTCGTCAGCTTCATGACAGAATCTACATAACTTGGTCTCGGTGAGGCCCATGTTGTGTAGATGTTTGTTTAGTTTATTGTGGCCAGTTAGAATCCTAGTGAGAATTCTAACGTTGCCTTTGTTCATTGCGCGCACTGACTTTGACAATTTCTCGTCGAAGCCCTTAATGTAGACAACTTTAATTTTAAGCCTCTTTTGTTGCATGAAATAGTGTGTTTAATCGTTCTTGTGAAGAAAAGTGAGTAATTTTGCTTTATTTTTTAACCTTTTTTTTAACCGGTTGCACCCGGACTACAATTTAATCCCCGTCCGGACGTCTTCCGAACTAGGACAAATCCGGGGAAACCCGGACGGATGGCAGCCCTAATCCCACGAGACGCTAACCGTTACTTTATATTTACTTCAATCTTTCCGCTTCACATCAGGTTCACGATCTCTTTTTATCTGAAGAAGGGCGCTATGCATAGTCATAGAATATAGATGCTGTACATGAATGGTATCAGGCATAATCTAAACTTCAACCCCTCAAAATGCAAGATTATAGAATCTGCTTGAGAAAGTTTAAAGTATATTAATTTTTAGAGATCTCATTATTGAGGTCTGTAAAAAGGCAAATCAATTATTGGGTTTTATTGTTCGTCAGCCTTATTACTTTCAGAATCCTAAGTTAGCTACAATGCTTTTAATGTATACATTCCAAGTTGTACTGAATACAACACTATTGTATGGGACCCTAGTGAAGCTAAATATATTATATTAATTGAAAAAATCCAAAAAAAATTGCTTGTTATATGTACATAAAGATTTTGAAGTATTATCTATTTCTATACTCTTCTGTATTTGTTTATGGCTCATCATATCAGCCTATTGCAGTCCACTGCTGAACATAGGCCTCCCCCAAGGTGAGCCACTTTGCACGATCCTCCGCTGTTTTCATCCAGTCACTAACCGCTATCTTCTTTAGGTCATCTGACCATCTGGCTGGGGGGGCGTCCTACACTACGTTTGCCAAGACATGGTCTCCATTCAAGAACCTATCTACTTCAACACTCGTAGGTTCTGCGACAGACATGGCTAGCTCACTGCCACTTCAGCTTGCTACACTTTTGGATAATAATGGATATTATTACTCCGGTTTTCTGTCGGATGACCTCGTTTCGGATTCTATCCCTTAGCGAGATCCCGAGCATGGAGCGTTCCATTGCTCGCTGAGCGACGTGCAATCGGTGGGCCAACCTCACTGTCATGTTCCATGTTTCGGCTCCGTAGGTCATGACTGGTAAGACGCATTGATTAAAGTAGAATGCATTGGGTTTTAATGTTTATGGCTTGGTTGGGTTTAATATTCTGGAACTGAGGAGTAAATTATTTTTTATAATTCATTATTGCAACCTCTTATAAGCTAGAATTTACAACCCTAGCGCTCTCGAAACTTTACATCTGTTTGTGCCGGACTGATACATACGAGGTGACGCGACGGACAGGCATAGTGAAATAAAACTAAGTTTGACACTTACCTTCCAGATGCAGGGAATGGGTAAGAGTGGTAGGCAAAGAAGGTAAATACTATTTACCTATTGAAAAGCTGAACACGTTGAAGACTGTCTCTTCAGAACATTTTGAAAAAAAGGATTTTAAAAGAAAAACAGGCCGCCTCAAGATGAGTGCCGTACCCTCAAAAAAACTTGATGTTGCCACCATTATCAGAAGAGCTACTTACAAATTTCTCATTACATATATTTGGACCTGACAGTGGTAAGTTTATATAAGTCTTTTTCTTATTGTGTGGTCATTGTATCATTTTAATTCTTCTTTAGCTATACTCTTTGACATTTTTTTACTGCACATTAAAAAATATATATTACCACTATTATACATTAAACTATCTATTGTAAAAAGTAAAACTTCAAAGAAGATCTTTACCTAGTTTAAAATATTTTTGTGATAAACAGAAAAAAAAACATACAAACAAAAAAAAAAAATTTTCAAAGATCATAAACTCAAGCCTATACATATTCCCTGACGAGGTAGGCAGAGCATCAGTAGTTTTCAATATCTATTATTTGAAAAGTATACTAAGATATGTATAATTTTTCTGGTTTATGTCTACTTGGCCTATCATCCTCTTTCAGCTTGGTGTTGATTTATAGAATAATATTGTTTTTGTTAAGTTTCAACTAAAGTTTAAATTGGTTTTTTCAGAAAGGCTCTTATGATTTTGACCTGTCTCTATTTTTGAGAGCTAGTTACATCTTTTTGAGAAATATCTGACAAAAATATTAGATAAAAAGTTGTATTTTATTTGTTGTTAAGATTAATACTTTCCTAATAGGTATTCATTAACATTTTTAAAGTTTTTTGTTCATCATTGTTTTATAGGTCCACGGGCAACCTCACAGCAACTTGAGCAGAGTAATCTGTCAACTCAATCAAGACAACCTGATCAACCAAATCCTGTCGAACCAAGTAAGATTTCGTTTTATTTTTAATAATGATAGGATTTTTCTTTTCATGGTTATTTTTCAGTTAATAGTAAAAATACTGTTGATATATTCAGTAAACAGCCTGTAGGGACAGCTTAGCAAAAACTGAAACCCACGCAAAAGACAATTTCTATTTTAAACTAAACTTTACAATCTTGCAAGATCCGGCGTGGATGTTATACTTGTTTGGATTCCAGACCACAGTGACATAACTGGAAACAAAACCGCTGGCTTATGTGACAGACAGACAAATCGTTTATTATGTGCTAAGGAAGCTATACAATTAGGTTGTAATAAAAATATAAAATTTCACGAGGGATGTCCGTAGCTGTCCCGAGGGAATTTCATGAAATTATCTATACATATTATAAAGAGGAAAGATTTGATTGTTTGTTTGTTTGCATCGAATAGGCTCCGAAACTACTGGACCGATTTGAAAAATTATTTCACCATTAGAATTCTACATTATCCGGGATGGACATAGGGTACATGAGTTTCCCGAATTCCCACGGGAACGAAGTCCCGCGCGAGAAGCAAGTACACAATAAAGCTTTCTCTTGAATCACTCCGTCCATTCATGAAAACCGTAAGAAAATTAAGTCGTTTTTGTGTTTCTCGCATTTAGATAGACAGACAGACTTTTTTTATTATAAGATGGGTTAACACTTGACCTCAATCTTGACCATAAGGTCAAAGATGAGGTCAACGATGGAGCTTGTTAACCCAGAAAATGGCACTGTGGTACTCCCACGCACCGACGGAACACAGCAAGCTGTTTGACGTCGGACTTCGGTGGGAGGGTGGTCGCGAACCAGACTGCCCTTTACAGAGCCTACCACACCGCATGAGACCATAAGATTCAGAAAAAAATGAAGTGTCGTTGCCTGGGATGGATTACTAGGAGGCAGGTCTCACAGACACGACAAGAGACGTTGTTTTATAAAATGGTATGGTTATTATTTATATTGCAGGTTTTCGCCGCAATAACCTCGTCGTACGCGATGTGTCCATCGGTGATGTGCCGATTGTTCGACGCGCTACGACATTGTGCCGCGCGACATTTCCCAAGAAACGCAGAAGTTAGATACTCAGTCGTTTCGGGGTTCATCTTCCTGAGGTTCTTCGCCCCCGCCATACTTGGGCCACGGCTTTTTGATCTCACCACCGAGCAGATTGTAAGTACCTAGCGTAAGATGGAATTTTTTTTTTAACACAAGACTTAGACCTGTAGACTTAGACTTAGGAGACTCAAGTTTCTACACTTAAGTATTTATTGTCTATTTCTCTCACTATCAAAATGTCAAAGACGACTGCTAGTGGCAATTTATCACGAGCGTTTCCGTGCTTCGGAGGGCACGTTAATCCGTCGGCCCCGGCTATAGTCAATTGACTTCAGTCGTTAAAACCAAGTCAGAGGCCATTGCGCGGTTAAAGGTTTGAAAACTCTGACACAAGGATCAGCCAAGTTCGTAACACACTTGATAGCTTACAGTGGAAAAAGCTTACAGTGGAAAAAGAAAAGGGAGGTCATTGCCCTGCAGTAGTAGGTCACCACAGGCTTATAATACATCTCAGTAATAATTTATTGAAAGCGTATAATAAACCCATCTATCTATAACTATAAGTTGTTGTAAATACCCCTAGGACCCCCAAACGAACTGGACGTTGACCCTGATCTCGAAGACAATCCAGTCGTTGGGCAACTTAGTGAGCAGCCGGTCCGCACAGCAAGTGTGCAAGGAGGAATACATGGCCGAACTGTACCGCAGCTTCTGCACACCCAGACATGTTAGTACCACTCGCTTATCTTCACAGATGTCCTTAATCCATATTGGGTAGACATAGATTAAAAATTATCTCATAAACTCACTCCGAATAACTTTTTAATATGAAAATTACATTTGACAGCCGGTTTGGTCGAGTGGTAGTTGCGCTGCCTCTTGATCGACGGGTCCTGGGTTCGATTCCCAGTCCGGGCAAACATTTGTCTAAAAAGCAAATGTTTGTTCCCGGATCATGGGTGTTCGTGTGTGCCTTTATGTGTGTTCCAAAGGGACCCACGACACAAGAGAAAACCTTAGAGTGGGCCTTTGAGTGTGTAGCGTTTATTTATTTATTATTATTTTATTTACAGAGATGTCGTTAATCCATATTGGGTAGACATAGAATTAAAAATCACCTCATAAACGTCTTACTTTGAATAACTTTTTAATTTGAAAATTACATTTTATTCTTTCATTACTTGCTATGATAAGATATTACTTCTTAGCAATAATGGGGCCGCCTTTTGTACCCTGACATAACTTTCTGTATTAAAATGTAACTACCTTATTTGTGTTGGAGTGCATTAAAGTATATTGTATTGTACAATCTCGTAGAATTTGATCTAAATGAGAAAGCCCGTAATCAATACAATGTTTTTAGATGTATTTCTAAATAGAAAGGGCCTCCGTCTAATAATTGAAAACTTGCTCAATAAATTGTGTAATAGAAATACTTTTCAAACTAGTGTTTTTTTTTATTAGTGTACCGCAGCTTGATAAAATAATTTTTATTTTTCAGGTGCAAGCCATAAAACAGTTTTTAGAAATTATCTCCACGAGTTCGGACACACAGAACAACAACATTCTAGAAACACCAGTGCTACTTAAAGAGGGGTAAGATTCCAAACACTTTGTTTAAAGACAGTAATAGACAAAAAGAATACGAGACTCAACATGGTTTGTTTAATGAAACAAGTCACTCTCATCTAAAGTCATTCTAAAGCAATACTTATTGTTCATGCTTATCTGGAACAGATATGGGTATGTATTACAAAAATATAATGTAATTTAGGGGGGCTACCAAGGGTCTTGAAGCCGATTTCGACGCGTCGATATCGTTATCAATCTCATACATACTTTGCTTTTGCAGAATGTAATTATCACCTAATGTGTTAACCAAATGCAAACAAAGTACTTCATCGTTCAGTCAAAATCGTTATCGGCTGTCAGCAGTAGTAGCTCCGCTGTGCCTTAGTTATAAGTATATAATTTAATTAAATTGCTTGTACGTTTGTAGAACAATGATCAAGCGGTCAGGAGGCGTTCGCTCAGGCGCGGGTTCGCCGAGACGACGCTGGACACGCGCGGCGCATGCGCACGCCAAACGGAGACATTTTAGACTTACCAGGTAATTTTACTTAGACCCTTCAGACGACGCCAGTCTCGAAGACTAATCAAGCACGACGTTAAACTAATTAGCATAACTTTAGGGTGTAAAACTCCCCTTGAAAAAAACGAATTACCATCGCTCAAAATATATGCAATATGGAGCGGCGAATTTTTTTTTACTCATTGCGACATATTTTCCTTGGAAAAGTTGTGTGGTTCCATGAGGCTAATTACTCCCTGAATATCCGCTAGTTAATTTAGACCCAAATCACAGAAGTCTTTGAACTATACATATTTAAGTATTGATTGTCTCTTTCTCTCATTATTATAATGACAAAGACGACTGCTACTTAAGTACAGACCAGAGTCTGAGTCGCGTTCTATAAGCCCTTAGTCATTGCAGGACCAGAGTCCGAACCATGTAATTCCGTAATTGGCAATAGTTTAGGTTATAAGCATAGGTATATAAGTATTTCTGTATTGCTGTGGATTTTAGTTAATAAATAAAATTCAAAATACTATGTACAGGCTTCGTGAATATTGCAGTTAACGTTAATTAGTTGTAATATTCCCAGCGGCTAACCTAACCTAACCTATCCTAAACTAACATGATGGAAACTTGAGATGACATTTGGCAATGGTCTCTTGGCTGCAATACTGTAGTCAATCGATAACAACCCGGACTGAAACAACAATTCAACGTGTCCTCTGAAATAATAAAATTATAATATATTATGTGTGATTTAATGATAGGACAGGAAATGTCTACAAGTATTAATATTTCAATTACTTTAAATAGTATAATTAATTTGTTTTTTACTTTTCATCGCTAATTTTTATAAATTTTATAGGTCAACCACTAGTGCCACAGCCTGAGCATTCTGGTCAACCATATCCTGTCGAACCAGGTAAGTTTTATTGTACTTGTATTTTGTAAGCTATCGAAGTCACGAGCATAGATTATCATGGTTTTTGTTCATACCACCGAGCACATATCCAACAGAGGTGCAATATAGGGCGGTCAGCTTCTCACAAGACCTTTATGATTCTGCACCGCCATTGACGTGTCAAGTGGTAGTGGCGCCACCTCTTGATCGACCGGTTCTGGGTTCGATTCCCAGCCGGGGCAAATATTTGTGTAAAAGCAAGCACTAAGGGATTTTTTGATGTTTGTTCTTGGGTCATGGGTGTTTGTCATTGTCTTTATGTATTCCCAACTCTTAGGGTAGGGTTTTTTTTTTTCAAATAAAATATAGGACTAAGTACCCGGTATACCCTATCCAATAAAAAAAGAATTATCAAAATTGGACTACTCTGTAATAATAATTGTGTAAGTTATGCGTGGTCATACATTTAAAAAATTCTTGTCTATAAAATTGAAGGTCCTGATTCACTGACTCATCAACGCCTAGCCCGAACCCTTACACCTACAAAGCTGAAATTTGACAAAAAGGTGTCTTTTATGTACAGGGTCAACAGCACATCATGCTATCCAAAACTAAAATTTCTTCAATCGATTTTCAATTTTATCACAAAGCATTAGGGTTTACTGTCTATTGGGGAAATTTGACAGTTTGTGGTAACCTGATATATCTTGACTGTACATAACGTTTTTTGAGTTATGTTTTCGAGTGTGTAGCGTTTATTTATTTGTATTTGTTTATTGCCTTTGAGTGTGTAGCGTTTATTAATTTGTTTATTTGTATAGCGGCGCGCGGTTACGGCACTAGCTCAATCTCTCTTTTTCTGGCAAGCAAGATATTACCCCACCTTACGTCAGCTATTAATAAGAAATAATATAATTTTTAACTAATTTTCGTTCAATTCACATCTACTGGTTACGTACTCAGTTACTCATACGTACCACATTATTGATGAAAAAACAACGCAAATAAACATGAATTTATACTTGATTTCAGTTGCGTCGACTAGCAAGGAACAATGTGTGCCATTGACAATTAGGAGAAAATCAGCTATGATTGATAAAGGTACGTGAAAGAAAATTACTACACATCTTAAGTGTGTCGATCCCATGCATGCATGATTCCAGTTTTTATAAATATTCAATTTTCATCTAAAAACTATTTTCATGGTAAAAATGTAGTTAGCGAAAATTAAGGATGTGAATTATCCTACAAAAGTAAACAACTTTCCCTAGGAACATGGGTAATTGCTTTTCCATATGAAACCAAAAAATATTTTTTTAAAAATTTCATTGTACTGTTTTATGAGCCTGGTTTCATCACCCTGTAAAATTTTGCTGAGTCTTTTTCTTGGTCGTTTATTATCTGCACTATTACTAACCGGAGAATTATTTCTGTATCCTCCAAAATTATATGCCAATATTGATTTTAACTACATCCTAATATTATGTTATTCACCATTGCTATTAGGTAATATATATTTTTTAATGTTTATTTCAGATGCTACTCCAAGAAAAAGAAGACTATTGCGACAGTTGCAGTCAACTAAATTCAAGTTAGCATCTTTGAAAAAAAGTACAAAACTCATAGAACCGTTAGATTCTACGCTTCTTAAAGAAATAATAGAATCTGCAGTAAAAAACTGTGGTGATCGGTTGAGAATAACACCACTCCATCTCTTTCCGTGGGTGTCGTAAGAGGCGACTAAGGAAACACAAATGAGACCTGCCTCCTAGTAATCCATCCCAGGCAACGGCACTTCATTTTTTCTGAATCTGAGGTGTCGTCCTATGGTCTCATGCTGTGTGGTAGGCTCTGTAAAGGACCGTCTGGTTCGCGACCACCCTCCTACCGAAGTCCGACGCCAAACAGCTTGCTGTGTTCCGTCGGTGCGTGGGAGTACCAGTGCCTTTAGTTAAGTTTTAATTTTGTTAAATAATATTTTATATGTATGTTAGTCTGTAAGATATTTATCTATGGGCCTAGTTGCCTGAAAATAAATGATTTTATTATTATTATTATTATAGGCGTTTTCTGGGTTAACTCGCTCCATCGTCGACCTCATCTTTGACCTTATGGTCAAGATTGAGGTCAAGAGTTAACCCATCTTATAATAAAAAAAATAAACTGTAAACGGAAACCACAAGGAAAAATATATAGAACTCACAAAAAAATATCATAGCATTGGCAATTTACAAAAGATCACCGAAAACTTATAGATACCTGCAGAATGTAATCTCCTTAACTGGCATTAGGACGCTGCATCATATACTAAGAAAAATACCGCTGGAGCCTGGAATTTGCCAGTCGGTGCTGCAGCACTTTTTTTTAAATTATTATAAGATGGGTTAACTCTTGACCTCAATCTTGACCATAGAGGTCAAAGATGAGGTCGACGATGGAGCGAGTTAACCCAGAAAATGCCTATAAAGGCACTGGTACTCTCACGCACCGACGGAACACAGCAAGCTGTTTGGCGTCGGACTTCGGTAGGAGGGTGGTCGCGAACCAGACGGCTCTTTACAGAGCCTACCACACCGCATGAGACCATAGGACGACACCTCAGATTCAGAAAAAATGAAGTGTCGTTGCCTGGGATGGATTACTAGGAGGCAGGTCTCATTTGTGTTTCCTTAGTCGCCTCTTACGACACCCATGGAAAGAGATGGGATGGTATTATTCTCAACCGATCACCACACGGTTAAATTGAAGCTTTTGGAGAGCCGTAATTTATTAGGTCGTTCTCAGCTTGGTTTTAGGAAGGGCTTTAGCACTCTAGATATACCTGTACCTGAACTAAGCTAAATGTTAGGCGATAGAGGTCTAATTAAGTAATAAATAACACAAGCAAAAAATTGTTTAAAAATTCTTAAGATAATGGTAAATAAGTGACGTTATTATTTTAAACATTTTCTTAATATATAAAGCAAAGTCGGGTTTGTTCGAATTCGAACATTTATAACTCGAGAACGTCTGGACCGATTTTCATAGTTTTTAAATTGTTGTATATTTTGTCTCCGTCCCGAATAGCAGAATAAATATTAAAAACATTGGAAAATTGAAAAGCTTAAAAGCTAGTAAACAAATAAAACTACCTATTTACTTACCTATACATGGTCTACATAATAATACCTTTACGGATAGAGTATTACATTAGACAATATTTTAAAAATACAAAATAAGTGGTGATCTAGTCCACTGTAATGTAATGTCTTACTCATCTAAACAAAATTTCAGGCATATATATTTCTAAAGTAGGTATGTAATTATAATGAAATAAAATTACTACAACATTGACCTATTTACATAATGCACTACTTAATCAAGAAAAATATTAGAATCAGCAATTTAGGGGCTACAGTACACAACACGTTAATGCATACATGTTGTAAATATAACCGGTGGATCCAATCAGGGGAGCCAAGTGGATCGAGGGAAAAAATCATACTGTTTGTATTTTTTTTTTATAGTGAGAAATATTTAAGATGAGACTAAAACAATAAAAACAAAAATCGTTAAGGACCTTCGTAATCTCATGGAGTTTATACATATAACGAGTTTCTGCAATTTTTCTTGCAGGGCAGTCATCGTCACCGGTCTTATAGTTACTCGGCTCCTTAAAGTGCATTCATGTAGCACATTTCACAGGCTCTGCCTTCTTCGAACATTATAGAGTGACCCATATCACCGCAATCACCACAGATGTGTTTATCCTATATACTAGCTTCTCTCCTGGGACTTCGTTCCCGTGAGAGTTTCGGGAATGAACTATAAATATAAACCTTCCTCTTGAATCATTCTATCTTTTGCTGAAAACTGCATTAAAAGAGATGTAAGCGCACAGACAGCGGAAGCGATTTCATTTTGTACTATGTAAAGAAAGAAGATTGGAATTAGATTTATATATTTCCTTGTTCATCTCTTCTCAATGTAGGACATCCAGATAGTAAATTGTGATACTTTTAATATAATATAGATTTTGTACTTCTGACCGCAGTTACTGAGGCCATAACTGTTAATCACCTATTAAATCATAAACACTCATCTATCGTTATGTGGTAATATTGTCAAATACTGGGTTACTTCCCAGCGTTATACTTAACGCTGTTATACTACCCAGTATTGACATTTTTGCTGATTCTCAAACCTCATTTAAACATAAACTTCTTGAGTATTTTGACTCTATAGTCGGTTTTATTATTTTTAATATTAGGTACCATTCAAAAATTTTATGCTGTAATATTAAAAGGCTCCAGAGGCCAGCACATCAGGTTGCCCAATTTTAATTGCAAAACCGTTCTGATCCCAACTACACAGAGAGCTTACTTGTGGTAGCCTGATGTGCGACCCTCTGTACCATCTAACTTCAAAATTCTTTGCTTTGTTATTTTTGTTTTACTGATTTCAGATCTCATTTGTTTAGTAATTAGATTTTAGATACTTCTTTTTTTCTTTAGATTTTATTTTAATTTAAGTACCTACGTTGTTGCCTTGGTAGTTAAGAAATACTGTGTGTGCTTGTAATTGGCAAACATATTTATACATTTATCTATTCATAAATTTAAATTGTCAAATATCAATTATGTCTTGCTGTTAGTACACCTTTAAATAAATAAATAAATATTGTATATCTAAAATAAGAATAAGATGTATTTACAGTATGTACAGAGGGCTGGACATCAGGTTACAACAAGCGTGCACTCTGTGCTGTTAGGATAAGGACGATTTTGTAATGAAAATGGAGTAACCTGATGCGCTGCTGATGCGCTGGCATACATATCTTTTCCCTGAGATAAGAATGTTATATAAGTAATAAGTTAGTGTTAAGAATTCATTTGTGTTTTGATAAAACAGTGAATAAAAAGCTTATTTTTCGTATGTAGTTTTAAATTTTAATATTTAATTTAATAAAATATGTCCCCATTTACTACGTCACCTAATATCGATACTTTATATTTTATCGATATCAGTGTGCACATCACTAGATCTGTCAAACTATTTTATCGATGTTAGTGTGTACATCACTAGATCTGTCAAACAATCCAGTTGGGAAGCAATCCTTGGAAAATCTCAAAGCTTATCGCTAGTATGGAAGTTCCGTCTCTTAAACGCAGTGACATACTCTTTGAACGCAGTGACATACTCTTTGCTGCCAGTGTCACGTCGATTCGAATAAATAAAAAGCGAATTTAAAACGGAAAAAGAATCTCTTTTTCCTGAAAAGAAGAAAAAACAGAATTTCCGCAAATCTGTGTTTAAGTCATGGATCTAATTATATAAGGATAGAACTCTTCGAGCTCAAACGCGGGCCGAGGAAGAGCGAGCAACGTGGCAAAGGTCTCATTCTAGTAGGGTGACAATGCGATTACTCGTATTGTAAATTTTTTTTTTTTGAGGGCAAAGTATACGTAACAGACAAATACAGGCTTCCATTTAAGGATAGAAGTTTTCCTGTAATTTTATTTTTATATAGCAAACCATCAGCCACATTTACGTTACTACATTTTTGTTATAAAACACCAAATTGTATGATAATATACAAGGAGTGTCGCCAAAGGCAAGTTGTAAATATGTAAAATAATAATAGATTTAAAGTAGCTGGACCATGTAAGATCAGTAGGATGGCAACATGGAGAGTGGGGACGTCATGAAAGGAAGAAGAAGTAAGCACATCTTCTCATGTAAGTCTTATTCTATAATATTGTTTTCCAACTTGATGTGAAACTTGTTAAGATGACGAAAGATACGTATTCTTTTAATTGTTGTTTCTTGTGATGCGAGGCATGGGACGGCTGTGAGGGGAGTAGGGAGGCCGTTCGGGCGTGTAGCCCAATATTTTTCGTCGCCTTATCAATGATCACAGGAACTGGTAAGTTTGCGAAGCAGATGTTTAGATGATATATTTTGTCTAATTTAGGCTGTGGATTTATTTCCAGAACCTAAGTGTATATTGCATGTTATACCTAATTTTGAACTGTTCCTGAAGCTTTATGATAGGGTTGACGACAAGGAGGACACAGAGTAGTGGACATCAGGAATGTGTAGTTAGGTTGCGAAAAAATAAAACTAAAACATGCTTTTAACTTAATTTCAAAACTTTTCCCATGAAAACATTTTCCCCAAGCAATCCATATTGGATTTTTTGTAAATTGGAGTTTTATGCTTAGAATTTGTTTTTTCCTATTTTATCTAACGGACCTTTGGGAGAGCCCGTTCAGTTCCATAGGGAAATTAGTATCTATAAGTCGATTTTGATCTTATGTAAATTTTTATTAGAAATGATTAAATAATAAATTTTCTCAATTCCCCCTTTCATAGGGCGCCATTGCCCGATTTCGTTTATTAACGCCAGATATAAGAAAAGTTTTTTGTGTAATTTCAAATAGAAATACCTCAATAATTGCCTTATAGAACCACCAATTTTGTGGCGTTCAAAATGATTAAAACTGAAAGTTTTTCGCTTGTCAGTCCAACTAAACTAAGAAGTTCAGAGTTTTTTTATTAAACATCGTGATGAAACCCGTGCTTCTGAGGAAATGTTTCCGAAAGATGCATGGTCCACCAACCCGCATTAGGCCAGCGTGGTGGACTATGGCCTGAATCTCCTACATGATTTGAAGGGAGGCTCGTGCTCCTCGGTGGAGACATTGTATGGGCTGATGAGAGTGAGAGAGATATTTGTTAAGTCAAAGGGTCTCGGACTCGGACGCGAGACATTGCGATAGCGACCATGTACACTCTCATTCTTTCATTATCACTCGCGCAGCGAAACCGTGCGGACGTCCAGGTTTGATAAAAAAATTGAGGGTCTTTTAGGGATTGAAACCTAGCTAGGCTTTTAACAAGGCAAGGGGGTCCTTTAGAGTGCCAATATGGAGCTGATTTTAGTTTAATTAGTCTATAAAAAATATTTACTAGATCACCAGCACTTGGAACAAACTGATCAATTTAATTTTAAGTAATTTTTTACGAATTTTATTTTGTTGTTTTATTAACATAATTATTTCGTTCATCATTTCTACTACCTACTTATTTTCTATAATTCTTAACTATATATTATTTAGCTATTACTATCTATCTCTTTTCCTTTTCTTACTAATATTCCTACTCTTAATCCTGTTTTTCTTTGTTTGTCTACGAAGTGCGCGTATAGTTTTAAAAGCACTGACAGAATATCAGCGTTGTGGCTCCAACCACAACACTATGCTGAATCAGGACCTCTTCCTTAACCGTTTCACATCACGATTCCCCTTGATGTTTTTTCTTTGTTTATATTTGTGTATTGTGTGAAGTTGTTTGTTTTATGTTTACGTCAAAGTTGCTGGTCATTGAATAAACGTATTATCTATCTATCTATCTATAGGGTGTTGAGAGAACTGAAGGGTGCGAAAAAAGTAGCTGTCGGCTAAAAATTGTCTCCTAAGATTCAGGGGGGATCTGCCATTTCCACCTGAAGGGCGTTGGTAGGGCTAGATCTCATCTCAATGAGATCTATTTTTTTCAAGCCAGCTTTGTTACCGGGGACTTATAAGAAGGAACCATAGTCTAGGGGCACTATTTTTGAATTACTCGTCTCATTTCGAGCGATATATTTCGTTGATTTGCGTCGATGCTATTGATTTTTGAATTTTTTATCTACTAAATTCCATGAGTGCTAAGACCCTTTCGCTGAAGGGCAGTGATCAAAAAGTTCGGAAATCAAAAGAATCCGCGCAAATCAATAAAAGATATCGCTCGAAACGAGGCGTGTGATTCAAAAATAGAGCCCCAGGATGCTACGGATTGTCGCATTATAGAGTAATCTGAGTGAGATGGGGTGCGCTCCCCAACATGCACCAGTTAAGCATCGTAAAATTTTAAGTCCCTTTTCACATTTTTTGACAATATAATCGAAGTGCAAAGATCCATCAAGTTTTGAATCCAGGAGAACACCTAAAACATTATAGTGCGATTTTGCTGATATACTTAGGTACGTTGTTAATAGAGACCACAAACTCGGGCAGAGTCCTTTTCCTTGAAAAATTAACAACGAAACTTTTGGTTGGGGAAAGGTTGAGACCATTAGTAGAGAGCCAGTGGTCTAGGGAAGAGAGTGAGGTAGAGATTGATTCAGCTGCAGCTTCAATATTGCTGTTGGAAGAATAAATAAGGATATCATCAGCGTACTGTAACATCTGGCAGTTATTTACAACGGATTCTATATCATAGGTATATATATATATATATATTGTAGAGTAAAGGACTCAGAACAGACCCCTGAGGTAGACCCAGTCGTACTATTTTGGAGAGATTGATATGTTCATCTCTCTTATTTAAAATAACTTGTCTCTCGGACAATAGTCCGCACACGAGGTTCGCCAGACTATCCGGAATCCTCAGCTCTTGAACTTTCTTCCTGAGGATACGAAGCTGAACGCTGTCGTATGCAGCCTGAATATCCAAGAAAGCCGCGACAACGGATTTTCCCTGGCTAAATGCAAGTCTAATGTCTGAAGTCAGAATACTAAGACTGTCTGTGGTGCCTTTACCTTTTCTAAATCCATATTGAGACAGGGCCAAAAGTCTCCCACTCTCCACATACGGTTCTTGACAAGGTGCTCCAACAATTTAATTAATACTGAGGATAAGGCTATGGGGCGGTAGGATGAGTTGGGTTGAGTGCGGGGAAGCAATTGGCCCTGCTTCCCCGCACTCCACCCCGCGCATCTTTACAAAAATAACTGACAAAAAAGGTTCTCTATACCTGCAAAACAGTGGTGCAAGGCCTTTTTTAAGATGGTTAATACGATGTAGAATAACGTAAAGTAATAAAAAAACTAGGTGAATAGGGCGTTTTACTAAGAAAGGGCTTTGAAGATTTTTGTATGAAGCCTGGAATACCTACTGTCCGCCATTTTGAAATTTTTTCAAAATCGCGGCCACACTTGAGACCTAGTAAAATCGATAGCTTAGATTAATACAAACTTAAAATATTCTTTGACAAATTCTCCTAAGGTGTCAGGTTTCTAAGTTATGAGCTGTCAAAGTTACACTGGTGGCGCCATCACTGAGTACTATGACTAAAGGTTTCTGTTTTCTAACATGTTTTAAATCTAATTAAATCGATTTTTAACATCAATACAAACGTAAAATATTCTTTGATAAAATCTCCTAAAGTGTCAGGTTTCCAAGTTATAAGCTGTCAGAGTTGCACTGTTGGCACCACCAACACCAATAAGTAGGTAGGTACTATGAAAATTAGTCTCTGTTTTCAAACATGTTTTAAACCTAATTAAATTGATTGTTTATATCAATACAAATAAAGGTAACTTACTTTTAAGGTAGGTACATACTTACAAATCTATTGGGGCATATAAGACACGCACCTATAGGCCTACCGTTTAACTCGCGTATCGCCTGCGCCGTGTGAAGGCAGCGGGGAGTATATTTGAGTTGTCAGACGAAGAATAATAATAAGATAACTGTTCTTTGCCCATTGCGGGAAAATACCATTTATATGTGTTATATTTATCAAAAAGTCTCACACATGCCCATGGACATTGGTGACATCAGAATAGTCACCGATATGTTACTGATCTTTAAAAAAGACGATTATTTATATTGTATGATTCTTAACGAGAAAACCTTATATACATGGTATTTATTACAATAGGTTTAAGTTAATATTTAATACTAACAGATAAGTATTAATATTTTTCATAACATTTGGTCAAATTGAAGTTGTATTTAAAAAATGTAGGTATGTGCATGTATTCTTTCCTAAACAGCCACATATTCTATGTACTGGTAGGAGATAGTTTTTTAAGATGATTGTATTATTTTAAGTAAAATAATTAAAATGCATTATTGTGTTAAAACAATTATCATGGATACATATATGTCATATGTTTAAGTGAATAAAAACACATTTAATTTACTGATGTTTTTCCTTTCTAAATGATATTAAAGTCATTACCTTTACCTATGACTTCAAAACATTTAACCTTAGTATAAGATGTCTCTGACTGGGTAGTCAGGGATATTTCGTGAAAATAGATAGATTAGTCGAAGATATGCAAAGACACGTTTAAAATATTTTGAAACTTATATTTCTTAGTACTTATTTATAGCGCCAATAGTGCAAAACTTTATAGCGGCTCGAGTGGCTACGAGTCTCCCCCGCCCCATTTCATACGCCCCGCAGGTACCCACAAATTGAGGTAGGTACAATCGCCTAAGCATTTGTCATATCATAAATTAGGAACTTTTAAATATAGCCAAAGTACTTTTAAAATCAAGTAAAACATGTTTGAAAACAGGAAAGAGAAACTATATTTCATAGTACTTAGTGATGGCACCACCAGTGTAACTTTGACAGCTCATAACTTGGAAACCTGACACTTCAGGAGAATTTGTCAAAGAATATTTTAAGTTTGTATTGATCTAAGCTATCGATTTTACTAGGTTTCAAGTGTGGCCGCGATTTTGAAAAAAATTCAAAATGGCGGACAGTAGTTATTCCAAAATCTTCAAAGCCCTTTACATTTTTTTCAACACATTTGATCATAAAGTGGGTCTTATGTCATTGTTTTAAGGTTCATAATGATATGTATTACCCAGCCCGTGAGTAATAAAAATAAAGCACAAGTACGTAATGGTTTTTTTTCTAAATTTCAGCAAAGAGATATGATCTTATTTTATATTTAAAATTAAGTGTAAATATTGAACTACATATTTGTAAATAGAAATATCATTCCACTAAATCATTTAAATTTAACAGAAAATTATCATTTATTTGTGCTAAAACGTGAAAATATATAGTTAAGTATTTTTTTATTATTTGGCTGTATGGCATACTTGTCAATGTGAATCTCATTTTGCGAGCGAAAAAAGAAAAATAAAAGCGCCTCTTTTCAGAATTTTCAGATGTTTTCACTTGGTTTTCACAAACAGCATTTGTTTTCATCAAATTGTTATTATTGTCAGAAATACAACACAAAAAATGTCTTCTTCAAGTGCAGAACAGGAAACCTACGTGGGTATGGGTACACAGACAAAAATACTTTCCGAGGCGCAACACGCAAGTGATAGCTTGTTGCCGTCAATATCAAAAGAAAGTTTTTATTTCTTTCTTTCCTCGCAAATGTGTTGAAAAACATCGTATGACACGCGTGCGCATCGGATATTACATTAGAGGCGAGTTTAGAGCCCGAGCCGAAACTTAGCACACTTGTAGCATAATGTACTATTGAAAAACTTGACGGAAAACAAACCTGATTTCTGTTAGAAATCTTTTTTATTTTCAGTTGGGGCGGCTGTTTTCCCTCGCTTTTAGTTTTATGAGAACACCCTGTTGTTTCCAATCGTTATTGACTTTGTTTCAACGTGATAGATCGTTTTGTTTAAAAGTTATACCGTTTTGTTTATACGGTGAGCACAGTAACAAACAAGAATTTTAAAAATTCCATAAAAAAATCTTAATTTTTTTGGATTTTTTTTAGTATTTTTCCCGTCGATAAAACGAAGCATAGTTACCTTATTTAATATGTGCACATTATAAAGACTCACACTGTATATATTCGTGCGTTTTGTGTAAGTTTTGTGTCTATATCCAAACCCTCAAACTTTCACATTCAAGTAGGATTATATAAAATGCCAACTGCCAGATACATACTCTTCCCTGGCATACAGTAAAGTGGGACCTGGGTTTCGCTCAATGGTTTCGCTGTATCATGGGCGAACGATAAAACAAGCCCGAGCCGAAACTTAGCACACTTGTCACTGTAGACAACCTATTATAGAATATCCATACTCAAAGATTATAGACAATACATAAATCAATTATTATGGATTGGATTGTCGATAAGAGAGCGCTTTTGACTAGGACACATATTTTCATTGTTATCATATCAGTAAGGCAGAGAGAGACAAGAAGAAAATAATGATATGTGGCCCTATATGTAGCCGCAACTTAAGTTGCAATCGTTCACTCCTCACCTGACAAATCTTGAACGCATTCAGTTCATAGACATACGTTTTATAATCTGTGAATGGCATCAAATAACACCGGCGTACTAAAATTGTGCGGCTCCGTTATTTAATGCCATCTAGGGCATAATATAACTTGGCATCATATAACGGTGGCATAGAATAACAGGAACGAGCTTAAAATGTCCGGTTCTTTTATGTACGTCACTGTTATTTGATGCCAAAGTGGCATTGTATGAAATGGCAGAGAATAAAATGTGCGTACATGTCGCTGCCATAGAAAAAATTGGCTGAGAATAGTAGGGAGTCGCGATAGCAGGGTTGAAAATCGTAGTATAATTATACTATTTGTACCAGAATTTCGTTAAAAGTGTAGTATGTAGTATTGTAATGCCAGTATACTACGCGAAAATACCAAAATTTTTATCGACCATTGGAAGGGTAGTTTTTAATGTATTTTTTTACTATTTCCTGTCTTTTTGTCAGAATAGGAGTTCTTCAAGGAACTTTTACCGTAGGTACTTATAAATTCCTTGGAGTTCTTATATATTTTATCTGAGTGTGAGTGAGATGACAATTACTTATATGCACTTTCTTGTGTATGCTCTTACAATTTTCTTGAATAATAAATATGCTAAAATAAGGTAAAACAAATAGTTTTTTTTTTTTAAGTAGGTATCGAAGTTTCTATCTTACTTTAACTCAGTGAAAAGGCTAGAAATTAAAACAAAGGATATTTTGTGATTATTTTGTATTATTTTAATTTTTTTTATGCAATAAAACAACTTAAAAATCGTTGAAAATCGAAATGTAGTATTTTTTGTCAAATAGTATAATTTTGATCTCCAAGTAGTATAATTTTCTGACGGTCTGATTCCAACCCTGCCCCTGCGCGATAGCCACGGTTCCGGATACCGGACTATCCGGTCCGGACCAAAGAGAATAATGTAACACTGCGTTTTAGTCTAGTCCGGACAACGTCGTTAGTTCCGTCCGATATTCTTATCCGGGATCCGGTAAACTAAAACGTCGTCGTGTTGCATCGGTTCTATATCTCCTTTTCTCAGATTTTCTAAATTAATATAAATCCATTTGTGTGAGTGTTTGTGTTCTAATGCGAATAATAACAAATACTGACAAAATACATTTGAATACTACGGATTTTTCAATAGTTTCGGTAAGAATTGATAACGCTTGTAATCTCGGAGTGTTTCTGAAAATGGTGGTTGTTTGTTTTGTAACGATATTATTGTTGAAATACCGTAAGTTTGTTGGTTTGTATTCAAATGATAGGATTTAGAGCTAGTAGTAATTGAGGAAAAAAATCCTGCAATTATCGAGTCAGTAGTAAGTACTTTCGAGCGAAAGTGCTGTCAATAACCTTTGACATGTGTCATTGCTTACGTGTCATCCCGTACCTTCATTTCGTGTAGTTTTTATCTTGCTTTTCTCCTGTACTAATAACATTGTTAATTGTATTTTGTAAATTTTAAAGGTGTATAGCTGGATAACAGATTATCAGGACCTCCTAGTGTAGCGGTTCGTATATTGTGTTGTAAAAAGCGGCTGAATAACTTCAGCATAAGCCGCCTCATAACATACGTGTTGTTTGCTTGGCATTTCTAGAAAATGCTTACTTTTTCATATTAAAAAATGCTAGTAGAGTCTCAGCATATGTCTTTTAGGACTGGCTCATTATTTAGCCTGTAGCAGTACATTAAACACTGATTAGAGTCAACTTACAATAGCATTGTTCAGTATATTGTTATACAGTAGAGATCTTTTAAAAATATTATCGTAAATTTCAGGATATTCATAGATATTTAGATAAAACAAAGTAAAGGAACGTGGAATGATTGTAAATACAGTTTCGTTCAGGGACTGGAACCATTTACCCTTTTCATGACTTTCAAAGTGAGGATATCCATTAACTTCAACATGCTGTTCAGACCATTAAGATAAAAAAATTTCATTATGAACACATTCCCGAATTATTATTTTTTATACATTTTTTTCTTTCATACAAACTAAATAACTGGACATTAATTATCTGACATGCAAGGCTCTTTGCAGGATTTAGCTCTCGGGTACCAAATGAAGTTTGATAGAAGCGGCAACGCAGCTCGAATGAAGTCCCTTTCTCACTTCACAACCCAACTAAATAATTTCACAAGTAACTTTGAAACGTAACATTTTTAACTACTACTACCTTAGTAAGATATCATTAGTTAAAGGTATAGAAGTGTTTGCTTTGCATAAGTTAATGGATATCCTCAGAAGCAGGGTGTATAATTTTATTTTTATATAAATTAAAATCATACATAGAATTAACATTGTTGGTACTATTTAGATGAATATCTACTGTATGTACTAAAAATAAAGAAATGTGGATATCATTTCTAAAGGTCAACCATTTGAACTAATTTTCACCAGCAATATACATCATTATAATATAATACTATTTATTATATTACTGTTGATTTGAGAAAAATTTGACTTTACTGTTGAGATAAATTTTAACTTTTGTTCTCAACAGTACAGGCTAGTAGGTATTTACTTTAATAAAATTGATTGAGTGCGAATGGGAATGAGGGCAAATGGAACATGAGCAAATGGGATTGAGGGCAACTGCCACTAGCAGCCAGCTTGTGATATTACATTCATTGTGCCTGGTAATAAGAGCACATTGATAGAGGAAATAATAATTAATTTTTATTAATTGAATATGTTGGCAGGTGTAGCGTGCAGCAGGTCCGATGGAGCTGCAAGCATTGCTCGTGCTGTGTGGGCTGGGAGTGGCTGGCATAGCTGTAGTCTTCCTCATGGGATTGTTCTCCACGTCAGGAACCAGTTACGAAGAGGCAATTGCTCAGCAACGCCGAGCCACCACTGAACTTCTGGCCCTAGCTGAAGGAAAAAACAAGCCTAAAAAGAACAACAAAAAAGCTAATAAGAAGGTGCGTGTTTTTTTTGTTATAAATCCACCCGTTTCTTTGCTTCCATTTTTGTAAATAGATTTTCTGACATTTTTCTTTCATGTTTTGACAAATAAATACAAGCATAAAAATAGCCAATTTAGTCAACCTGTACTTAAGTCATGTACTGAAAAACATTTTATGTTTATTTGTACAGATAAATTCAGTTCAGTTCTTTATTGAGAACTAGCATTCCACCTGGGACTTCGTTCCCGTGGGAATTCGAGAAAATTATGTAGTCTATGTCCATCGGGGATAATGTAGCTTTTTAACGGTGAAAGAATTTTTGGAATTGACCAGTAGTTTTGGAGCCTATTCAATGCAAACAAACAAACAATCAAATCTTTTCTCTTTGTAATATTAGTATAGACGAACAATTTACATTGTGTTAGAATTGAATTTTTACATTTACATTTGTTTAAATTAGCATTAACAATTTACAATAAGATTAAAACATTTACATGTGATTTCCATTTGTCAAATATTAAATAGCATTTGTCATTCCATAAATTTTAAGGATAAAACATCTAGTTATCAATCTATTCCAAATTTACATAACATGATGATTGATTGTATACCTACAGTTTTAGCTTACGACTATCTTAGATTCTTATACATCTACAAGCAGCAGAATTACTTTGTCTGATAAAGAATATTCTTTTGGATATTTTCTAATCTGTAAAAATCTCAAGTAAACAAGCTACAACTATCTGTATGCAATGACCTTAGTAAATGTTATTTTACATTCATTGTCTACTGCTGGTACATTCATAAGACTGCCCAAAAAACGCAATGTAAATTAAAATCCATGTTCAATCTATTATCAACTAACTTTCCGTCCGCGGCTCCGCCCGCGTGGACTTTAGGTTATATCGTGCCCAGCTGAGGGATAAAATGTAGCCTATGTCCTTTCTCAAGGTCTAATCTATCTCTGTACCAAATTTCATCAAAATCGGTTCAGTAGTTTAGCCGTGAAAGCGTGACAGACAGACAGACAGAGTTACTTTCGCATTTATAATATTTATTAGTAGGGATTACTACCATCCACCCTTATCCTTCTAACACCTTACAAAGAACAGCAAATTGTGCAGGTTATCAACATGTATGGGTTACTTTAAATTAGTTAGCAAGGGGCTTTGTCGGAAATGTATGGGCCACTGGTGCCTTTTTTTTGATTGCACACTAACGCCACCTTGTTAGACATGTAGAGTACTTACATACGAACAATAGTTACTATTGCAGCTCAGCTCTAAAGTAATCCGTCTCGAGTTATACGCCATTATCTATAATGCGTATTTAATAGGAAAACTGAAAGTATGAGCTACTTTTAACGACGTTGGCGTTAGTGGCATAGTGCGACATGAAGTCTCACTTCACCATGGCAATGTTACGAGTATTTTATTAACAAAACTAAAGATATGAGTGCTTTTGATGCCTTAATCCTGTCTATTATATAGTTTAGACACTACCCAGACTCAAGTAACGTCATGTTGGCATTAGTGGCATAGTAAGACATGAAGTCTCACTTCACCATGGCAATGTTACGAGTATTTTATTAACAAAACTGAAGATATTAGTGCTGTTTATGCCTTGATATGGGATCCCCTTGGTATTGCCCTTTAGAGGGTGGTGATTCTCCCCATGAAATAATTATTCCCTTGGGAATAATTCTCATCCTTAATTTTCGCCATGGATAAAATTTTCGGTAACAAATCTAAAGGCACCCAATATTTTTATAATTTCTAGAGAATTGCAAACCACAGTTGCTTAGACTTTACAAAGAAAACAAAATATCTATAATCTTGTACCTATTTATTCCACAATCTCATGTGATAAATCTAATCAAGGTACTTTAAGAACTCTGCTTTGTTCAGTCTGGGAGAGTAAATTCTTGTGGAATTTAATCTGATAAACGTCTAGTTCTATTGTCATACTATTAAAATCATAAGTGTGAATGTTTATGAGGTTTGATAGAAGGCTGAATAGTATTTATTATTCTTAGGGTATTTGTTACTTTTTCACGCAAAGTCTACGGAGACAATAAAAAGAAACAAAAAAAAAAATTTTATTCCAATAAGATTTCACAGGCGAAAAGTAAAACTGATAAATCATTAAAACTGTATTCATTGCTGCACATCTGCACATATGTATTACAGACTCCAATTGCTTATAGCAATTTCAACCGTGTTATAGTGCTAGCAGTTTCTAAGCATAGCAATTTAGCAATGTAAAAATAAAAGAAGAATGTGATCAACTTTCTCACTGTCCAATAAATCACAACATAAGGCACATTACTATAATTCTCTCTATAATAAACCTGCACGCCCAAAGTTCTCTAGATATTCCTACAGAAACAAGACCACACAATCACGAGTTTGTATAACGCAGATTTATTGTCATCGAGGCTCTATTACTTGTTTTCAACCATAACATGTAGTGAATTTTTGTGAAAAATACCCTGATTTTTTTGCCGCTAGAAGGAATTAAAGTCCACATACCAGGTGAACAACAACCACATTCCTTTGCCACATTCAAATCGAGAGATACATATTTAGAAGTCCAACTAACCAAATCATACGCGACTCCTTAACTTTTGCGCCATTTCTAACTTGATGATCTTACATCAAAGAAAGAAACTTCTTATTTTCGTGTCGAGCCCTGTCCATTACGTAGCGAGGTCGTTCGACTGTTTGATTAGCTTGGTCCTCTATCGTGCAAGACTGGACATTGGGGCACGATAACAGGTGTTCTATAATAATAAAATCATGTATTTTAGGCAATTAGGCCCATAGATAAATACCTTACAGACTAACATACATATAAAATAAAATATAACTAAACAAAATCAAAACTTAATTAATACTATTTCCCGGGTGTTTTTCGGGGGTTGTCTGCAACCAGGAATCTCCATCGGAAACGGCGGACACCACGCCCTCCGGCCAAAAGCTCTCCTTTATGACTGTCTCCAGTATGAACGTCGGGAACCGCACCACGTCGGTTCCATAGTCTGAACCGCACCGCAGTCACACTGATCGGTGTTCGAGAAGCCTCATTTCTTCAGCGTTCGCAAATCCCCATTCTTCTTTATATTAAATCGTTTCTTAGTTCTGGAAAGAAACGATTCAAATAAATAGTTTCTTAGTTCTGGAAAGAAACGATTCAAATGAAGGCTCTGTGTGATTTATTCTTCTGACTGACGTATGTTTTATGTGTTAACATTTACTTACGTCAATCAAAAAACGAATTACGTCAAATATAAGCTCAAACGACGGAATAATTAATAGCTAAAACATAAAACAAATACACCAGCAGAGCAGACTGTAAACTTACAGCCTGTATCGGCGATTTTTAATATTTTATCTACTATTGTACTTGAATAGTTTACAATCAGCAAACGATGTGTGTTTGTCTATGGCATCGTAGCTCTTAAACGAATGGATCGATTTAGATGCGGATTTTTTTATTGAAAGCTGACGTAATTGAGATGGTTTTTAGCTATATTAGATCAAAATTGATTCAGCCGCTTAAGAGTTATGAAATGTCGGGTTGATAAAAAAAATTAAGAGTTATCGTCTAATAAGTGGACGATAGATGATGCGGGTGGCGCGGGATCGATCAATGTGGAGATCCTTGGACCGTCTTGCGGTTGACTTAATGATGATTATGTTGATCAAGTTGACCTGGAGTCAACTGGTTTTAGAACCATATGATTATTTGCCTACCTATAGGAATTAGAGGCATGAGAGTATGACTGTAACAGTATAAAATAAGGACTCCTTTAACTTCACAGCTGGCCAAGAAAGAGAAGAAGGAAGTGGTAGCGACGACAGCAAGTGAGCCTGAAAGCGAGGCGCCGGCTGACAGCGGCGCGGACGATGACTCCGTGCCAGCCAACAAGCCTCATGTCGAATTCACGGCGCCCGTCGTGATGGACGTCCCAAGAGACTCGCCGCCTAATGTCAAGGTAAGATAAGGTCATTGGCCTTTTGACGTAACGGTTAATTGTGTACGCGTACGCACAAAAATTGCCTCTAATTGTACTCGATTTGGTTTCTTTGCTTAGCGTAAAAAAAGAGTGAAGTAATTAATTGGATATTATTTACTCCTTGGAGTTAGTGGATAAAATGTATAGAAAACTTATACTGTTCGAAAGACAGCGCATAAACAAGCTCGTCTATATCATTTGGTGTAGTGAAGGTATCATTTGGTATACTTAGTAAAGTTATCATTTTAATTATTAAAAAAATCTCGAGACTTTCTCAAGCACAATTGAAAAAAAAACCGAGTCTCCCAGGATAACCGATGCATTTATCAACCCTAAATACTGTATTGTAGCATATTTAATGCATCTTTACATAACCATGCCGCGATCATTGTGATCGCCAGCCACGTCCTGTCGTTATGTTGTTGAGAGACTACAATAGGTATGACCGCTATTCACAAATGCAAGCAACAGTGTTAGTTTGCGAGTTTTATAATAAAACTATATTCTTCCGAACATCCTGTTGCATGTGCAGTTGGTGTAGCCTCTTAAAGAGTACCTAATTGCAAAATTTACGTTTGTAAAGATAGACACGAATTTAGCCAACGTGGTGGAATATGGCCTAAATCCCCTTCGTGTTTCGAAGACACACTCGGTGGGTACATAAACGGGCTAAAAAATAGATTGACAGCTTTGGGTCTAACAGACGAGATTTTTAGACAGGTTTGGCTGTAACAGACTATTTTTATAGTTAAATAAAAATGGCCCCGAGAAAATTGAAAGAGCTGAATATTATGTTTATTAATTGGTGAATTCATATAAAATGACATTAACAACAAAGCATTTTTTTAAAAGGTATTTTTATGCTTTTTGGTGGTCTGCATAGCTAACATCTCATATATGTCTCGTTCCGTCCTTTCGTTCTATCGCATAGCGTTAGTAAAGAACAGGCAGAACGACATCGATATGACAACAAAATTATTTAACCCGTTCATGTTAGCCCGGCAGACCATACAGATGGATACAGTTATTCCTTTCTCTTTTGGCAGTTTTACTTATTTTTCTGGTAATTAGGGTCAGATATTTTTTTCGGGTGTGTGATGTTATGTGTAAGTAACTATTTATTTTTATATTTCACATATCTTATTATAAAAAAATTTGGTCTTCACCGAAAAATATGCATATATTGGGTGTTTTTAAATTAGCTAGCGAAAATTAAGGATCTAAATCAGCCCATGAAACTGAACAACTTTCCCAAGCCACATGGGTCCAAACATGAAAGAAATTTTAACTTCTCCATACAACTTGAGCAATCAGCAGATTGTAGTAGTGTGGAAAAGTCAAAATACTTTTGACAATTTCATATGCGTTTCTTGGGAAAAGTTGGTCTGTTTCGTGGGGAGAATCACCACCTAAAGTTTCGCTTACTAATTTAAAGTCACTCCATATAAATAATTGTGCTTTTTCACTGTATTTTATATTTATATGGGGTGATATTAGCTTTATATTAATTTAGGTTGTGAATCTTTGCCTGAATCTGAACTATTTACCCCAAGAAAACCGTTTGATATTCCTAAAAAATACATCATAGTTCTACAATAAGGGCCCCGATTCTGTAACTTCAGTTGTGTGTCGATGGAATGGTCGCCATTTTTAACCGACTTCAAAAAAAGGAGCAGGTTCTCAATTCGGGTGATTTTTTTCATTTTTTTTATTTTTTATGTTTGTTACCTCAAAACTCGGTCATTTGTGGACCGATTTCAAATTTTTTTTTAGTTCGGAAGCATCTACTTCCAGATTGGTTCCATAAAATTTTTATTGAAATCGGTTCAGTAGTTTAGGTCAAATAATGTGGATGATAAAATAGGTCATCAATATAAACGAAGCAAAAACGAAGTTGTTCCCTGAGATTTTTAAGTTGTTTTTTAGGGCTCCTTTGTGACCTGGAGCTCTACCGTTTAGTGACTGGTAGAGTATATTACCACCACACATCTTTTCTGCCGTCTGATGATCGGTTGATAATATCACCACCCCATATCTTTCAATCCATCTGGCGATCGCTTTGAGAGTTGTACTACCCCGTATCTTTTTTGCCATCTTGCGACTGGTTGTGAATATCACCACCTCATATGTTTCCGTGGGTAAGTATCACGAGGGGCGAAAGTAATTGATCACTATATAGATAGATAGATAGATAGATATATCTATAATATCTCTCTTTGATCGCTCTTTAATCTCGAGTGATTTAGTGCTTTATAATAAATCTACGAGGGAGTTGTATGAGTGATAAATGATAACCTTTAAAAAGAATAAAATAACATATTTTTAACAAAAAATTGACCCGCCTTCAAAAAGGGTGAAATAATTTTTTAAAGCTATGTTCACGAGTTCACGATTAGTGGTTACGGGTGAAATAGTAAATAGGTGAATTCATAGCGGAATATGGTAAATAGAGAGGAAAAATTTTTTGACGTCGGCGCCGGTTTGAACAAGACCTAGTATAATAATAAGTATTCGCACAAGCTTTTCTGGCAGTATAAAAACTAAGATAGTTTTAATAGCTATGCGAGTAATTTGTTCGGCGCCGACGTCAAAAAAATTCCTCTCTATTTACCATATTCCGCTATGAATTCCTATTTACTGTTTTACCCGTAACCACTACTTACTCGTGAACATAGCTTTAAAAAATTATTTCACCCTTTTTGAAGGCGGGTCAATTTTTTGTTAAAAATATTTTATATCCGTTCAGGTGGCGAAATTGAGAACATCTAATGACGGCTGCTTTGACTGGTGGCGCCACAGCCAACTGAATTTTCAGTTGCTAGGTAGTTTACAACTTTACGTTCGGTTGGCGATGGCGCTGCTGGTCGGGTTGGTTGTCAGCAAGTATATGAAAAATAAATAGTTCTCAATTTCACCACCTAAACATATTAAATGGCCTCCATTCCATCAACACACAACTTAGTTACAGAATCGGGGCCCTGTTGGTTTTGCCTTGATGCATGGGTTGGATAGCCGAGATTTGTGTTTTGTTTTTCATAGTTTGTTCTACTTCGGGAAATTTGTTCAGAAATAGATTTATTCATATCCTTTTCTCTTATTAAAAATCTCTTTTCATGAAATTATAGTCAATGATTTTGTGGTGAGAGGAATGGCGGTTGATAAGCAATAGGTTTTTTTTTATTTTCCTATTCGTTTAAACAAGCAAAAACATGTTTTAATTGGTTTCTCGGAAAAGACTAATTGGTTTCTCGTTAACTCAATAACTTTACCTGGCTTGAAGTCAAAAGTCATTTAATTTTCAAAAAGTTGCAATTTACATTTATTTTAACAATTTAAAAAACAAAACAATTTATTTTAACAATTTAATTAATGTAATTAATTAAATCTATTGGCTTGCCTAAAACCTTTAGTCAAAAATGACTGATTGACTTAAACCTAGTCACTGAAACGTCCATTATAATTAATGCTTCTTTAAATATCATACTGTCACTATCCGTTTAGTTTACGTAAACAAGGATGGCATTACATTTAAAGAGGTTTTAACTGGAACGTTTCTGCAACTGAGCGTATGTCACGTTATATATTTTATCAGTAAAATTCTTCTTGTCGCTTGTCGATTTTAAAGAGTTTCTAGTTAGGCATGACTTATCAAATGGCAACATACATCAACATAATAAAGGCAATCTAAAAATATGAGGAACTATAAACATTTTTCTCTTCATTAATTATCTCTTACGCATCTTTAGTACATTTTGCATGGTAAGAATGGCATGAAACAATAATATTTTCACAATAATGTAAGCGTAACACTCTTTTTATAAATTTAATCTGGCATTTTATTAAAATGAATGATGTAAATTTTAAATTGTACATGATTTTGGTGCCCGTTTAAAATTGGAATTAAATAAACATATGTAAATGGGAACAATCAATCACGAATACTATTAACTTTTATGCATAACCTAAAAGATAAGGCAGTGTAAATTACGTGTCTAGCATGACCATAAAATACAGTAATTATCAGAATTTTCCGTTAGGTGCATACATTGTTCTATGTACCTACATATTTGCAAACTACTTATTATTGTAGAAAGGAAAATAAAAGTGGTTTATGAATTAACTTTTTTAACAGCCGGTTGTAGGTCTTCGAGAAATATGACTTACTGCCGTACTCAGAGACGTCAATTAAAGTTAAGTACTGTTAAACTCTGATGTTGTCTCTTTCACTCTTGTAGATATAAACAAGGATAGCATGACATTTAATTACATACTTCCTAACTTTAATTGACGTCTCTGAGTACGGCCGTTAATCGCTACAACTAACTGACGGGTGGAGAGTGACAATAACATAGTGTTTTTTTTTTATAAAGGGTGACTTTAAATTAGTTAACGAAACTGTATGTGGTAATTCTCCCCATGAAACTGATTATTTCTCTAAGGAACACATGAAATTCTAAAAAAAAAAGTTTCGTCTCCTCACAATGAGCAATTAGTATTTAGACGCAAACCATGTTCCTTGAGAAAAGTTACTCAGTTTAGTGGGCCGATTCACATCGTTAATTTTGGCCAACTAACTAATTAAAAGTCACCCAATCTCGTTTGGTGTAGAGTTACAATATACAATCCCGCTTGGTGTAGAATGTAGACTATATTTAAAACATAGAAATAATCAAATCTAACGAAATAAACAGTCGATGATATCGGCATACATATCTGCAAGTCATCTTAAGCATATCTAAAGTTGTTTTTTATTTATTTAAAGTTTTAACTTCGATACTTCGATTACCCCCGTTGTTCGAAAAATCTCACAGGTATGTCTGTGTAGATGAATTTTAGCCTTATATGTATAAAAATAAAATCGAGTGGAAAAGTAGGCCACTTATTTCTAAGTAAACCCAACTTGTAGTTTGTTTATGAAAGTGACTAAGAACAAAGAATTTGTTGTGACTGCCGTCAGCGTGAGGCTTATTTGTAATTATGCTAATGATAGCATTAGATAATAAAACCATGTATGTTTTTTCTGGATCATTCGAAAAGGGCAAAGATTGTACTAAAGTGCGAAGGACGTTATGTTAAGTGATGAACGCCAAATAGAGTTTGAAAAAACGAAACTAGTTATACTCTCAGTTGCAGAAACGTATTTTAAAGGTAACGCTATTTTTAATATCATACTGTCACTTTCAGTCTTGTTGATATCAAAAAGGACGGCATTACACATAAAGAAGCTTTAACTTTAACGAATGTTTCTGCAACTGAGCTATCAGCTATCGTCCTTTATAAATGTCACTCTAGCACCATCTCTGCCTTTTTCCTGGGTGGGCTGGGTTTTCTATAAAAATGCTACTGCCTCCAATTTCACATATATGTGTAAGAAGCCCTGTATATGGTTTTAGGTAAATCTCTTTCAACCTCTCGGGTGGTTAATCAGTCCATGAAACTGAACAACTTTCCCCCAATAATATTGATATTGAGAGGTTGAAAGATATTTACCTAAAGCCCTGTATAGTACACTAAAACCCTGGAAATTGCAACATGAAAACCTATCATTATCCATCTCTTACTTTATTGTAGTAATAAAGACAGTTTGAAAGAGATGGAAGCACTCTTAAGGGGCATTGAAATCCTAACAGCCTTGTCCTCAACAATGATCTCAGAGTGCACTCTCCAGTGTTAAGACTTCTTGGGCGTAAGCTAATATAATGAAGTATAAGGACTCGTAATACAAGGTACATATCTGACGTATACGGCACTTGTCTGCGCAGATCCGCAAACGCGGCAAGGATCCTAAAGTAAAGCCGATACTGTTAAACAAAGAGGATCCAAGCTGCGTGAGCGATCCGTCGACGCCGTCGCCCCCTCCTCTCAACCATTTCGAGGAGATGCACCCTAAGGACGAGTTTGAGCTGTTGCACTCTACGCTCAGCGAAAAAGTGAGTCGCGGCGGTTCGACTGCGGTGCCACTGCACTGTGAATTCTCCATCTTCTGTAAAAAATAAAATAAAACCCTTAGCCATTCTTTGACTTATCGATGCCCAGTCTAAACCCTTGGACTTAGACAGCTAAACTTAACAACAGTTCCCTTTATGCTGCAGACAATGAATGAGGAAATATTTTTTCAGGTTCCCTCGGGTGTCTAATACTAACATAAAGAGCAAATCAAATCTACCCAACTATAATGCGAATTCTTTTGATAGGTATAATTTAAAAATCTAAGAGTTTTCACAGAGTAACAGACGTCCAGGCATTCTGCGTATTGATGTGTAAGACAGTCGTTCGTTTACTTTAATACATTTGAGAAAGGCAGGTGCGACTACGATCTCCCCTTTTTGAGAATGCTAAAAAATAATAAAGCTTATGTTTTACTAAATCCATCTATTGCTGGTGCGTATCATGAAATGCATATAAGATAATCGATGGACACGTGCATCTGAAGTGGAAGAATCAACATATTTAATCTCGTTTTTTTAAAGACGATTCTCATCATTCGGTTCATTCGGTCCTTGAACTATATGGAGAATTCACATTGTTCAGTCAGTACTGTGGCTCGACCTTATCTCTATTGTTTAACAACTGCTAAATCGGAATGGACTTAATTTCAATGACCGTTTAAAATACTCAAAACGGACATTACATTACAATATGGTCCATGAAGATTTTGATTTTGTTACACAATACTGGTACTTGTGTAGTATTGAGGTTAATATTGAGTTTATTGTTCAAAAAATTAATTACTGCAACATGCGGAATCTATTGATTTGGCTTTTACGATGCTTGTAAGGCTGAATTTGCCAAAAAAAACGAGATACAAACAGGCATATAGCGCATATGCCCTTTATGACTTTGAAATAAGAGCGCAGCTAATTGGACTAAGGCTCCAATAAGGCTCAATATTAACCTAATTTGGTGTGTTATTTTGTGTTGTAAAACTGCTTTTAGTGTTATTGTATTGTAATTTTTTTGTTTTAGACGGTGGTGAGGTGTTTTATTTACTTACCTATATATTATGTTACTTTTATCATTTATTTTATTTTATAATGGTTTGGGTATTTCGTGTAGATAAACGCCGAAAGAGAGGTACTATTGAGGTGGTAACTATTGTATTTATTTTAGTAAAACATTTAAAATAGCAAATGACTAAGACTTCATTAACATGCATGTGATATGTCACGCATGACTTTGTCGTTAAAAATAAACTAAAACTATATTTTATATTCATGCATGCGAAAACATACTCGGAATGATCTATAGACATTAATTTGATGTTTCGGAAATGACTTGATCACCTAACTTCGCGTTTTGAATCTAAAAGCGATGCCTTGTCTAGATTGTAATCAATCCAAAGTCAATAACCTTTTCAAGGCATGTGATTTGTGAACGTTTACCAACAAGCTTGTTTCTCTAAACTACAACTCCGGAGATTGAATGGAAGCAAAAACCAATCAACCTTGAACTAGTTCAAATATCTTTCGTAATATAGAAAAACCTCCGCAAACATCTTTGTGCAAGTGTTTCCATCCTAATGTATCATCTTTGACAAAAATTAGGCCCTTATTCTTGTAGAAATTCAATGTTTCCATTGCGTTCCTAACCGATATTAAAGCGATTGGTAAAGGATAATATCTTATCCGTGTATGCACAGCAGAGGCTGACCATAGACAAACTCATAAATTCATAATGCTGCTCACAAATAGCCAGTGTAATTTGCTGATGTCATTAATAAAGCTATCTGAAAACAGGCTCCGGAAAAGAAAGAAGAGGTAATTGAGAAGAAAGAGTCTCAGAAGCCAATGAAGGCGGCCAAGGGTAAAGCTGTGAAGCAAGCCTCGCCTGAGCCCGTTAAGGAAGAACCAGCCCGCGAGCGGCAGAATAGCGGGGACGCACCCAAGGAACCGCGGAAAGGTAAGTTTTGAAGGGCGGAGATTTATTTTATTTGCCAGATAGATTGTTGTAAATTCCCCTCTTTTTACTGACATTAGAATAGACGTGTTCCAAAATCGGATGAAATCTGTTTGAAAATACTAAAACATGATTTATGAAATAATAAAATAAAATAAAGTTTCATCCCTAAAATGATGTTTTAAACTTGCGAAGACCTCTGCAAGGCCAAAGATAATGCAGTGCGCGTGGCTGAGTACTGGTCTACAAAGATCTACAAAGGGTTAAGAAGATCCCTAAATAATTGAGTTTATATCTTTTGATCTTTTTTCGGTATGCTCCTATTAGGAAATTGACAGGTGGGTTGACAGAATTGATGGTTGAATTTTAATCGACGCGGAATGGTTTGGCGAACTAATCTTTCTCGTGTCCAGCAACAGACAACAATTTCAGATAGATTCTTTTTCTCGACCTAACAGCGCAAGTTTTACAGGAATGGTTTTTACTTATAGCTAAGAAAGCCGAGAAGAAGGTAGTAACAGAAGATGCCGTAGACGCGCCGCGCGACGAGGTGGTTCCCCCTCTGAACGTGCCACAGCCCAGCGAACTCACCACAGAGAAGCTTCTGAAG
Organism: Aproaerema taeniolella; assembly: GCA_949987775.1. NCBI lineage: Eukaryota > Metazoa > Arthropoda > Insecta > Lepidoptera > Gelechiidae > Aproaerema > Aproaerema taeniolella. Next base: position 7,139,785 of record OX465262.1, read on the forward strand.
CAAGTGGTCAGTAACACTAACACTGCTTCACCCCCCGGAGGCAAGAATAAGAAGAAGAAACCTGAACCTAATGTGCTGTCGCTTATGGGTAAGACGTCTTCAGATTCGTATCTCTCATACAATATGTCAAAATGTGATAGCCGATTACTCTTTTTGAGAGATATTTTGTACTATCACAATTAAATACTTTTATAAAATTATAATATTATAAATAAGTAAAGGAAGAAGAACCCTACGCTAGAAGATGCCATCTTACATGCTACCCTCAGTAAAACAACTGCTTACAGTGACTACACTGCAGCTAGCTATACAATGACAAATAAAAAAACTAGGCACCTTATGTGTTCGGTAAAATCCCGCGTGCCAGTCACGAACAAAGGACGGAAGATATAGTAAGTGAGATAACCAGTACGAAAAGTGTGGGACAGAGACGACTGTTTCGCGGCTGGCACGCGGTTTTGTTTAAGCCGAACGAAACTTAGTTCTAAAGATTTATATACTACTAGCTTTCCGCCCACGTGGACTACACGTTATATGGTGCCTAACTGTGTGATAAAATGTAGCCTATGTCCTTTCCCAAGGTCTAATCTATCAAACTCGGTTTAGTAGTTTAGGCGTGTAAGCGTAACAGACACAGACAGTTACTTTCACATTTATAACATTAGTAGGTATGTATGTTTATGTATAACTGGAGTACTTTAACAGCAGCAGGCGATGGCGGCGGCGTGAACGTGGGCGAATTGGTGCGAGTGGTGAAAGAAGCGGCGCTGTCCCGCACCGAGATACAGATACTGACCGACGCACTGCTCAATAAGCACCACGACCCGCTGCCGCAGCACTCCGAGTGGACCGAGGTACTTGTGAAGGGATGCCAGACACTGGCTCACTACTCAACTGACCAGACACTGGCTCACTGCTGAACTGGCCAGACACTGGCTCACTGCTGAACTGGCCAGACACTGGCTCACTGCTGAACTGGCCAGACAATGGCTCGCTACTCAACTGGCCAGACACTGGCTCACTGCTCAACTGGCCAGACACTGGCTCACTGCTCAACTGGCCAGACACTGGCTCACTGCTGAACTTGCCAGACACTGGCTCGCTACTCAACTAGACAGACACTGGCTCACTGCTCAACGGGCCAGACACTAGCTTACTGCTCAACTGGCCAGACACTGACTCACTACTCAACTAGCCAGACACTGGCTCGCTACTGAACTGGCCAGACACTGGCTCGCTACTCAACTGGCCAGACACTGGCTCGCTACTCGATTCCACTTAAAAACTAGCAGCATTGCAAACTGCTGCTTGACGTGTGTCAAATTGAGCAACTGGTTTAGATTATTTTCTTATTGAACGGCACTGTACCTATATGATACGAATTAATATCTTCATAAAATAATTTTATAATTTATAATATCTTAATAAAATAATACATTAGAAGTAGGTTCTATCCTTTAAACAAGGCTATTGAGAAATTAATTTCTATCTTACACCAACCATGTTGTCGACAGTGACGAAAGGGAAAACAAACCGCAAAAATCTGGAGAATCACCCAACAATGGCCATATTCAATCTCTTTTCCTTAATCATGATTAAACTTACACGATATACTGCCTTACTCAGAGACGTCAATTAAAGTTAAATACTGTTAAACTCTAATGTTGTCTCTTTCACTCTTGTTGATATAAACAAGGATAGCATGACATTTAATTACTTCTTAACTTTAAGTGACGTCTCTGAGTACGGCAGAGAGGTTTTAATTCTAATTGTAACTTTGCAGGGCCCGAACGACCCCATGCAAAAGGTGAAGAAGCAACTCGCCGACAAGGAAAAGGCACTAGCCGATGAAATTGAAGCGTCCCAGGCACTGCATGCTAAACTCAAGGAGCTTAGGTATGTTTCAATATTTATTGACTTTCAATGGTATTTTACGCAAGGTATGTCACCTCATATAAAACTAAAACGAAAACGCGAATACGTTGACTAAAAATGTTTCCATAGACAGACAAAGACCTACTGCAAAAGAATCCAATTGGGTGTTTTTGAGGGTTGACAAAACGTGCGTATATCAAATATCTGCCTCCATATCATTGTTGGTTTGAAATATTTTCTGACTTTACTACAACTACAGAGTCCAATATTTTTCGAAGATATTCAAAAATATCTCTTTAGACAAGTGAAGTCTCTCTTAGGAACGGAATACGAAACGTGGTGTTCAGCCAATCATTACTTATTATTAACGAAGCAACACTTATTTCCCCGCACCAATTTCCTTTCACCTCACCACACCTATGCTTGTCTTTAGTCACAAGATGTGGCGAGCTAAAACATTGTATGGATAAAGCATTCTATGTGTTGTTAGGGCGACATTGAACACGGAGCGCGGCCGTGCGGTGGCGGCAAGTCGGGCGGCGGAGGCAGCGGCGGCCGCGGCCCGGGCCGAGCTACATACACTGCAGGCCAGACTACAGAGACTGCTGGACGACAACCACGCGCTCGCACAGGACAAACATCTCGTACGTATTTAGTACGTAAGTCGGTAAGATGGCGGCCCGGGCCGAGCTACATACACTGCAGGCCAGACTACAGAGACTGCTGGACGACAACCACGCGCTCGCACAGGACAAACATCTCGTACGTATTTAGTACGTAAGTCGGTAAGATGGCGGCCCGGGCCGAGCTACATACACTGCAGGCCAGACTACAGAGACTGCTGGACGACAACCACGCGCTCGCACAGGACAAACATCTCGTACGTATTTAGTACGTAAGTCGGTAAGATGGCGGCCCGGGCCGAGCTACATACACTGCAGGCCAGACTACAGAGACTGCTGGACGACAACCACGCGCTCGCACAGGACAAACATCTCGTACGTATTTAGTACGTAAGTCGGTAAGATGGCGGCCCGGGCCGAGCTACATACACTGCAGGCCAGACTACAGAGACTGCTGGACGACAACCACGCGCTCGCACAGGACAAACATCTCGTACGTATTTAGTACGTAAGTCGGTAAGATGGCGGCCCGGGCCGAGCTACATACACTGCAGGCCAGACTACAGAGACTGCTGGACGACAACCACGCGCTCGCACAGGACAAACATCTCGTACGTATTTAGTACGTAAGTCGGTAAGATGGCGGCCCGGGCCGAGCTACATACACTGCAGGCCAGACTACAGAGACTGCTGGACGACAACCACATTTCTAGAATACCCCTAGCTAAGAAACGCTTGTTTTTGCTCTTTATATTGATGTCCCGCTCGCACATTTTTTGCTTAGTTTATCGTCTGTAAAATCGAGTAGGTAATGAAAGTTTAATGTTAAGTTTAGCCGTTATTCCAGTAACGCTCCCGGTATTGCCAATATACAACGTTTCAGTCTCCTCCGCAATAATTTTATTTAAAAATATATAAATATAAAAATATCTAGATACATATTCACTGTAATGTCATTCTATTGTAAAAATAATATCTGTAAAAAAGTTCTTAGGTCAACCGTTTAATTTTTTATTACAGCTGCAGTCTAAACTAAGCGCAGAAGGAGAGGCGCAAGCGCAACGCGTACAAATGGAGATGCACATCCAGAGATTGTCCGAGGTATGATCAATTTAGGAAGTTGGAAACTTATTAATAATCAAGTAAAATAACCGAAGTAGGCTGTAGTACTTTCGAATAAAATAATCTTTGTGACAATATGAAATTTTTGTGATATTAGGATGGGAAGGAAGTAATGGCAAAAGAGATGACGATTTTCGACATTGCAATTGACTTTTTGAAATCGACGTCGCTGTAATGCCACGTCACGGTAATACGACACGTTTATAGGTTACGCAGATTTACTTGCGCAGAAGTCTTAAGAGGAGCGTCTCAGTTTGGACTAGCGGCTCAGTTGTTTTTCATGCTGTCTCCATGTCGACCAACCGCCTCAGACTTGTGCGAAAGGGACAATTGCAGCTTTCCGGCGAAATGCCGAGTTTTATTTCCAAAATTATGTTTAGGCGTCAATGAATTCCTACCCCAAAAACTTAAAGGAATCGTACGTTTTTGGTCTCTGTCGATTTGTAAGCGTATAAACGAGGTTCGTACGTTTTATTTTTTACAAAATTGTTCTTAGTTTTTAAACAGTCACCTCTTAAATGTTGAGAAATTTTTTGGCGAAAAATGCTGACTTTTAGTTTAAAATATCTTTTTGTCTACTAAAAATATCACAAAAATCAAAACGTACGGACCTAGTTTTTGGTGTTCTTGATATAATACCAAAATTTAACAGGGACCCGTTGACTTTTAGGGGATGGAATCCATTGACGCCGTTTGTATGGGAAAAAAACACTGAGACGATCCTCTTAATATCTCGTGGAAATATCGCGGCCAATCATAGCTCGCCACACACTTGACTATACAACAACAAGAAGAAGCTAGCCACATGTACGCGCGATACGCGCCCGTCGTTATTGGTATCTGCGTACGCGCCATATGTAGAGTCCGCTGTGTCAATGACCTACCCATGGTATTATTTGGATTTAATCGGCGTTTTGCGATAATATTGCCGATTTAACTTACAAAAGTGGTAGAGTTGAAGGCTTGATAGCTTCGTGCTATTGCATGTGTGTATTTATATTGATACGAATTGCGTAATCTAGTTCTTAGGGTCAGCTCAAACCGCGACGCGACGCGACATTGCGGATAGAGTCACTCAAAATTGATCTTTATTTATTACATGAAAAGATAAACATTTCATTGTGAGAACGCCGCGGCGCGATGCGGCGAGCGGCGAGGCGCGGCTCTGCGTGGTGCGACGTGTTCTAAATTATCACCTGTAATAAATAAAGTTCAAATTTGAGTAGCTCTATCCGCAACGTCGCGTCGCGGTGGGAGCTGATCCTTAATATTGTAAAAACAGTAGTTTCAGCATTATGAAACAGCAATACGGAGATCAATGATAATTTATTATTTTAAAAATACTTACCCACGTGAGGGTTATTCACAAATCATTTTTAGGGAAAGAAAAACGTTCGGTGCGAATGGGACTCGAACCCACGACCCCAGGATTAGATCTCCTGGTGCTCTACTAACCAACTGAGCTATCGTGCCTTCAAGTCAAGCTGCGAAATTTCTCATTTCCTTACGAAGCAGATTACGAAATATTATCAATGATAATATGTCCACAGTCTGAGGCGGCTTTAGTTCAGCAACTGAACGCGCTCCAGGCTGAACTACAAGCGCGTGTGTTGGAAGTAGGACAGGCGCGGTGCGAGGCGGGCGCGGCGCGAGACAACATGATACTAGCGCAACAACACACCGCCGACCTGGCACAACAACTACAGGTCTGTATGCTGAACTGAACGACTTGTAAATGAACTACAGGTTTGCGGCTCGGGACAACATAGTATTAACACAAAAACACACCGCTGTTTTTATTCAATATAACCTTATACCACGCAATGTGTATTAGTTACTCTGCCAGTCTGTTAAGATTTCACGCCTAAGTTACTGAATCGATTATGATGAAATTTGGTACAGAGATGGACTAGAGCTTGGGAAAGTACAGAGGCTACCTTTTATCGCGAATAAAAAGCTTGAAAGGGTTGAAATATGGGATGAAAGTTGGTCACTGTCGAAGATAAAACCACGGAACTTTGTATTTAAGCGCTTAATAAGCAATAAATAAATATTTGTTGTAGCTTTTTTGAAATTTTGACTTCATCCCCATGAATAAGTATTAAAAAAAATGCGGCCCAAATAAATTATTCCGCGCGGACGAAGTCGCGGGCAACAGCTAGTATTTAATATCCAATAAATTTAGCAATAAATTTAATAACCAATGCTATGATTTTAACTTCGACCTTTTTAATACTAGTTTTGTTTCGGCGAGACGAGCTGTGACTCAAAATTTTTTCAAAAATTGATTTTTATGATATGTCAATTTTCTTTTATTATGTTATGGTAGTTTAACTGGCAATTTTTCTTGTTACTTAAGACTAAAGTGTCATCTTAAAACTAATTGTTTATTAGGATTAGTCACCTCAGCGATACCTGTTTTTACCTGTGAGGATCTGTAATTGGCTTATTGTTTTTAAAATGTTGAACACTATGTATATGTAGCTGTATGTGTGTGTGAACACTATGTAGCTGTTGAACCTCTATTAAAATAAATAAATAAATCCGTCACCTAGCTTATTACGATTATTTTGGCAGGACGCAAACCACGCATACAGTGAACTAGAGCACCGAATGCAGCAAGCTACCCTCTCGGAACAACGCGCGCAGACTGAGCTACGAAACGCACAGGAGCGCCTGTCCAGCCTGGCGGACTTACAAGCTGAATTGCAGCGAGCCAACCAACGGGCCGCCGCCGCTGAGAACGCGGCTGACAAGGTTAAAGAAGAGGCTGAGAAGGAGAAGCAACAGGTGAGCTCTCAGTTGCTGAACGCTCATTAAAATTAAAGCTTCTTCAAAAGTTTACGTCAAGTAGACGAAAGTTACTGTATGATTTATTTATGTACAATGCTTAGTCTTGCAGGCTAACCTAATATGAAGAGTAATTTTATAGCTTGAATTTCATGGAATTCTCGTGCATTTCGAATAAAAAAACCTTATCTACAAAAGCAATCTGCATATGGTCACTAAATGTAAGTTTTGGGGTCAAGAATAACGTCAAGGTCTTTAATGAGGGAACACGAGAAAAAATTGACATGTATGTATGCTGAAAAGATCACGTGAACGACATGACATTAGAAGGATTGAAGAGGAGCTGTATACTCCATCGGTATACCGCATAAATATCCTGTTGTAATTCTTGGTATTTAAATAAATAAATAAAATCATTTATTATCAGGCATCTAAGGCCCATAGATAAATACCTTACAGACTAACATATGAATTATTATGAAACAAAATAAAATAAAACTAAGTAACACTATTTCCCGGGTGTTTTTCCGGGGGTGTCTTTAACCGGGAATCTCCCTTGGAAAAGGCGGAACACCACGCCCTCCGGCCAAAAGCTCTCCTGTATGACTGTCTCCAGCATGAACCGAGGGAACCGCAACAGAAATGCTTTTAAACTAGCATGGTGATGCGATTCCAACGGTTCCACTCTCTGGAGACCTAAGGGAACTTTTGTCTTCTGCCGTATATATTCGACGACGTTTTGCACCTCAGTGCTGTAGTGCAGTCGCGACAAGTACACAGGCGGGCTTAAAGTATGAAATATAAAATGTACACAGGCAGGTTTAAAGTATGAAATATAAAATGTTTAATAAGTTTTAATTTTCCAGCTGTCGAAAGAGCTATCATCGTTGCGAGAGCAGCTGTCCTTGCGAGAGGCGGAGCTCGCCGAGTTGAAACAAATGAAGGTGGTGCCCGCTCAGAACGGACTGCCGCCTTCCAACTCCGACCAGTTGAAGGTTAGTATGTTAAAATATTAATTCAGGCAACTAAGTGCATAGAATGCATAAAATACTATAAATAAAAATATTTTAAATACTAAACATAATATTTTTTTTCGGATGCTCCAAGGGGTGTTCTACCTCAGGACTTCCGCTTGACACTATTTTTTGGGACACCCTGTATATAAACCTATATCATTTTGGAAAACAGGTTTACTGGACACTGGAAGGACTAGGGGGCGTCCATTAATTACGTGAGGCGTTTTGGCGGGGGAGGGGGTCGGGCCGGATCTCACTCAATCTCACGTGGGGGAGAGGGGGGTTTCTACAAACATCACGTAATATTTTGCCTCAAAAGAAATAGTGTTAAACTGCGGGAAAGCTAAGTTAAACCAACTAAACCATGTTGTTCCGGTAGCCACTCTTAAGACTACTTATGAGTTCCCGTGGGCTCAATTAGAACAATCTTTTTCTTCAAATTTAAGTTGGTAAATCATAGCTGTTTTTTATTATTCGATTATTAAAAGTTAAAAAATAATTAGGCAAATTGTAAGTTTTCTAAATAAATTACCAATTAACGTATTAATCTCACGACATCTCACCAGAGGGGGTGGGGGGGTCGAAAAATCGCCAAAAACACCTCACGTAATTAATGGACGCCCCACTACCACATCAAATAAAATTAAAATAATTTTACTTAAACGATATTTGTAGAGCATTGTCCCTTCTCGTATAGCTTTGTCTCTTTTCCTCCTAAAATACAGTTACCTTAGTATTGTTTTAAGATCTTTTCACCGCATTATTTATTTGTATGTATGACTTCTGTTTTATATGGTGAATAAGCTTTTTCTTTTTCTTTCTTTCTGGTGTTTCATATACAAATTTTCGCTAACTAGTAAAAAGCCGCTCAATGTAGAGATGTGTGTACAATTGTAAACATGTTGTTACCCAGGCGGCTGAGCTAGCTAAGGTAGAGAGCGTGGTAGAAGCCCTTCGCAGCGAGCTAGCGACCGCACAGCGCGGCGCGGCCGAACAAAAGGAGCAACTGGCTCGGCTCAACGACCAGCTGCGGGCCTACGAAGACAAGAACAACGTTAGTACCGCAATACACGTACCTACACTTACACTAGCTGTCTATACAAGACACACTAACTGCCGTACTCAGAGACGTCAATTAAAGTTAAGAAGTAATTAAATGTCGTGCTATCCTTGTTTATTTATACCAACAAGACTGAAAGAGACAACTTCAGAGTTTAACAGTACTTAACTTTAATTGACGTCTGTGAGTACGGCAGTAAAGGTAATTTTCATCAAATATTCGACCACTACATAATATTCAACTTTCAAATTGTGCTATTTTATTTAGCTCGGCTACTCTACAAAACGCTCATAGCGAGCGTTTTGACAGGCAATGTCTTTTGTTTTTATGATGATTGAATGAAAGTTTATGTAGTACTTACACAGTGCGTGGAATATGAAAAGAAATCGCGTCACCCACACATAAAGTACTTTTTTTTTTCTTTATTAAGGAAAAACATACAGCTATTCAACACAAAAAACTTATTCTAATGTAAACTAATCCATAAGCCAGTCAAGTTTTCACAAAATGATATAACATTATGCGTTGGATACATAAACTAAATAATTTAAATTTGAATATATATTTTTTTAACTTAATATAGATAGGAACAAGTGACAAAAATATAAAACCTAAGATAAAACCTAACAAAAAAAAACAAAAAGTTTAATTTAATTTGGTTTTATGATGTTTCTTGATGGCAGAAACAAATTGGGATAAACGTAAGTTAAAAATGTCCAAATCATTGTAAGTTCTATTAAAAGTCTCACAAGCTCTCACAACGAAGCGATTCTTTGCATAATTGGTCCCACAAAAGGGAGGAGCAAATGTTGATCTAATAGCTCGTAAACCAACCTTCGTGCATTTAAAACCAATTTTACCCAGTAAATATGAGGAATTAAAAATTTTGTAAAGAAGAATGACGTCACGCTGTTCACGTCGCGTTCTAAGGTCCAAGATATCCGGAATCTTTCCAAATCTGTAATTAAGTCTTCTAATGAATTTGTTCTGGATTCGTTCAACAGCATCGACATACACAGCGGATCATATGAGATGTGATCATTTTTATTTTAATGATCACATCTCATATGATCCGTATAGTGCGCTATCATTAAAAATAATAGGACTTATTTATCATATGTTAAACTTGTAGCATGTTCTAAAATATAAGAATAACATGAACTTTTTGCAGAGGAATAATTATTTACTACTTTGTGTTAGATTTCAATTTAATGCATGCTAATTCTTATTTGCGACCACTGTCGTGTTTCCTTTGCAACCATCACTAATATTTGATCAGTTTTTCTTTGGACACTAACTTAGCTTTGTGGTTTGACTCCTGTAGGAGTTGCGAACTAAAAACTGGAAGGTAATGGAGGCGTTACAATCGGCCGAAAAGGCTCTGCAGACCAAGGCTAGCGCGATGCCGGCCCAAGACTCAATACGCGTAAGTCCCGTTTACATCGAACCATTGACCTTGAGCCCTACGAGTAATGCATCAAATTTGGTAAATGTTATGTACTAGGCTTGTAACTTAATTGCCTTTAATCTAAATTGTTTGGAACAAAAAAAATCGCCAATATAGTCACGCCCAATCGCCCATTCTTCTTCTTATCGTGTAGGTATAGTCAAGTGTGTGGCGAGTTTTCAAACCGCACAATGGCCTCTGACTTGGTTTTAACGACTGTAGTCAATCGACAACAGCCGGGACCGACAGCTTAACGTGCCCTCTGAAGCACGGAAACGCTCGTGATAAATTGCCACTTTGGTCACCCATCAGGTTCCCTGCCTCTGTGTACGTTGCTTAACCTCCATTAACACTTGATAATCTTCTTAATATATACAATTTAAGGTCCTAACTCACTGACTCAACAAAACCCAGTCCAAGCCCTTAGCCTTAGAAAGCCGAAAGGAACAAAGGCTCCTTTTATAACGGAGGCGAGGGATATGGATAAAGAAGGGGGAAAATAATCACCAATTATAAACCATCTAATGACTTCTTTATTCAAAATATATGATCGTATATCGAACTCACAGCCGACACATATGGCTGTCGTAAAAATATGGACACTAGCCTCTTACTGAGTGTTTTATTACAGTACTGAAATCGGAAAACTTCCTTTCCTAACATGCGCTGCGATTATATAAATTGGACTACATACTATGACTGAACTCACATACAGTGGTCACACGGCGCAATTGGATTGGTTGAATAGAAACATGAACTTGTCGGGCGATTTTTATACAAATCTAAAGATATAAATGACTATAGCGCAGCATAGTTTGAGTTTCTAACAATTCTAACTTCTAACAATTGAAAGATATGCGCGAACATACAAAAATAGTAGGCTAAGCTGAAGCGTAAACAGCACGAGTATATCGAGTATACTGATCTCGCAGTACATAATGAGCAGAGGAAACAAGGTCGTTACTTCTAGCGGCCTTCGGCATAAGTCATCATTTTCTTGCTCGCACGCATGTGTTGTCCTGTTTGTGACGTAAAGGACATCAGATCACATAACCCTAAAATGATCACCGCCCAATTTTTTTTTTCAATAAACAATAGACTATGTAAACTCTTATGGATAAAATAATTTAGGGATTTGTCAAACTTGATGCAATACAGTGTAGGGCTAGTCTGGCACGACCACTCTTTAAACGCGTGCAAAAAAAGATATAATGTATTGTGTTCTGTTTTCGTTGATAATTGAGTTTTCAATTTATTGTTGGGTGGTCAAATTTCCTAAATCCCAACCATCCTTTCAAAATTTTTTCCACAAAATAATGCATTTCCCAGAAACTTATCCCAATTTTATCGATATTTTTCCTAACGGTAACGTCACCAAAATGTTTTTGAGAAAATTATCCTTATTCTGAAAGTGTTTTTGATGATAATTTCTGCTTAAAAACAAAATAAATCAACAGATTGATACGCGATTTCTACTGTTTCATTTTATCACGTATAATTTCAATCCCATAGATACTGATTAAATTTCTGCCGGAACGGCTCCTTCTAACCATTTTGACGCATTTGTTCTCGACCACCCAACTGTTACTTTCCGTTACAGGTTAGTGATAGTGGCTCCCTTTTCCGCATTTAGGCTCTAAAGTGGCCCATATGCCTGTGGGACCGCTACTGGTTAAAGTAAAAAAATCTCGCGCTATTAAATAGGGGTCATGCTAGTCCCGCCGCCGCCCACTTAGTATGAATGTTGCGAGTTTCGCTTGTTTATCTAATTATCGCTCTCATTAAGCGATGAATGGGAAGACAAGTATCCACGCATGATCATACTAAACCGCTTAAGAGTCATTGAGCGCTTTAACATGAGGCGATTGGACAGCGCTAGACAACAAAGACCTATAAGATGAGCAAAAATAGGACACCACTTGAAAGTGATTCTACAAAAAAATGAATTAATCGTTGCGACGTGATTTATAAATAAAATAAAAAACTAAAGGTGGGTGGTTCCCTTCATCATCGTTGGATATAAAAGATTTGCTCATCAAAGGTACTCTTCTGTCTCGCGGCTGACTCGCCTAAAAGCAAAAGCTCTATAACCCAAGTATTTGAATTTTCGGTCTGTATGTAAAAACTTTGTCTATACATATAACAAATGTGATAAGACATTTTTTTCAATTACTTCGGTTTGCAGACTCAGAAATCCAATATCGTTTCTTTGGCCGGCTTCGCTTTTTCGCAAAATAGTTGATTCAAGAAAAATAAGTCATTGTTGCAAGCGCTTATTTATTTATAAGGAGCACCTTTTTTATATAGACTGTATCTCACTGACTAACAGATCTCATCATGAAAGTTAAATAAGGTCATGAAATGGCATTCACTGCCAAAATTTTTTGTCTTTTTAACGAAAGAACTTTTACAATTTTGTCTTTTTACAAATGTGTTAAATAAAATATTTCAAAATTTTTTGCGTCATTTCATGAGATATTTTTAATGGCTGAACCGGTAACAATCATACTAAAAAGAACTGAAAAGTGAGAATACAATTTATTTCACAGGAAACGTTAGCAAAGGCGCAAGAAGCACAATATAACGAAGTAGCCAATGTCCTTCGAGCTGTCTGTCCAGCCGTTGCTCCAAGCTCTAAGGCTGGTAAAGAATGGCTGCAGACCTTCGCAGACAACCTCAAGAAGGAACTTGAAAAGCGGGAATCAGAGAAGAAGGTTCTAGAAAAGCAGGCTGTAGAGAAACGAGTAGAGAAAGTAGAAGCCACGCCCGACTCGAGGGTCCCTGAGCTAACAGCTCAGAATGAACACTTACAAGGCCTTGTCGACAAATACAAGAGGATTATTGATGATACCGTAAGTTTAAATTAAAACTAAATTATTTTTTACTTCATGTTGGAATAATACGCAGTTAGAAAATAGTTCAAGTCGAGTTTCAAGGCACCTTTCCCCAAGGAGACTATATTTTTTTTTTCATATTTCGACCTTGTTCCTTGAGAAAAATTGTTCAGTTTCGTAGGCTGATTCACAGCTTTAATTTTCGCTAACTTTAAGTCACCCAATATTTAACATGATGTTACGAACATACAGGAGGGTGTTCTGAGCCGACTGCAGCAAAACGTAACGAAGGAGGAGCAGCGCTGGGCGCAGCAGCTCGCCGACACGCAGGCGCAGCTCGACGCGCTGCGCAACCACACGCTCGCGCAGGTACACACATACGCAAACACGCAAAGACACGGACGCACCCATACGTACGCAAATATACATACGCACACACGTACGCAAACACGTACACCGGACACACGCACGCACACACACGTACGCACACACACGTACGCTCACACACGTACGCACACACACGTACGCAAACACGTACGCCCACACACGTACGCCGGACACACACGCACGCACACACACGTACGCACACACGTACGCCGGACACGTACGCACACACACGTACGCTGGACACGTACGCTGGACACGTACACCGGACTCGTACACGCACACAAGTACGCACACAGACGTACGCACACACATGTACGCACACACACATAACGCAACAGCTGCACACAAAGACCCAACCTTAAGATCCTAACCTTAAACACATCCACATACTTTCCACGCGATGTCATATAAAGACACGTTTATACATAAAGATTTTAAAAGACAAAGTGGTGTTCTTTTCGAACTCGCACGCACGTATTTTCATATCTTACTGTATACCGTTGGAGGGTCACGTGGCCATTGACGCTTCAAAAGACTACTAGAGATATATTTTTTTTTTCCCATATATACTGTACAAGACTGTACATAGCGTATATAGCGTGTATACAGGGCTTAAGGTATATCTCTTTCAACCTCTCGGGTGGTTAATCAGTTCATGAAACTGAACAACTTCTCCAAGGAACACAGTCAAACTACGAAAAAAAAAATTTACCTCCCATACAAAATGTGCTATAAATTAATGAAGTTTGTATGGGAACTCAAATTTTTTTTTTTCGTATTTTGACCTATGTTCCTTGGGAAAGTTGTTCAGTTTCATGGACTGATTAACCACCCGAGAGGTTGAAAGAGAAATACCTAAAGCCCTGTATACACGCTCTGAAACACTCATCTATTTTGAGTTAAATTTGGATTGTCACACTGTAAAACTTTTAGATTACGTAGTAGTATTTTCTAAACAAAACATTTTTCTATAGGAGCCTCTGGCGTTCGCATACTCCTGCATAGAAAAGTCATTGCCTACCATCGTTGAGGAGGTAGACTGCAGCATACAATATTACTTGTGTGCTTTATTGTCATTTTGTGTTTCGTTTTTTACGGTTTGTTTTCTTTTCCCCGGTAAAAAAATGAGGCTAGTTCTCCAAGTTGGCATTGCAGTTGTAAACTGATATTTAGTCATTTTGACGCTGATTAAAAGTCGATTTTTCTTAAAATTTTGCGTAAAGTTTTGGTAAAAAAACAATCTCTTCAAAAAAGTGGTTTTACGCGTAATTTTAAAATCTTTTTCTTTTTAATTTTTCTGTATTTATCATTTTGTTAATCTTTTTATTGAAAAAGTATTAGAGATTTCAAAATAAATTTTCCTTGTTTCCTATTAATGATTGGTTAATGTTCACCAAATACATATACTGACTTGAAATACTAGCTTCATGTATCCTGAGCGTTAAATCGTTGGCTAAAATGGTAATAAAGAGTTGCAGAAGTTTTTCTGTCTTCTATATATTTTTACAAAAATGTGATCGTCTACTCTCGCTCTTCATTCTATGGGCTTTGTAGGTCTTTCTGTTCTATATCTTTTACCTATTTCTTATATGGGTGCCTTTAAATTAGTTAGCGTAACTATAGAGTGTGATCTTTTCCACGAAACTTTCCTTTCCCAAAGGAACCTATATGAACAACTTTTCCCAAGAAACTTATATGAAAATCTAAAAAAACAATTTCGACGTCTCACAGGCAAATCAGGTGATCGCATATTTATTTATTTTATTTTTTGAGCAAGGTTGTACACTTTTGTGGGCTGATTCACGTCCTTAATTTTTGTTAACTGTTTTAAAGTCACCCAATATTAATAAAATGTCGTGGCCGTGTCAATCTACATATTAGGCTATTTGGAAAGGTCCAAGCTTGAAACTTCCATAGAAATAAGGGCCGCTGGATTCAAGTTTAAGTAACTTTTTCCATTCAAACGTGATGAAGTGATCTTAAAACTGTACTGGGATATGAAAGTTATAATTTTTTTTTACTAATAAATTTAATGAAATTTGATTAAATATTAAGTTTCTCCGTGGCTTAGACTTTTTCAAAGTGATACTGATGTGGTGAAGGAATGTTTCTTGAAATCACAAGCGCGCGTGGATTTGGTTAATACACATGCATTTGTGATGTGATAATTTGCATGCGTGTCAAAAGATAAAGTTGCGAACGCGTGTACGCACATTAATACGTAAACGTTACCAAAAACAAGCAAGCGCTTGTTGATTACAGGAGCTCTATGATGCACTAATTATTATTTTTTTAATTAAAACGTGTTTTATCTAAACAGATGCAGAAGAAGATAGACTCCCTCCAAGAAGAACTACAACAGGCGAAGGCGGGTAGCCACAACCATAGTTTTGCTGATGCAGAGAAATTCACGGAGGTCAGTAGTTGAAATAAACCAAATCAAATTGTATGTAATTACTAAAATTAATAAATGTCCTTTCTGTATTTATATTAGTGAATGTAACTATTAATATAAAGTAAATCTTGTTTTCAAACTTGTCCTTTCTTTTTGTTTATTTCTTACAGGAACGACTAATGATGGCTGGTTTGTCAAGTAAACAAAATCCTGATATAAGCAACGGGCCGTTACAGGTGCGTATACATAAGGCTAAAGGTCTTAAACTCGAGGTCATCAGTGAGAAAGAATGTCAAATATTTTTCAAGGGCATACACGTAAATTCTAAACTAAACTCATTCTAAACTCACGACGCGATGCTTTTCTCTTAGCAAAAAATCTTAGATGAAATACAAGTACAGTGGTGATAAAAAAAACTTGAGTCTCTGTTATTGTACAGAATTTTCTAAGAGGAGCTGGCAGCTGTCACATTTCCGTTCTGAAAACTGTTTTGTTTTTTACCGCAGGTTGAATTAGAAGAGAAATAACAAATAGAAAAGGCAGGTGTAAGTGTAGCAGTGTCGAAGTGTCATTCCTACCGGGCGGCGAGTCGCGCGCGACTGCCGGCCGCGACCGGCCGCCATCTTGCGATTATAAGCGATGCTTCGTGACGAAACTCACGCGTTTTTTCTATGGAACTTTGATCTACTACACAGAAGTCATACAAAAAGCAAAAGGTAACGTTGTCGACTGTGTGACTAATTATAGTATTTGTTGATTTAACCTTGTCTTCTTGCCCTTTATATCTTCAAAAGGATTTCGAGCGTAAACTAAATTTTTGGTACTGTAAAACCATAATGTTACTCGTTACTTCGGCCTACAGGCGACCAAGTTATCCATTATGTTACAAAAAAGGAGCAAAAGTTAAAAAAAATGTTTTTATCGGATGCTACTTAGAACTAATAACCATAAATTCGTCTTATTAGGCTTTTCAGAATTACGGTATTTTCTGTGACACCAATAAAGAACAAAGTTCCATAGAATCTCTGAAAGTAATGTTAGGTGTAATGTTCAATGAAGTAACGAAAACTACCATGATATTCTGTCCAGTTATGAAATTTTCAAGCCATACACTTCCCAGTAAACATTGCAAAACATGCTCAACTTAGTGTAAGATTTATTTTAGTGTATTACATGTAATACGTTTGAAAAGACATCGTCGGCGCGGTTTTTTTTTTGAGAGAATTAGGTACATTTCACACCTTTTGGTGAAACCTTTTGATGACAAATCTTCAATGAGGATAAAATTAGAAAATAAACAAGTTTCTGTTTGACTTAAGATTTGTATTGGGAAGTGTAGTGTAGACTATCTCAGGTTTTACAAGTGTAAAATTGTTGTTACCTGTGTAAATTGGTTAACTGCATTAATTACATAAAATCTCAGAGTAGTCATGATGAAGATATTTCAGTGAAGTCAGGCTGTATGTAAACAGACTCCAACTCGTATCAACTTATGAAATTTTGGACTGTTTAAGTGCGATACGATAAAGGTTATTATTGTATAAGTATAAAACTGCATAGATTATAATCAATTTATCGTGTATAAACGCTTCCGATTTATTTGCAGCGTTTAATATTTTAGTAATTATTTAACAATTTTATTATTATAATGGGGCAATGATCGTTAGTATATGTAGCCAATTGTGATCTTGCAATTAAAAATTGGGGATTATTTTATACATTTAATAATTGTTTTAGTTTATTTAATGTCAATTGCAATAAAAATTATGTTTTAGTTTATTTATGGACAAATTAATATTAAATTAAATGTTTTATACAGCAGTCCACAAATGTGACCAATGTACCTTTAAATAATTATTTTATTTACAGCTTCCGAATTAACGATTTAATGTTTAATCTTACTGATTTTAAGGAATGTTATTTACTCTTTAGAATTAAATACTTACTTACATACATATTATTTAAAGATAATTTTGTATCTAGTGCATAATGATTTCTGTCAGTGCCTTAGTGTAAGATTGGGAAAGCAGCTGACTGTTTAATTTCAGGAAATGTAGTACCTAATGAATTTTAATTGCTTGTTAAAAGTAAGCCTTATCTAAATGTTATTTTATGCTGTATCGTATCATTAACGTACAGTCAGCAGCAGATATTAAGGGCACGCCATATATTCTCATGGTTAAACATACCTAATATAAAACTAATAACATTTGCACAACTGTGCTATTCATCTTATCCTGTTTGCTACGAAATATTTATGTGCATGATTGGTTAAAAAAAGTGTGTGTATAATTAAGATTGAAACGCACCTCGCAACAGCCGATAATACTTTCATTATTTAAATGATAAAAGTCACTTTAAATGTGTAAAATTATGTGGATACCTGTTTTGCTTAGCTTTGTTGTTGCTGACTATACGTGTACGAACGGTAACCTAAATTAGTGAAACACTGTGTCAAATGTCCTGGGAATATAAATTGCTGTAGAATTTAAAGCGTCACTGTAAAGTAAGCCACTTTGTATGATAATTAAATATTAGATAATGACATAAAATATTTCTTAAATTAAACTTTTTTTCATTCAAAATTCGTTATAACTTACACCTAAGGATTTAGCTGACCTAAATATTATGTCTTAAATGAAATATAAAATTCAACATTAAATGGAAATGACTAACATACCTACTCAAAGTTAAATGGTGACTTGTGACAATAACAATCACTATAGGAACTTGGGGTGTGAGTGGTTACTGTCCATAGGGAATTTCAGTAAACTAACAGTGAGGAAAACAATTGATAAGGGCTCCGTTTGGTTCCGACAAAGTTCCAGCTGCTATGCTTCTCGCCGCTATAAAGTTCTCCGTAAACAAAACACTATTGGAACTTATTCAGAAGATATACACTGATGATATGGCTGCATGGACATAGATTCCTTTGCCTTTCATTCATTCATGAACGAAAAGCATTAAAAAAGTCAGTGACAGATGGTTGCGCTGGGCCTTTGAGTATGGATATGTTTTATAGAGGGATTTTATCGATTAGAAACAAAACACCTATAGACTTTTCTTTCTACATATGCAATATGACCTAAGAGTGACAGAGTTAAATATATTGCATCTGTTACCTCTTCTGTCAGCCGTGTCGCCATTTGTGCTATAGTTACCTATTTATGCCTATCATATAGCAATAGTGATGTACTGAGCTAGCAACGGCTCAGAATAGCTGTTAATAGTACTAGTTATTTATAGTATGTTCATGGTAGTCGGGTAGTGGTAGGTAGTAACATTAACTTCGGAAATGGATAATTATTATTTAGTCATGATTACAAAAACAACTTTCAGGGTCAAATTGAATAAAATCATTATACTAGAAGTCTCAATAATAGACGTTTCGTCATGTATCTATGTATATTTGGATCAGGATCTTTTGGCCAGAAATATCAAAGGGCTCATACAAGAAGCTTATATCTCTTTACTATGCGTTTCAAATAAGAATAGCGCTGTCAAAGGCATTGCAAAATTCGCAATGTATGGAAATGTGCACGAACTTCACTAGTTTTTGGTACGTTTACCATACTAAATTTGACAGTTGTCGTGTGAAGTTAGCCGTTGGTGCGCTCCTATTCTTCTTTGAAACGCATAGTACGACCACTGGAGATTGCATCCCGAACTTAGCTTGGAAAAGAAGATTTTTACCCTCAAATCATAAAAATGTCACTGAACTCTCACTCAAACTTATACTGTTTGAGCGAAAAGGACAGTGACATTTTTTTGTCATGTTTTGGACAGTCATAATATCTTGACAGCAAGGTCATCGTTTTTTATTTCAAAGCATGCTTCGGCGTGCAATCTCCAGTGGTCGTTAGATATATAAGCTTCTTGGGCTCATATAACTCCCGTACCTTTCACGATCACTTTCAATGACAGCTAGCTGTCATTTAGGCCCATTAAACTTAGCAACTGCTGGAAATGACAACTACCTAGTGATCGTAGTAGGTGTTGGTCAAGAAAGTTCTAGTCGAATTTATATGGATCATGCGTGAACTGTGGTATGAGTTTGAGTTAGTACAGATCTCGCCAAATATCTAGTCCGCTCTAAAGTTGCCTCGCGCAGCTCTCCGCTGACCCCTTTTTTAGGGTTCCTTAGCCAAATGGCAAAAACGGAACCCTTATAGATTTGTCATATCTGTCTGTCCGTCCTACTTTTATAAAGCCACTTTTTTCCGAAACTATAAGAGCTATACTGTTGAAAGTTGGTAAGTATAATTATGTATTCTGAAGCCCGCTTTAAGATTTTCACACAAAAATAGAAAAAAAGAAAAAATTTTGGGGTTCCCCATACATAGAACTGAATCTCAAAAAAATTTTTTTCATCAAACCCATAAGTGTGTAGTATCAATGGTTAGGTTTTTAAAAGTGATATTGAGGTTTCTAACATCATTTTTCTCTAAACTGAATAGTTTACGCGAGACACTTCCAAAGTTGAAAAATTTGTGTCCCCCCCTCTAACTTCTAAAATAAGCGATAGATAAATCTAAAAAAATATATGATGTATATTACAATAAAACTAACAACGAAAATTGGTTTGAACGCAATCGGGCAAGTAGTTTTTTTAAATAATTTTTTTAGCATTTTCAAGATAATGCTAGTGCTACGGAACCCTTAGTGCGCGAGTCCGACTCGCAATTGGCTGTTTTTTTTTGCTATAGTGACGGTGGCGCGCTCAATGAGTATATAATCACTTACGTTTTAGTCGCGCTGTATTCAGAGCGGGCTAGATATTTGGCAAGATCTATAAATTAGGACTTGACAGGATGGTGAGAAATAAAAATAATTTTTACTGTGATGTAGTATAACTGTTTTATTTCAAAATTATTGACCTTTAAACAATATTAATTTAGTAAATTTATTTCTGATATTTTCTTTTCCAGCAGTAATTTTTTTGCATTCGTAATGTATTCTTGTTTTGAAATACAAATCAACAATCGCCTTAATCAGTAAATGCAAGTGATTATTGCTAACGCAATGCTCAGTGCTATGAGCAATCAGCTGCTCAAAAATATTTGTTTTGCCACACAAATTAAAGACTTTTAGAGTCATTTTCAATAATTTTTTTGGCCTACTTATTTCAGCGATACCAACAGTATAATCCATCTCGATAACAAGCTGGCTCAAAATGTAGGGAACACAATCGAGAAAAGTTTGTAGGTTTCATCTCTCCTCTTCACATGTTTGCAACATTTCTGTTTTAGTTGGTCATCCTTCGGAAACCTACAAAAAGTTATATTATGAGAGCAATACATACAATTCAAATTCTTTTTAGTTTCAACAGAGTAGGTTATCAATATTATCACGAACCGGGTAACGTCGTATCGCTATTAATATTGACGATATTGAAGTCGTAGCTTTATGAACTTTCCTAGGTCATCATTTAATTAAACCTGGATCGTGATGATATTGTTAAATGGCATCCTAGCGAACCTGTTATTAAACGTTCCGACCGAGTACAACACTATGATGGTATGTGAAATGTCAGTTGCGGGGATCTTTTTCAATAATATCGTAAGCAAATCAATATTTTTTAAAAACAAGGAAATAAAACACGGTCAATGACCATCATAACGTTCAAGTAACAATTTGACATGCTTTGCAGACCCTATCATGACTTAATGCAGGAGTTTTCTAGCATTTTACTGATTATTACTTACCGGTGGAACGATATTTTTTGCCCGTTTTCCGTCAAAACACCCATTTTACTTTTACAGCCGCTAGCTGCACATAATACAGTCATTTTTGTTTATAAATAATCACAAATATCACCACAACAATAAGTATTTCCCTGGTTAAATACCAAAAACTTCACACTTAGTAAAACCTCCAGCTGGATGACCGAGACTTGGCTTGTGGCGCGCGGCGCTTCAAGATGGCTTAGTTGTCTTTGGCTGTCTCTTTTTTTTTAATGGACGTACGCAATAAGTGTGCAAAGAGCAGCATATACGACTCTTTGCTCTTGCTTAAATTGATACCTCTATAAAACATATCCATACTCAAAGCGCTGGGCTGATACTATTTTCACTAACCTCCCACGGTCCGCTTTTCTCACACGAAAAGCGTTCAGTCAATAAAAAAGAAAGAGACCAAAGATAAGTCCATACAAAAAATGATTTTTTGTCTCACTCTATAGTTTTACATAGCGCCAAATAACCGAGTTGACAGATGTGTTTTTTCGGTTGTTATTAGTGACGAGTAAAACGAAACAAAAACTAATTAAATTACTATAACAGCATCTCGGTCTTTGTCATGAATGATTGTAGAAATCTTTAAAATTGGCCGCAATCTTGTTTGTTTTGGCTATTTCTACTAATACCTACTGCTGGTTCTACTGATACCTACTGCTGATTAAGCGGGGCGGCAATTTGAAAAATATAGATATTCTTAGAGGACACATGAGGATACAACAATGAGTATTTTAAGATATGGAAGCCAGCTGGATCCGACCCTTATCGTATTTTAGAGGTCAAATGACAACATCGATGATGTTTATTCCGTTCTAATGTCTTTTTAGGAATCCAATTGGGAGGGTGTAAGGAAGTGACATAAAAAACAAATCTTCACATCATCTGCTTTCTAATGACACCCTAATCATCAAAATCGGTTCAGTAGTTTAGTCAAAAGTTTTTTTTTCCATTTTAGAGGTTGTCTAGCTAGATGACTAGGTACTGAATAGTACTTACTGATTGCTGAAAGAAAATGATTTGGTTTGAGAACTAAAAGCATCGGAGAGTATCTTCTACCCTTCATACATACATACATAAGCTAACGCCTTTAATACCCATTGGAGTAAGCAGTGCATAAGGAGTCTTAGAACCACTTGATGCCACGTTCGACATACAATTTTGAGGGTTATTAGATGAACTAATGATGTATAAAAGTGAGAGGTTTTCAGACTTTCGCCTATAAACCTATAATACAACAAAACCTTCGCGTCCTAATTACTGACTTTTGTATATGCCCGGGAAGAGTTGGCAGCTGGTACTTTTTAAGTTTAACTTGCACTCCCAGTTCAACGTGGAAGGCTATCTTCTATTTCACTCATTTTGTCGTAGACACGGCAGCACATCTGGCTATACATGTTGTCCTTGACGTCGCCCTTATCTCGGACGTAATAGCGACGACATTCGTATTGAAAATGGTAACCTGACGTGCTGTTGTCTGTTATTAAAAGAACAAATTGTTCTAACACTGGTATTGATTCCGAGCTGATATCGCTGGAGCTTTTCAAAAGCTTAAACTATCTTCTTCTTCTTATCGTGTAGGTATATTCAAGAATGCGAGACGAACTTGGCTAACCCTGGTGTCAGAGTTTTCAAACCGCACAATAGCCTCTGACTTGGTTTTAACGACTATAGTCAATCGACAACAACCAGGACCGACAGCTTAACGTGCCCTCCGAAGCACGGAAACGCTCGTGATAAATTGCCTCTTTTGGTCACCCATCAGGTTCCCTGCCTCTGTGTGCGTCACTTAACCTCACTGATCGGTTGAGATCAGCGAGAGCCGCTGGGTTACGAGCGCTTCAAGCTTAAACTATAAACTTCTAGAAAAGCTTTCTGGGTGTCGAAAGCAGTCTTCTTGCCCCTGCCATGCTGATACCGCGTCGTCGGCTAGACGAGCAATTTCAAAAAAAATTGTACCCTATTGAAATAATAGTCCAATTTCTGAAATTTAAGTAATGGCCTATTTTTTGACACACATAGGGAGGAAATGTAATAAATTTTTTGAATATTTGATTTGTTTTACAAACAAATAGCTATTTTCAATAATACAGCGAAAATAGTAAAGGCACCTTGTGAGACTGACTCCATTGTGTGACTATATTTGAAATGTATTAAAAATATAACTAATCATCCAAAATCATTGTTTTTTTTTTTAATAAATGGATAACTCTGATATTTCTTGATTTCATTCCTTTCTTGTTAATTCTATTGTAGAAATATCAAGTAAATCTTGTTTCAAATTCGATTGTGTGACTATTGGTTCCCCTGCAGTATTATTTTTTTCGATAATTAAGACATTGCAGTGTTATAAGTTAATTTTTGTATATTTTTGAAAAGATTTTAATGTCCAGTTACGTTTTTTGTTTTATTTTTGCTGATAAGAGTCTTAATTTGCGAATTATCAATAATTTATTAGGTCACATCGAGGGGGACAGTCACAAAACCGAAGTATAAAAAATTCTAAGGCTGGGCTTACACAACATGATACCTCCCAAAAAATACGAAATATAACTAAGTAGCGAAAGGCACTCAGTAATAATACTAATGAACCTACATGTAGTAATAAACCTACCAGGGATATTAAAAATATTAAGTTATATTTAAAAGACCGAAATAAAATACTAAATAAAGTTTTTTTATACAATCTTTTTATTAGGATATTAAAAATATTAAGTTATATTTAAAAGACCGAAATAAAATACTAAATAAAGTTTTTTTATACAATCTTTTTATTATTAAGAAATTAATGAACTTATGACATTATTTATTTTCTTTTCTAAACGACAGCAAAATGACAATAAAATATATACGTCAATAACAACGTGTTTATTGAGAGATTTATTGGTTTTATTTTTATCCCAATTAAAATTGGTTGTTTCCAAACTTTTGAATGATAGTGTAGAGATCGGAAAAAGAATAGGTTATTTATGACTTTTCTTTACAAGCAGTTATTAAATAAATCATAACTTTTTTTTTTCTCTGAATAAATATCAATATGATTATGATCACTATTGATACATACATAAAATATAAAATACATTACAATTATTTTCATTTCATTCCCATACAGCCATTAAAGTAGCAGTTACGCCATTAGTCGACATTTATTGTGTCGTAACGAAATTTATTTGAAACAGCGTTCCGTAGCATAACGTTGCCGTTTCGTCTTGAGTTTCGACGCCGTTTCGAAAAGTGGGGAATAATCGTAACAGTAACTTTCAGTTGCATTGCCCCGTTCGCCGTGTCGACACATCGCGACTTATTGCTTACTTCTATCGCGTATTCAATCATTCAATTAGTCACTTACTCGTTCCGTTCATTCAGTAATGAAGTATTTCGTTTTACTTTTTCGTGGAAGTGTCATTTAATTAAATCGCCGCCATCAGAGAAAAATGTGAGTATAATTTTCTTTAATTGATATTTGCTTAATAATCAATCAAAAATACTCTGCGAAATGAAATTCATCGTGGAGTTTGAGGTCGCTTAAACAAATTCACTAATGCGCCCTTATGATTTTATAAAACAGTGCAAATGTTTCTGGTATTGTTGTTTAATTTCATTACAAAAATCTACAAAAGACCGTATTTTCGAACATCACAAAAGATTTTATTAACACAGTTTGTATAAATGTAATCAAAGTATATTCTAGAAAACTGATATATTAGGTATTATGTAAAATAAAGTGAAAAAATATGAATTTATTTGGGAGATAAAACTCAACACAATGTTTCGTAACTGTGTTTATAAGTGTCGGCATGTGTTGAGATCCGTTACAGTGCGACTTTTTTTACAAAATGGTGTTTTGCTATTTTTCTGTTTACAGTGGTTCTCAATATGCCGTACAAATTGGTTTTGACAAAAAAATGGGCCCAATGAGGAAATATCTGCGGTGTCGGAGGGGACCAAGTTCGATATCAAAAGAAAAAAAATCAAGCTGTTCCATAAATGTGTGTCGAGCAGATCTCGAAATTGGTCTTATAATGAATATTACACTACAACAGGTTTTGCGTACTTGTAGTTAAACGTTTTAAATTAACCTTATAACTTATAATGTTGATAAAATTGGGATAAAAATTTTGCTATCATGGTACTTTAATGAAAATAGTTTGCATTTTATACATTGTAACGTGTATGTTTTTGATTCTCCTATTTAATAATTAAGTGCAGTTGCATAAACATTTATATGTGAAGATTTAAAAGGTTTCTCGAAGAAATTAAACTTTTTTTTAATACTTTTTCCTTTGATTTTTATTTCCCCTTGATAGCGCAAAATCCTTAGGCCCTAGCCAAGATGCCATTTCATAATTTCTGTTGTATATCTGTTAAAATGTATGGGAATGACAGATACAACAGTAATTAGCCTCCATAGATTAACATATTAACCTCGAATCTTGGCTAGCAATTTGTTAATCTATGGAGTCTAATTTATGTTGCATAATCTGTCATTCCCATACATTTTAACTTTCTATACGTTTTCCGCTGACACTCACGCGAAATGAAATGGCATCTTGGCTAGGGCCCCTGACCTCACAGATCTGAGACTAGAGCCAGATTTCTTTTTCAGTAACGTAATCTGTGTATAAAAAAATTAAGTGTTTCACCTCTCACCTTTAATAAAACACCGTGCAGGGGAGGGGTATCGCATATGAAACAGCGAATTTTAACATTGATGATATGATTTCTGATTAAAATTCCATCTTTCAGCAAAATCAAAACCTCATCTACAAATGGCTGTAAAAATTCATTAACAGGTTGGTTTTGTGCTACCGTGGTATATTGCAACAACTAACGGTGAAATATTTTTTTCATTTATTTTGCACAAAATAGGCCAAAATTGATCTTTAGAACTTTTGGCTATAGGCAAACCATCTATGTTGAATGTTAAACATTGTATTAGTAGGTAGCTGCATCAGACTTTTAGAATAAACTTGAATTATACTATTACATAGACCATTGTACCAATATTTTCCACTTCTCATGGCGACAATGTTGTTTATCCTGGGAGTTTGTAATAGACTTCTGCTATCTTTTGGCAAAAAATCCATATTTGGCATACTTCTTAATATTCCTAGTAATCCATTCAAAGCGTTTTGGCGTATTTGATCCTGTAGTGCCCATTGTTGAATTTTAGATTTTAAAGTAACTTTTATGTCTTCATCCAGATCAGCGATATCAGAATTTGATGATTCATTATCATCGCAGTTAGATAATATTTGACTAAGTGAATCCATGTCATTTTCTACAGTAACCGAATGTCTGGACATATCAGATAGTTCTACGATATTGACTTGATTTAAATTCTAAGTTTCCAGTTTCTTGACGTGATGAAGAATTATTCATAATTTTAGAATTCGTTTCTTGACTTACATCACTTGAGGTAATGGGCAGTGGCAGCGTATTTTCTGAATCAGCTTTTTGACTTGCATCACTTGAGGAGGAGGGCAGTGTAAGCGAATTGTCTACAAGAAATTTTAAAATGGCTGTCATAATTTAAGAAACAATTTGTATTCAATTATTAATGAAAAGTCCTGACCTGCTTGTCCTTTTTCTGAAATAGATCTCATCTTCACTTTTCTGTAAAAGCTCGACGATAGACGAAAGCGCTTCGGTTGCTTATAGCTCATTGTTAAAAAAGAACAATAGTTTTCTGTAACACCTAAATATTGAGAACCAAATGTTTTCTGTTTGGTCAAATCCAGCACTTTATTGTCGTAACCGTTACGATACTATGCGTTACTGCAAATGTTAACTGTAACTTAGTTTCGACAATGCGTCGACAATTTAATCTTAATATTTACACATAAATTCGATGTACACATAATGTGTCGAGAATGAAAATTAAAAAACCAATGTCGTAAGTTGACGACACAGGGACAACACATAGTTACTGTAACATTTTTCAGTGCAAAGTGTTGACGCCGTTACTACTCGCTGCAACCAAAATCCACACAGTAATAGAGTTCAGTAATAGTTACGACACTGTTACGGTATATTGCTAATCTGCGACTTTTTGAAAATTTTGCTACCGAATGTGGTTGTATGGGTTGCTTACCCTTTTTGAGGAACACAGGACCACAAATTCTGTAAAAGACAAAAACACCACATGTATCCCTAGCTTAATAATTCCGTCATCTAGTGACTATCCATTCCGACCTTAGGTGACCGTCACACAATGGAAGTCACATGTTCGTTCCGGAAAATATAAAAAAAACACAAAAAATACAGATTCAAATCAAACTTTATCAAGTAAAGTTTAGAGAAAGCAACGCAACATTTTGGACTTTTTAGAATAAAATCTATCGCAATACAAATCTTAGTATAGTAGAAAATGGTCACTTTACCTGAAAAAAAATATTCTCTGCAACAGTCCAACCAAACGTCTGCTCCCGTAGCTTGATAATTTGACACTAAAATCGAAATGATGGCGTCCGACCTATCAAATAGGGTAAAGTGTTGCCATTTTCACAAAAAAACCTGTTAATTAGTATTTTTTAAAGAACATGAAAATTGATCACACAACCGAGGGTTCCGGAATGATCGTTTTCTTGGGACATATTTTAAATGCTTTTAAAAGTAAAAATATAGGATTCAGTAATTATTTAGTGGTTCCAAAATTGTAAATTGAACCTAGTTCTATATAAAAATAGCTAAACACATGAGTAGTGTTGCTATTTAGCTATAATAATCACCCTTTTCTTAGGCGAGATGGACGAGGGACATGCAAAAAGACTACACCTTGCAATAAAAAAAAATAAAAAAAAAATATTTCAAAAAGTTTTAAAATAATATAAATATTACAGGATAAACAAAATAAAACTTTCAACAATATGAAAGCAGATGCTTGTTTATAGTGCGTAAATTTTATTTTTTATCCCACTTTGAATGTGAAGGACACGCCAAAACACAGGGGTACAATTTTTTTTAAAATTGCTCAGACACAGTGTAGCATCCGTAAAAGGCATGGAAAATAGGCATATTCATGCATTGTGTTGGATTAGCTACCAGTTTAAGAATAGGTATGCCTATTCATAAAGTGCATTTTTATGAATAGAATAGAATGCCTGAAACTTTACCCAACACCAAAGCAGGCGCGGTCGCAGCCAGAAATTTTGGAGGGGGTCACTCACCCAATTCACAACTAAGTAGACAGCCTTTATCTTGAATCTTTACAATAAACCGACAAATTACATTATTAGAATATTGTTATACAATCTTTATCATAACGACGCATATCGATTTTGCTAGGATTACCAAAACTACGTAGTTCGGTTCCTTGTTTCTAAACTAGATGTCATTTCCAAGTTATTTTGGCCATCGCGCGTAGTTCATAAAAACACCACTAGATGTCAGCAAACTATAAATTTATCGCGGTTAGGGGATAGCTAGAAATTTCCTTTTATTATTTGGCAAATTTTTGAGATTTTTCAATTTGACCTTAGATTTTGGGGGGGGTCATGTCCCCTGTGACCCCCCCCTTCGGACCGCGCCTGCACCAAAGGTAATCTATAATTCTTCGGGAGTATTTTGGTTGAAAAAATGCAAAGTTATGGGAGCCAGAGTCCGACTCGCATTTGACTTTTTTTTGTTATAGCGGTAACAGAAATAAATCATTTATGAAAATTTTAACTCTCTAGCTATATCAGTTAATAGGATATAGCCTGGTGAGTAGTGACAGACGAACGGACGAACACACCCTTTGGATACGGAACCCTAACAAGTGGCTGTATAATGAATTACTCCTTTGCCAGTGTTAAATATAAAAAAAAGTGTGGCTGTACATTCATGTAATCCTTTGCCAATACTAAATTTAAAAAAATAAAGGTCAGTAGAAATAGCCTCGTCGGTTGCGCTGCATAGGATTTATTTACATAAGCCTATAAATATTGCATAAAATGTCTGAAGCTGTGGTAAAAAACATTGATAATGCTTGCGAAACCGCCGAGGAATTCACGAAGGTTTATTACAAACACGTGGACAATAGCCGACACTTAACCTCAAAGTTGTATTTGGACACAGGATTATTAGTGTGGAACGGTAATGGAATCAACGGTAGTGATAAAATTCAGAAGTTTCTTATGGATTTGCCGGCAAGCACTCATATTCTGAAGACGTTGGATGCTCAGCCAATAGCGGAAACCATTGTGGCGAGCAAGTTAACCTACTTGATCCAAGCGTGTGGAGATGTTACTTACCAGAACGACGAAACAAAGAAACCTTTCCAGCAGACATTCCTCATCGTGGCCGTTGAAGGCAAGTGGAAGATCGCCTCGGACTGCTTCAGATTGCAAGTGCCATACAACTAGTGCTTACATTTTAAATTTAAAACAACCAGACAAGTGATTCTAGAGTTAAGTAAACTACGCGAGTGTTTAGAATATTTCTAATTGAACTATCCCTGAGTTGAACTATGTAGCAACCCTGTTTTGCCTTTACAAAAAATTGTAATGTATATTATATGAAGCATAGAAACTGATGCAATTAACATGCATCCAGTTACACGGTATAAACTTGTAAAATTGTACTTGCTTCGAATTGTCGACATGGAAAACGTTAACACAATGTTACATTTTATAACAGTATGTATTGCCCAATATTGCAGAAATTGTTGTTGCATTTATGAGTCCTGTGAAATAGGATTTAAATTAAATTAAGGAACTAAATTATAAAAATGTTTTATTCATAAAAGACCAAATTAAAAAATATACAAAATATTTCCATCTATGATAGTGTTTGACCTCTTGATGCTCTGCCTACCCCAGTATGGAATAAAGGTGTGAAGTATGTATGTCATTTAAAGGTATCCTACTGCACAGGAAAATCACTGTTGAAGCTCGTCAGATCTTTGAATATGTTCCAAGAAGTTTATCACAATTTGGACAGTAATGTTCAGCTTTCTTGAATGGTTTCAGGTAATATGGCAACAACCCAAGACAACAAACTAAGCACCAGCTGAAACATAAATGTGTTTGTTTTATTTTAAAACTAGCTTTCCGCCTGTATGGACTACAGGTTATGTCGTGACTAGCCGTCGGATAAAATGTAGCCTATAATATACTTTCTAATCTATCTCTGTACCAAATTTCATCAAAATTGGTTCAGTAGTTTAGGTGCAACAGATAGAGTTATTCTAAAAGTTCACTTATACATTCTAACTGATCAGTTTTGTTTGTATACAATATAATTTGTCCAAACAGGAATCTCTCCAAAACAGAATCTGTCAAAAAATGAATCTGGCGAAAAAGGCCTAAATCTCTATAATATTAGAAGGTATTTGTTTCCCATGTTTAACACCTCAGCACTTGTAAATAAATAGAGCAGTTAAACTTTCCAAAATTATTTTTGAAACTTGACCCACTTTAACATATGTGTAACTTACCTAGTAAATCCACAAATAAATCCTGCAATCAAATGTGTCTTCCGTGAATTAACATATTTCACTTTAGTCAGAACCCTGTCCCCACATTCAGTACAGTTGAAGTATGTAGGACTGTCTTTTAAGCTTAATGGAAGTATAAGAGTTTGCTGGATCACAGGTTGATGATTAATAACATCAGTTGGCGAGTAAGGTGGTGGTTGTTCACGGCTCGCATATTGATATTGTGGTGAAAGCTCTGTACCCGATGGATTCACACCACTCTCACTAGGCATTGTCTTAGTAATACACAAACTTCACATATATCCTGTTTTCATAAATATCATATTGATCGATCTATTTCAAGTGAGTTGATGTACGTGGTGTGCATTTTATCTGACAAGTATTGGTATCTTTATCTTATCTAGCATTTCATACTGATAACTAAACACTGTTGTACATACAATCCTTTGTTTTTGAACAGAGTTAGATAACACTTAAATAAGTGTGAGGACCAAGATGATAAAGTAATAAATGAAAAAAAAATACATATTTTTATGAAAGCTTTATTTTTTGTAAATTATATACATACTAATTACTATATAGAGATATTCAAGATGCACAGAGTTCAAACAAAAATTGGACTAATGAAATAACACACATTCAAGACAAATAAAATAGTAAAAGGTTTTGGGGCTAGTAACAATTCTATTCTGCACCATTTATAATATAATTAACTGTAGCATATTATCTACTTACTGTATTATTATATTGACACCATTACATGTGATAAAGTAACAACACGGCACATTCACTGATTGAATTAATTAGGTATTTCATACTATCAAATACAAAAAATATTTTTATTCTTGAATATATTCTCTAACTTCGAATTTCATCTACTTTACAATGGACATGTTACTCTTACATAACTTGGTGTCGCTTTCTTGATTCCATTCAGTCTAACATCAGTCCTCAAGTTGAAAGCTGTGACAATAAGAGCTTAATGTGATTCAAATATTGAGTTTTGAAACATTGTAGAGGAAAAAATGCAATGTACACATTGACCTCCATCAGTGGCGTGCATTCCATACAAGCAGAAAAGCAGTGCCTACCCTAGGGTATTCAAGGAAAATATAACAAAAATTAAATATATGTATAATGTACACTAACGATCACAGAATCAAACGAATATAAACGTTTTACTAAATCACGTTATCTACATTATATTTTTACCGAATTTAAACTTTTTCAAAACAGCGCCATCTAGTTTAACATTAGAACTAGTAAGAGAGAGCCGTGCCGCTCGCCGCCCCCGCTAGATGGCGAAGCTTATAAGCACTCGTTTGAAATGCCTTTTTTGTTGAAAAATGCTGGCTTCTGATTGGCTGTTTCGCCTCCCCCGCGAAAAATTAACGAACTGATTGTATGGCGAAATAAGCTCTGCCTATAAAGCGATGCTACCAAATTGAGAAGTGTTAATATTTGGTAAGTTTGGAAGGGCTGTTATTGATTTTTAATTTTGCGGCATTTTTTTACTTATTGTTTTTCTTTTGCAACTACGAACGAAAACTTTTGCAAATTATTGTTTTATCAGTTTATAGTGATTATTAGACATTTGTTTAGAACAAAATGAGTACAAAAGTTGTGAAAAGTGTGGTGATGATGTTTGTTTGCCGAAACTGCGTAATTTTTCAAGAAAAAGTAAACATTATCGCAAAAGGCCGAGTAAAACATTTTAATACTAAAATATACGACATTCATAATAATTGGCTCACGGGCTGTGTGCATACTAAGCGCTTATTTTGTGTTCCGTGCATTTTGTTTTCAAATTGTTATACCTACATATAAAAGTTTGGAAGCACAGGTTATTTTGATTTGAATAACCTTAAGTTGTTTTAACTAACATTCTTAAATCTTAACAATTTTCATCACTAAAAGTTCACTGCCTACCCTGCCTAAAATGTTTATGCACGCCACTGACCTCCATTATACATAATGGAAAGTGGGCACTTAATGCGCAATATAGTATGTTTTAAAAGTTTGGAATGTGTAATGCACATGGTGTTACTGTTAATGTTTGTTAACATAGTTTCTATTGAACACCATATTCAATACTAAAATTAACATTGGAAAGTTTTTTATACAGTATCTCACAAAAATAAATACTAAACTTAAAACTTGAATAAAACAAACAAGGTAATAGGACACAGTATGAATGACAAAAATGAAAATAATATCAAACAAGTTAATAATTTAAAGCTAAATTCCAATAAAATACATAAGTGCTACTGATTTAACACCCTCATCACAAAATTTTGTGGAATAGTATACCTGTCATCTCACCTAAGCAATAATGAATAAGTACTAAGTAAGTTTTTCCATCATAGATCAACTTATTTAGATTAATATAAAACTAACTTTTAGGGGGATTACAGTCAATGTAAAGATGACAAATACTAAAATAATTTAAACAGATTTAAAGAACATCTGGAAGATTAATCGGTGACAGTTACTGTAAAGAAACTGGCATGACAAGACACAACCACTTAGAGAATGTGGTTGAAAAACAACATACAAGTTCAAAAAATCTACCGACAGTTGGATAATGGCACTGAAACAACATTTCAAAGTTTGAATTTTGTAAAAACCCTATAGATAATGTAGGCCATTTCTATTGTCAATGAGTCCATTCAGGGATTTGTTTTAGCATTTGTTGTTTTTGCCAATAAAAGTGTTGCAATTGGGGCAGTAGTGCTCAGCATCTTTGAATGTGTCGAAGCAATATGGCACCAGACCTAGGCAGCACAAAGAGCAGACCCTGAAACAACAGCAACAGTATGTAAAAAAAATACACATAGACAATATACCTTCGTGCGATTCTTGCGCACCTGTGTGTGCAGGATTTGTATCGCACGCACCGTAAACAAAAGTGCGACGGGTTAACCACAAGTCTGGAAACAAGTACCATTACTCTTTATGTCACTTTGTGGTAACAAATGTTGACGACTGATATTGCATTAGCTGTTTAGCAAGCATATTTTCAGCAGAAGAACCAAAATTATTTCTTGCTAAAGATGAGTAAGTATAAAGAATACAACCATAAAAATTTAATTTAATAAAGTCTGTAAAAAAATACATTTTAAAATTAGCCTTGGAACTAAACAGTAAAATTATAAGAAAACTAATGACTAGCATGATGTGAAATAACATGTAACTGATAACTTTTATTGTGCAATTTTAATAACATGAAATGGAATAAGTAATAATAATAAACCTAACATACCTTAACCATTAGTGCATGGGAAATGGGGATGAAAATTGGTTGTCATATGTGTCTTACTGTTGCAATGATAATGAGCACATTAGAAATTAATCCATGTATCCCATACGGAAAGTAGTGTACCATTACATTTAGAAGAAATATGATCTGTTATTAACAGCTGATTTTTGTAGATTTTTCCTCGATGTTATGTTTATCATTTTCCTTGAACTATGTAGAATGTTTTAACTATCATACTCACATGGTAATGACGCAAACGGATCCAGCAACAAGATGGGTGTGCCATGCAGTCGTATATGTAACTCTGGTGGTGACGAGTTTGCCACAGTTGAAGCAGGTTATGGTAGTGGGCTCACTGCCGACGGCTTGTGGCACCACGATTCCCACCGGCATGGCAATGCCCTGTGCGCCGAGGTCGACTCCAGCGGGCTGCGCAGTCGTCACGGTCGGCGGATGGGGGTACACTCCAGTCGGGGTGAACTGCTTGGGATAAGGCCCAGGTGCAAACCCCGCATCCCCCATTGGCGCTACGAACCCATATTGAGGATTGCCAACAACGGCAGAGTAAGGCGGCGGAAGGTCGTTCAGGGCCGAGGGCGGTGGCACAGCCCCCATAGCCGGAGCGCTCGCGCTCGCACCCTGATTGCTACTCGCCATCGTATTCTCAATACACTCTCTTTCTTAGCACTGTTTTTCACAAAGACACAGATTAGTCTCGAGCCGCACTCGATGGCGGCTTGTAAACTGTAAATTTTACAACGCAATACCTACGTATAAAAGAAAAACCTGGAATAAAGAAAAATATCTATCGAACGAATGACTACAATGACGTCACTTTCATATGACAATTAATGTCAAAAACATCCGCGAGTTTAGGGTTGCAAATTATTCAACTAAAAAGAGTAGGAATAACATTGATATAATTATATGAGGAGTAATAAGTATTTTCAAATATCGACAGTGCTCTTTGTTTCAGCAAGCTTAGTGTTTCCGAAATTATAACAAAACACCAATCGAGTATGTAACTCTACATTTTAAATTATTATCAGAGACATGTCGTTGCATTCGCAAAATCGATGAATGCCGAGACCCAACAAGAAATTAGAAGCATTTGGAAATGAATCTTAATCATTGGAGTCGAAGCACGAAGTCGTTCAATATATTTAAAACCAATTGGAAATCCCAAAAGTCGAGCTCTTACAGGAACTGAATAGAAATTATATTGTAGCCATAAGTTTTGTTTATACTCCGCACGTAAGACGATCCAATCCGATTCTTTCAATGGCGGTGGCGAGCACATAACGGCACATTGACGAGATAAATTGGTACACAGAATGACTGCCTATCGCTGATTCAAATGGCAGTTTTACGTAGAAGTAAGCACAGCTAAGTAAATTTAATCCAAATTTAACACAGATAGCGATATTTGGTCTAATCTGGCAACACTGCAAACACATGTCGGCAAAAAGACTCGTTTCCAGGCTTTGAACCATTTAAAATAATATAAAGTTTAAATGCGAAAAAAGACCAAAAAAAATCCCTATTGCTCACATTTATGCAGATTCCAATATTTAGAAAATGAAAATGTACAAAATAGCATCCGCAACTGGCTTCGTCATAACAAAAAACTACGACAAAAAAATAGGTAATCCGCAACATGCTTCGTCAGTCCCGATCTATATCTATAAGTTACTCTATGTCGATATCCTAACAAAAAGATACAAAATTAAACCCCAGTCAAATAAGCCTAAGTTCGCCCAGTTCAAAGGTTTCCATGATACTACTGGCCACCTTACTGCGTTGTATGGCCAGCGAAATCCTTTGAACAAGGTATCTACGTTCTAGAGCGTAAGTCGCCAGTTTTTTGGTACAGTCAACAGCACATCAGGCTACCACAAACTGTCAAATTTCACTAATGCATAGTAAACTCTAATGCTTGAAGATAAAATTTAAAATCAAGTGAAGAAATTTGACAGTTTTGGATAGCATGATGTGCTGTTGACCTTACAAATGCTCTACCATTTTTTTTTAATTCCACGCAACACAAAAGTAGCTTAAATGTATATTTGTACTCGTACAGTTATTCAGCTTATTTACATACCTTTGTGAGAGTCTGGTGTCCATACTAGAATAAAAGCGACAAACTGCACGGCATCCGTGCCCCAAGTCCACGTGGACTCCACTGGAACTGGTACAAATAAATAAGAGGAAACGGACGACATTGGGGTTACAGGTTACCTTACTATCCGTTACAAAAATCGACATCAATTGATCTTCCCATACAACATGTATTCAGGCTGATCTTGGATCTTGGCCTCTGACAAAAAAGTGCGCCATTCCATCGTGTCTGATGCCAAATGTGACCAGTCGACTTTTTCAACTCCTTTAGGTCTTTTTCGACTTAATCTTCCCAGAGGTATCTTGGACAGTCTCTATCGGGCGGGGTGCCCGATAGAGACCAAAGATATGCTTTTTTGACAGCGCGATCTTCTCTCATCATCTACGTGGCCAAACCAACAAAGTACAAAGGATAATGAATTCTAAAAACCAAAAGAGTAATATTGGGTTGGGCGTCTTTATTAGCTATCAAAAATTAAGGATGTAAGTAAATCACAGTACCTATGAAATGTCGAGTTTTTTTTTTAATTTCTTATTTCCTTGGGGAAAATTGTTCAGTGTCATGTGTAGAATAAGAATAACCCCCTGAAGTTGCGCTAGCTAATTTAAAGTCAACCCCATATACACCAAATGCACCCTTGCGAAGCTGAGGCGGGTCGCTACTTACATTTTTTTCTGTAATAGTAGCAGGCCGTGTACGATAGTGACAGCGCCGCGCCGCGACAACACCGGTCCTATGTCAAAATGTCAACATTGAGAACGCCATAGGGCGAGCAAGCATTTGCGCGGGACCTTCGCGCAATCAAAGTGAAGTTTCAGCGTGAGCCGAGCCTGAGTTTGTCGTTATCGTGCTACAGCTGCAGGTAATTTCACATTCATGATTAGCTTAGCTTATTCGTCCACACAGATGGTTAGTATTAGGTGTTTTGACACGCATGCATGGTATACATAACAACAAAACATCCTTTGCGTATGCTTATCTTCATTTTACCATCAAATCACATAAGCACTAAGAGGCAGTAAGTATCTTATTCTCCTTTTCGCACACTCTTGTTCAGATGTTTCAAATTCATTAAAATTAATTCCATCGATAAATTTGGAATACCTGGGAACTGAACACGGAACCTCTCTCTACATTTGACGGGCGCACATCGGCTGCACTTGCAGTAGAATTGGATAACAGTCTGGTTTAGTGGTGGGTGGTGTTGGGTAACAGCGACGCACGCGCAGGCCTAACCGGCGTCAGTGATTCGAACGACCCCAAAACGCGCGCGCGGAGCGCTTGTCTCGACGACAAACGAACACAAATTGATATCGTTTTTTTCGCCTTCAATTCGCTCTTTGAAATAGATACTAGTTTCATTTCACTAGCGACACAGAAACATAAGTTGTTACAAGGAGGACCGACATTGAGAAGGTATTGTTTGTTAGTAAAATTATGTAATTTACAGCTTTGTATCACATACGAGATATGTTTAAGAGGAAATGTAGATGTAGGCTTTATCTGTATGTGCAAACATTTTCTCTTAAAGTTTTCAATTATTTTTCCAAAATTATGGTATGAAGCTTTAAGCTCATTATTCAAGATATAATACAAATCTGAATGAAAATATGAGTGATTAGCTTATAAATCGCACTATATTTTTCTTCTGATTCTAACTTATTATAGGCAGTTTATTATAGGTATACATAGCCACCTATAATACATAGAACATAAAAGGATGCCTAAATTGGGCATCCTTTTACTCTAATTTCGAAAGTCAATCACTGTAGATAAGACAAGAAACTATGTAGTATCTAGATATATGTACCTACGAAATAGCGCGATAGATAGAAACTCTTTACTGTACACAGTCACAAAAAAGTTTTACATAACTAAATACGCAAAGGCGGCTTTATCGCTAAGGGCAATCTCTTCCAAGCAACCCTTGTTTTAGGGACAATTTTACGAAAGCGTGGGTTGTGCAGGGTAATACAAATATTCCATAAAGTTCCATAAAGGAAAATCTCTCTTCTAATTTTCAAGGAAAAAAATAACACAATAAATAAACATAGAACATTACATACTTTACGAAGTAAATTGCTGAACGCATCGTATAGTAAATTGTATCGATTTCATTTATTTAATCCTCTGTAAATGTCTACCTACATACCTAGTTCTTTCCCACCGATTTTGTATGAAAAAGCCTCGTGATGACATTACTTACGATTTTAAAATATACTTTTAAATATTATTTTGTAAAACTTGTCTCATAATTTTAACAACGTTTAGCATTAAGTTTGACTGTTATGTGGCCACTGATGAGCATGGGTAAATGCGCTATCAGCTGACGCAGTTTGTATGAGAAGTCAAAATTTTTTTTTCATACTTCGACCTTTGTTCCTTGGGAAAGTTGTTCAGTTTCATGGACTGATTTACCACCCGAGAGGTTGAAAGTGATTTACCTAAAGCCCTGTATAAAAATGTTACCTACCTATTATTAAATTTTTTAATTGTAACATTCATTTGTTATGCTGTTAGTTTGCCTATTAATAAATAAGCATATTACTGCAATACAATTATTAATTATGTACCTACTTATTCTGATTTGATACTATTTATTCCAATAATATGCTATGTAAGCATTTGCTTCAAAACGCGTCGCGCGGTTGAGCGGTCTTGTTCTGCCGCAATGTGAATTTCATTAGAAGCAACTCTTGCTTGCATTCTTTTACCTACTAACATTCTTTCGAACTCCACTCTACTGTTAAGACAGAATACATAATTCTAATTACCAGATTGATCATATTACCGATATAATATCAACAATCATTTTATTATTGCAATAGATTCTTGGCGTCTCTGCAATTTAAATTTTGAATGAAACGAATGAAAAGTTTATTTCAGAACTATAGGTAATTTAAATTCATCTTATTTAAATGAGCGAATCTGTAGTGGGTGATTTTACCCAAGATGCAGAATAACCGTCGCCAAGGAACCCCATTAAAATGAAAATTCTCATACTAAAAAAAATCTGCTGATCGCCCTACCCAAATTGCAAGGAAAACCGAATTTAATTCTTATAGATAGGTACGCAATGCTATAAATTATAGTCTCAATAATTCTCTTTCATTTGTTTGATATGTACTGTGCTAGCAAAACGGTCCAGATTCAGCATATGTCATGTCACAGCTCGGGTGTAACGCTCCATTCTGTCAGGACCTGGATTCGGCACTCTCATAACCATAACACATTACATACCAAAACGTACATGTAGATTCTCATCACTACGTAACGTTTCTTAAGGCGACTACAGCACCTAAATTACGATTTTATGATGCGTAGATAAGCATGACGCACTGCATCAAATCGAAGAAAAAAATACTACGGTAATATTCAGGACACAAACTAGATAAGTAGTTTGCTGAAAACATGATTCAGCACTTTTGGTTCGATAGAAAAAGCTCACAAAGCTCTAAATACCCAATATTGTGTATCTTTTAAGCTGTAAAAACGATACTAAAATGCACACAGGAACTTGAATTTGATATCAAAATGTTCGTGATTGAACACTCTCGATAAGTAGTTAACGCATTTTTCGATTTAAGTTGTTACCTTTCCATAAATCTCATTTTTCTAACTTTCAAACATGTTTTTACGCACGCACGCTTTCATAGTCCGTAAACTTCGTGTATCGACACTGTTCGCACTGCCGGCCCAGGGCTGTTGAGAGACGGAGATGGCACTATTCCTATTTGTGCTGCCTTTATCGGGTGCTGTAGTCGCCTTAATCAATCAAAAAACAAGTAAACAAATAATTAGATTAACATTTCAAAATTTATAAATGTTTAATAAAGTAAGAATACATAATGTGTATCCCAAGGGACTCACTATACAAAGGAAACCTTATCACATCATGTGAATGAGAATTATGCACTGTCTTCCTAAGTCCAATCTCCCTTAATGTAAGCTTAATTCTTTTTTCGTTAGTGACGGTCGTCGTAAAATTGAAATAACAAACATTATTAACAAATTATTAAACAACTAGCTTTCCGCCCGGGACTTCGTTCCCATGTACCCTATGGTCATCATGGATAATGTAGGATTCTAATGGTAAAATATTTTTTCAAATCGATCCAGTACTTTCGGAGCCTATTCGATGCAAACAAACAATCAAATCCTTCCTCTTTATAATATTAGTATATGTAGATTTATAAATATAAGTTGTAACTAAAATTTTTATTAACTTGTCCAAAAGTAAAATACTCGCCGCGCTCGTTGATGTCTTTTGTATGAAGAAATATAGTGTTTATTAGGCACGTCATAACGACTCGATCAAAACGATTGTAGTTTTTCTAACAAAACTGTAATGTTAATTTATTTTTATCTACATATTTCCAAAGTTTATAAAAAAGGATGGTGTACATCCTATTTTTTTTACCTTACCTTAAATAAAATGTTGTTGTGACTTGTGTTTACACAAAAACATTTATGTCTATTATTTTAATAATACTTTTATAATTATTTCCATCAATAACTTTATTTAAAAAAAAATTATCACCCCCGACATTCGATTGCTTATACTTAAATTTAAAACGGCTGCACCAATTTTGATCAAATACATCAGTTTTCAAACTTGGAAATGGCATTTCGATGCCATTACAAGTTCGGCATCGAAATGCTATTCGTTTAGGAGCTATAATGCTACACAGATACGCAGACATACAGATACACACGTCAAACTTATAACACCCTTTTTTTTATTGATTACATCAGCTTTCAAACTTGAAAATGGCATTGAAATCGGTCTATTCGTTTAGGAGCTACGATGCTACACAGATACGCAGACATACAGATACACACGTCAAACTTATAACATCCTTTTTTTGTCGGGGGTTAAAAACAACTATTTTAATACGCCAAAGAGGCCATCAAGCTTGACACTTTAGTAGGACTTTGTAACCTTCTTACTCCGGATGCATAAAATTCAAATTCGCAATGTTCAACGTGAACTGCTTGCTATTTATCTTAAAATGTTTCATAGTTAACAAAAAAAGTCAAATAAATAAGCCACTTTTTTAATAAATTAAATTGAACGTAGAATATAGCTTCTACGTGACACTTATCATGTGCCTTCGTGACTCAATTATTTAGAAAACGTAAATGCAAAAAAACGATTTACGTAATGTCTGTATTAGGTCTTCACCAAAAAAAGATTGGGTTCAGGTCATTAAGGCCTAAAAAGTGGCCAATTTTAGACCTAAGCGGGTCCAACAAAAAACTATTGAATCATTTGTGTTCCGTAATGGCGTTGGCAGTTATCACGTCACTTTTACCGGAAACATTATGAAAATTAGCTTTTCTACGTGTGAAAAAGTAGCCTAAGTACATCACTGTTAAAATCACATAGATCTGCAGCTCTAGCACGATAACGACAAACTCGAGCTCGGCTCACGCTGAAACTTCACTTTGATTGCGCGAGGGTCCCGCGCAAAGGGTTTTTTATTATTAATCATTTATTTTATTAATATGGTAATAGCCGCAGTACTAATACACATATAAATAAAAAATACAAATCAATTTTTAAATCAAATTATTTAAGTAAAATCAAATTATAAAACTTATAACCAATCTTTAAAATTATAAAATTTAAAGGTAATCAATGTGACGCTAATAATAAATATTCTCGAGATAATTCAGTATAAAATCTATACATACCTGAATAATAAACTCCATGTTGCATATAAGAAAATGAATATAATCGAATGATCTAATTATGTAATTAACCGGTCACATACTGCAAATTCATCTGATAACCTTAAAATATTTTTCATTTCTCATACTCGAAAAGTATTGTGTTTTGATCTGATTATTGGGTGGAAAATGCTGCTTCCCTCCATAGGGAGGGAAAAACTCATACAAATTACTTCCCACCTAAGGGCCGGAATGAACTTTAAAAATAGAGCTGCTGTCAGCTGTGAAGAGTTTTATGTAAAAAAAACTAATTAAAAAAAATGCTGCGGCCATGTGAGTTTCTAAACAGCCAGTGTGAACTTAGTTTGACAATTAATTTTAAATAGGTACTACTAATATTATTATGTAATATCAATAAATAGTTTAGATAAACAACTAGTTTTATTTTCCTCATATTCGAAATGAAAAGTAGAGTGTTTAACACTGGTAAAAGAATCAATTCCTGGTCGGACTATAGCCGCCCTTGCTGCGCTTGGGCGTCTAAATACCTCGGGAATTGATTCTTTCCACCCTCGGTTAACAATCTACTATTGTTAAAAGGTTCTAGATAGCTTTGCTCTTCCGTATAATCCACTCAAAAATTATTAGTAAGTATTTGTAGACCACTTAAATCTTTTATAATATTAGTTTTTTATAAAATAAATCTTAAAGTAATTACAATAGAGGCACTGCAGTCCAAGCGCTTACAAATAATAGTGATGTTTTAATTAACAATGAAATACATTTAACAACGAGCTCAACCGTATTACACCAAAAATAAAATCTAATAATTTATATAATTTTACATTACACAGTCTTCAACTTAATAGCTCACATAGCATCGGACTTTTGCAACTGACACCTACACCTACCTAGGAAGAGAAGTGGCGCACGGCGCATGCGCGGAAGTGCAGCACTCCTGCGCATGGAGGCACAATCAGATTGGCGCATGGTGGTATCGCGCAACAGGAGCCATTTTCTCTGACATAACATGTTATACAACACGAGGAGCTTTTAATTCTATTTATAACCAACTGCTATACTTTTCTTTAAATTGCTTCAGAAAATTAGGTTTGTGTTTTATGATTGCACTTATGGCTTTGCTTTATCGTTGGTTGCAAAAGCAATATTCTGCTTATTTTTCTGGTTTACGTATCTAAGGCATACCTACAGTAATTAACTAGTATCACAATAATAAAATCAAGAATAAATACTTACATACATACACAAATTACAAAATTGTAAAAAAAAAATTATAATAATAAGAATCAAGTAGATTTTTTATTATAAGATGGGTTAACTCTTGACCTCAATCTTGACCATAAGGTCAAAGATGAGGTCGACGATGGAGCGAGTTAACCCAGAAAATGCCTATAAAGGCATTGGTACTCCTACGCACCGACGGAACACAGCAAGCTGTTTGGCGT
This sequence comes from Aproaerema taeniolella, assembly GCA_949987775.1. Classification (NCBI taxonomy): domain Eukaryota; kingdom Metazoa; phylum Arthropoda; class Insecta; order Lepidoptera; family Gelechiidae; genus Aproaerema; species Aproaerema taeniolella. The sequence goes on from OX465262.1 coordinate 7,183,001, forward strand.
CGGACTTCGGTAGGAGGGTGGTCGCGAACCAGACGGCCCTTTACAGAGCCTACCACACCGCATGAGACCATAGGACGACACCTCAGATCCAGAAAAAAATGAAGTGTCGTTGCCTGGGATGGATTACTAGGAGGCAGGTCTCATTTGTGTTTCCTTAGTCGCCTCTTACGACACCCACCACGGAAAGAGATGGGGTGGTGTTATTCTCAACCGATCACCACATGAAAAATAGATAAAGAAAGGGAAAAATAGAGGGCTGCCACCGAAGATGTCGATATCCATTGAACAATGTCTATTTATCACCATACATTGCTGCGTTTGTTTTAGGTACGCCTGCAGTTAAAATCTTGTTTTGCAGAAGCAAAGTGACAAAGATGATGATTGTGATTAATCATAATCGAATTCACCATTCGCTGTAGCCTACCTGCCCGGCCAGGCAAAGAAATGGGACTTTGATTCATAGACTTTTCATCCTCCATGCTCGGGAAAGACTTCTGACCTCCCCAAAAACAGGGATGTAAGTAAAATTGAAATTGGAACAAGATCTGCCTATACAAATAGTTGGAATAAAATCTTCATGCCGAATAATTTCGATTTTAAATGTCGCGTTCATTTTTCGATTTTAAAAATAGGTTTTGTCTAATTTGCAAAAATTAAATTAATAAAACTTATTTTTCCTTTACTTACAATTTGTTAAAAATGAGGTTAACGATGGAGCGAGTTAACCCAGAAAATGCCTGATTCAAAATGTTATTCACCATAAAGTTCAAAGTTGGTATCTCGAAGTTGTCTTGTAAATCCATGTTGCTGTTATTGTAACATACAACCTTGGTCAAAGGTAAAAATACCATGTGACGTCATTTCATAAGTTTCGACCTCATACGTATTTTTGAAATTTTGCTAACTTTTTAATAGCCGTAACTTATAAACTATTTGGCCTACCAAAACCAAATTATTTTCATTTTATTGTAAATTTAGCCTACTAAAAAATGTACATAGTAACTTTTGCCGTAACATAGGTCCTTGGTGGTAAAATTGACTAAAACTAAAAAAAGTCCAAAATTTTAATGAATTTTCAAATATTTGACTGTGATCCTGAAGGCTTTCGAGGTCGAAAACTTGGATTTGTCATCACCCATTTCATCACTACCAACGCATAAAAAAATCAGAACTACCTTAATTGATGTAAGGCAAAAAATGCCAATTCGATGGACTATTTATTTACCTCGCATGGAGGATGAAAAGTATAGTGTTTACCTCGGATGAAACTATCAATAGCACCCTCGAACTATCCGCGCCTAAATATCTCGGGTGTTATTGATTCCTTACCACAATCTACTATTGTTTAACTTCAATTTTAAAAGTTTTGAATGAATGAATGAATGAATGAAACTTTATTCAGTTTATTCAGTTTTATAAGTACTTAAACTTTCTAGTAGATATGACGGAACTAAATAGCTTATACAATAACTCACTTCAAATAACTTATTGTTAACTAGCTTTCCACCAACCCGCATTAGGCCAGTGTGGTGGACTATGGCCTAAATCCCCTCCGTGTTTCGAAGGGAGGCCCGTGCCCCTCGGTGGGGACGTATATGGGCTGGTAAGAAGAACTATCTTTCCGCCGGAACTTGTTTTCCGTGGGAATTCGGGAAAATTATGAAGCTAATGTTAATGTTACTCAAGGACAATGTAACATCCTAACGGGAAAATAATTTTTGAAATCGGTCCATCCAGAAGTTTTTGAGTTGATTCGTTACAAAAATACAAAACACAAATCTTTTCTCTTGATAATTTTAGTGTAGTAACTTAAGCTAGTGTTAGTAAAACACATTTAAATTTTAGTGTATTTGAATGCTTTATTACTGCATGAGGAAGGGACTGATGTCTAAGACGCAGGCTGTAGGTAGACAAAGTTTAGACACAAGATGTTAACTGTGCCATGGGTGTGTTAATTTCAGTAAATGTATGTATGTATTTAATCGTTATTGTACAATAATAATACAGATGAAACAAGTTTACAGTAGTAGGAAGTTTACAAAGGCGGACTTATCCCACGAAGGGATTTCTTCTAGCGTTGAATCTGTAAGTAAGTTTACATACATTAATATATATTTTCTTTAAACATATTAAATTTTAGAAGTTTTTGACACTTAAAGCGAATCTTTTTTATTCTGAAAAAATATATTTTCTGTTAATTAAAAAAAAAATAAACAAATTTTGTTTTTGTTCAAACATAGGGGCAATTTCCTCTGTAAGATAAGAGCCCACTGCAGTTATCGTTCAATCAACTGAACGGGCCATTATGTCTCGTAGATGTAACTTCCCTTTACCCGACACCACGTAACCGAGAGCAGACGTAATTACCACCATTGTACACTTCTGGAAGTAACCGAGGAAATTTGCGTAACTAAAGCTTTAGCTCGAGTAGCGCGGTGCACTTGTAACGTGAGAAACGATTGCCTTATGGGCATAATGAATTTATCATAATCTCACAATTCTAGCATCTTTGTGCTCACTTAATTTGTGAAATTCCTCCACAGAATGCAGATAGATAAAATTGCATTTAATTATCAGTTTTTATGAGCAAAGCAGTTTTAATATTATTAGTCGTAAAATATATATTTTTAAGGTAACCAAAAACATGCAAATAAATTACTCAAGACTCTTTGGATTAGACTAGTCAAAACAGCCCTAAATCAGACTTTTTTGTTGACTGTTTCATAATGTTTTTAAGACGGACTTTCTTTAAGTCCGTCTTAAAAACATTATGACTATAATTCAAATAAATCAGAGTGATAAACTCGCGCGTAACGCCACTTTCATGACGTGACGGTTAGGCTTCACTGTGATTGCGGGAGAGCATCGCGCAAAGGCTTGTAATTTTGAATTTTTTTTGACATTTGACCGCTGCATTTTAAAATACTTACGTCTCTAAGGCCAGTGTTCACCAAAAATTTTACCAACAATTAGCAGCTAAACAGAGATTTGACAATGTCATTTTCATACTTTTTTTTGACATTTTGTCTGATTAGCTTCTAACCGCGGTTTAACCGTTGGTTATATTTTTGATGAACACGGGCCTAAGACCAGTGTTCACCAAAAATGTAACCAACGATTAGCAGCTAACCAGAGATTTGACAATGTCATTTTCATACTTTTTTTTGACATTTTGTCTGATTAGCTTCTAACCGCGGTTTAACCGTTGGTTATATTTTTGATGAACACGGGCCTAAGACCAGTGTTCACCAAAAATGTAACCAACGATTAGCAGCTAACCAGAGATTTGACAATGTCATTTTCATACTTTTTTTGTCATTTTGTCCGATTAGCTTCTAACCGCGGTTTAACCGTTGGTTATATTTTTGGTGAACACGGGCCTAAGTAATTCAATCTTTGCTAGAGAGGCTTGATTCACATTAAGGTGCGCACGCGTTGATGTATTTTGTACTTGCTGCTTGTACCAATGCTTTGTTACGAAAATTGGTATTATTCTATTTTATTTTTCTTTATTAACAAAAAATGTATTATATATAATTGTTTCTTAAACTTTTTTGCAAATTATGGATATCAATATCACTAAACAGAAAATTACTCGTTTTAGAATAGTAGATTATGTGAGTACCTTAATTATTTGTTTTCTTTTGATTTATTATTTTAAGTGCCTCTCTCCTAGATATTAGGTAAAACAATGTAAGATAACACAAAAAAACAGAGCTGCTGCGCACGCGTTGATGTCTTTTGTATGACACCAGCTAATGTGCTTTGGTAATCGCATTTTACTCCAGAACTGATTGTGCCCAACGTTTGAAGTAGAATCTTCTCTGCATTTAGATACAAAAGGTAATACATATATAAGTACAGTAAATGTACAGTCAGCAGTACATCAGGTTACCACAAACTGTAAATTTTACTCAATGGATGGTAAACTCTAATGCTAGGCGATAAAATTGAAAATCGATTGAAGAAATTTGTCAATTTTAGATAGCATGATGTGCTGTTACAGGTTTAACATTTGAAAAGTAGTTTCCCTTCATAGGAAAACAAAAATTAAAATCCAGAACATCAAGTTCGATGTACATTTTAGTCGTAGCAAGTACTATTTGTCTAAACGCAAACATCGAGATTTCTGGTTACTTAGATTTCTATTCGTATACCAGTTAGATTAATTCAGTTTATTTAATACTAGCTACTGCCCGCAACTACGTCCCCATATACACATCAACACGGTCTAGGGATATTGCACGATTTTTCATGCAAAAGAGGCCTGTTTGAGAAGCTATAAAAGCATACTCGAAATACATGGAGGGCTATAATTTTCAGACGAGCAAGTGATAAACCTGAGTATTCAATTCTAGTCAATACATTTTGTTTTACTTGAAATTTGTGAAAACGTGCCGAAAATAAAATAAAAAAACCGCGTAAATTAGACCATTTTCATACGTAAAGCAGGCAAAAAGTGCATTTTCGTTTTCGTTTCCGTCACGTTTTTACAAATTTCAAGTAAAATAACATTTATTGACTAGAATTAAAAATTCAAGTTTAGCACTTGCTCATCTGAAAATTATAGCTCTCCGTGTTTTTTTTTTTTTACTAATGAAAGGTTCGTTCTTGACCACAATCTAGCCCAAGGGCAAAGATGCGGTCGAGGATGTAGTAAGCTCACCCAGAAGAAGCCTATTCACTCGAACTTTAAAGAGATTCGGGTTATATGAACTCGGAAATACAGACGCAGGCAGGGAATTCCATTCCCTAGCAGTGCGCAATACGAAAGATGACGAAAAGCACTCAGTGCGAATCCGTGGGATATCAACAAGATAGGGATGGTACCCCGCGGTGCGTCTGGACGTCCGATAGAAGAATGGGGCAGGCGGAATGAGCTCATGCAGCTCCTGAGCACACTCCCCGAAGTACATCTTATAAAAAATACATAGGCAAGCTACTTTGCGTCTTCATAGCTCATGCTAGGGTTTGGAGCTTATATTTTACTAGCTCACCGATGAGTTTCCTGGCTCTACGGTCCACCGAGTCCAGTGTGGCTTAGCCGAACCATCCCAGAGGTTGCTGCAATACTCCATGCACGATCGGACCTGTGCATTATAAAGGGAAAGGAGTGTATCTCGAGTATGCTTTTATAGCTTCTCAAACAGACTTCTTTTGTATGAAAATCGTGCAATATCCCTAGACCGTGTTGATGTGTATAATAATATTACCTGAGCTATACATTGATGAAAGCATTTTTAAAATCGATTCAGATGTAGTTTTAAAGCAAAACAAAAAAACAAAAAAAAACAAACCTCACGTTTTTATAATATTAGTGTAAATAAAGGTTCAATAGTCACATATTTGCCGTATCTAAGTTAAATAGTCACATATTGCCTTATCTAAGTATCTGTGAAGTAGGGTTCATAGTTTTATACAGACCGTCTGCGCCGGGTGAAAGTGTTGTTGAATAATATCTGCGGCAATCGGTCGGCGCGTGCGTCGTCCAAACTGACCCGTTCAGACCATTCGAGAAGGTTCCACTATACTAGGACATCACATCTGTAAATGGGTATATTACTAGGACATCAGTAAAATAAACAAATTATTTGCGAATAATTAAATTGAGCGTTGAGCCATAGGGTACTTCTGTTCGGAATCTAATAATCTGTCACTTGCATTAGTTTTATAGAGCGTGTAAAGAGTCCTCGATTAGAACATGGTTACATATTTAATTTATTTAATTTTAGAATGTAAGCTACAAGAGTGCGCAGTATACAGATTACAAAAATATTATATGAATCAAAGTAATTGTAATATAAATTGAAAATCTAATTTGAAATAAATATTTTTAATTTCAAAGTGATGTTGTTAGAGCCAAGATTTATACTGCCAAGATATGTACCTAGCCACCTGGATCTCACTGCTGGGCAAAAGCTAACTTTTTCCTTTTTCGCACCTTGCTATCCCTGTCTTCTTGCCACCACTTCTTACCACTGTACTTCTTACTATTTTTCTTTGGAGAAAGAGTCTAAATGGTCCTGCTTTTTTTAATACTAACTTTTTTTAATGTACAAGAACTATACACACAGTCAAGTTATGCTAAATCATATACTTAGGATAAAGTGCAAAATATTCACTTGAACGTAAAGTTTTAACAGCATACATGATGCTTATCGCAGTTTTGTGAACAAAGCTAGTTCTCACACGACTGCTTACACGGGCCATGCATTGTTTTGACTAGCGAACAATTTTGAAAGTCTGCATAATTGCATGTTCCGAAACAAATTATTTTGACTGGGTAGACTCACTGCCCAAAATTAAAGGGCCGAGTTCTTTCTAATTTGAACCAAGATTGAGATAAGTCTCGAGCACACAAGGAACTTGGGTCGATTCGATACTTAATTTAGGGAACAGACTGATGTATGTTAAGTACAAATAAAAATGTATTTTTTTTAGTTTTGACTCAGGTTAATCGAATGATACAATTATGCAGACATGTAAATTCATTTCTTTAAACCATTTTATAATTTTACCACCAATTACCTAGAATTCACTCGGAGAGCTGGACCTCTCTATCTACGTTCCGAAAGAAGTCGCGGGCGTAGAGCTAATTGCGCGTGGAGTCGTTATCGGAAGTTTATATGTTTTATTATTCAGTAATGAATAAACTTTTTTTTCAGGAATCACACGAGACATCTGCAATCGCGATCGCGATTTTTTAGGTCTACGGGAGTGAGCCCTCATTGAACCATAAAGTAACTCAAATACGACAAGATATCTTCACAAAACAAAACAGAAAAAGTTAATTAAACACTAATTAGCAAGGACTGGTGATGTAGGCGCCGCGTTGGGCCTACAAGTGAGTGGACTTTGTGACTAAGTGTTTGAAAATGCGCGTACGTTGGTGGCGCGCAGTAGTGCTGTGCGCATGCGCGCTCGTTCTGCGCAGCGACGCGCTTCCTCCAGCAACCCTCGGGGATGTCGTTATCAATGCTGCGTCCAGTCTCAATTCTATGAAGGTAAGAGGACTTAATCTTCAGATATTCCCATTTGCCTTACTAAATATGTACGTACGAAAATTAAAAAATAAATCTCCATACTCACACTAAGTTGCAGAGACGTGAATGCCACTTTCAACACCATACCTACAGTCACTTTCCAAATTGTTGACGTTAGCAAGGAAGGCATTTAATTATTTAGAAGCTTTAACTTTAGTGAACATTTCTGAACCTGCAGCTCTAGCACGATAACGACAAACTCGCCCTCGGCTCACGCTGAAACTTCACTTTGATTTCGCGAGGGTCCCGCGCAAAGGCTTGCTCGCCCTATGGCGTTGTCAATGTTGACATTTTGACATAGGACCGCGGTGTTGTCGCGGCCTGTCATTATCGTACTCGGCCTGCTGAGTGCAACTGTTGTTATCTGTATTAGACGATATTTTTTTATTCAGTCCATACACGTCCCCACCGAGGAGGGGCATAGGTCTCTCTTCGAAACACGAAAGAGATTTAGGCCATACCTAGTCTACCACGCTGCCCCAATGCGGGTCTTAAACGATTTTATTAATTAAACAAAAAAACAAAATATGTGTATCCCACCATTCGGATGACAATGACAACAAACGTTTGTCGAAATGGATCGACATTTTGCAATCATAGCAAGTTCAATACTCATATTTGTTTGCACAAACATACAATATTAACTCTACCTTCACTTCAAATACTCTAATGCCCCACTACCCAAATTTCGTCGTAAGTCGTAACCTTGCGTGGGAACTGTACCATGAAACAACTGTGTAAATCTTCATAAAACCAACACACAAACGAAGTTGTCATCATTTATCATAGTAGATAGATATGAAGTTATGGGCATTCTTCTATGATCATCAACATTACACGTAGCGCTTTGTTTGTAAGTGGTCTGTGTGACCGATCCAACTTCGACCTTGTTGTTATTTATTTTAGCTTCCTACACTTCTTCTCCATATAAAAATTGTGTGTCTCTTACTACTTTACGAGCACAAATTTTAGCTTTACCTAAGAACAGTCGTTGTTGAAACAAAACGTTCGTACAAAGGACTATTAGTGAACTTCTGATTATCTCTCACTCAAAATACCAATGGAGATTAACTGCTTATCTCTATCTTATCTTATCTCTTATCTTATTTTAATTTTAAATCAGTCAAAAATAGAAAAAAAGATTTGTAATTGTTTTAAAACGAGCAACCCTCAGAGTTTCATGCCTGTTCTTCCCGGGAGAAGACGGCACCTTTGACGGCACCTTTGACGGCATCTTTTTACAAAATCGGTCGATCTGCTCTAAACAATGTCTTAAAACTATTAAAAATTCAATTATTATTTATACACAATTAAAAATCGATGTGATATCAAAATGTAGCGTATAATAGTCTGGATTGGTCCAGAGGAGTGGAGAACCCCCAGCTAAAGAATCTACTGTTCCTAGGTTCGTTTTCCGGTCAGAGCAAATGGGAAGCAATTCTCGCGGGTCTGGGTGTTCTGCCTGTCTTTTACAAGGGACCCACGATACAAGGAAAAACTTTGAGTGTGTGGCATAGCAGAGTCAGTAATGCATATTAATAATGAAGATTTAATTGATGTGCTTCTAGTCAAACATGGACGTGACATTTAAAAGAATATTGCATTCGTTAATTATGTTATGATTATGAATGTTAGTCGGTCAGTGTTAGGCAGGTATTATGAAATGTTCAACTTGCGAAAAATGCTCCGAATCATAACAATAAACTCTTCTCGTCTGCTCGGCAATAAATTATGAGTACTTACTTATAAACAATAAACATAAATATATTATTAGAGTTCCGTACTATAATACACTGTTTACACGCGTGATTTTTCATACAACAGACGTCTCTTTAGGGCACTATGAAAATGGCTCGCGACTTGTGGAGGGTGGAAGGCTTTAGGTAATATTTTGAGTACCTGCTATTCTTATAGAATAATTAGTAATTCATAAGAAAATAAAAATAAAATTTCACTTTTTCCCGGCTCTTTGTACAAAAATTGTGGAATAGAACATTTTTTTTTACCTAAACAAAAACACATATAAATAGGACTTTATTCATTATATCGCTCCACGTGTCTTAAGTATTTTATAGCTTCCCAATTTAGTGTTGTACAGATTTTTGAGATACAAATTCAGCGTAGACTGGAATTGTTAAAATTAAGACTACTCTTGTTTGCGTAAAATAGGCCTTTTTCATTTATCACTTCATGTGTCACGAGTATTTTTTATATCTTCGCAATGTACTTTTTTAAAAATGTACGTAGACTTCAATTGGTCTAACTACGTTTAAACACTTAACCTTTCAAGCAGCGGCACAATTATCGAAATTATCTGAACTAAATATTAAGTAAGCGGAACCAACTTCGGTAAAGTCCGCCTTGCGCTTGACCGTTTTCTCGAAACATATGACTTGCGAGTGTTACGCGGACTGATGTAATTTGACGGAGGTCGGTCCAACATGTTACATATTACGCATTTACATACATTCAAGCATACAATGGGGCCTATGCAAATTGTATGTAAAACATATGTTTAAACCAACTTTAGTAGGTTTAAAATTTGTGTGTTTACTGTGGATTTCTAACGCTAAGAAAGACTTGGGAACAAATGTAATCGCCATGTTTTGAGAGCGGGGTTTCCAATCGAATCCATTTCCATACTAAATCACTCTAGAACATCTGCAATTACTTATGATATCACTCGACTAAGGTAGTTTATTTGAAACAAAGTGGCAAAAAGGCTAATCGAGTATTATATTAACTAATCTAGTCTGCCTGCCTAGGTTTCTTCCGTGACTCCCTATCCTGCGCTTTCTTAGCTTTGGGGCAACCGTTTTTTATCCTTTGACAGCAGGGTTTGGCCAATTTCGCCACATACTTGATTTTAACTACTTGATAGGGAAGGAGAAAGGGGTTAAATTTAAGTCTTTTGATGCAAATCTATCAGCAGGTTTCATAATACTTTTTTTTATATTATATTTGAACCTATGCTCTTAGGACTTTGGGGAAAGGTGTCCTACTGTACATTAGTGGCCGCGTTCCTTCATATCCCGATCCCAGCCCGGTTTATGGAGCAAATAGCTGAAAAAGCTCTGGTATTTACCTACCTACTGCAGTTTACGTATTTTTTTCAAATTGTTACAGTCTTCGTAGTCAACAGACTCATAAAACAATTAATGGTTGTTTAAATACAATTTTATTACCAGACTGTTCCGTTTCGGCTTATATTGTATGGCATAGGTTGCCTAACGTTCACATACACGGCCACTAATAGCATACTTTTACGTTTAGACTGCATACAAATATGCTAATCACACTATTTAGGCTCTCGTTTATATCCCAGACTCTAAAATTGGTAATGCAACCATCTCCTAATGGCCCAGTGTTAGTAGGTACAATCAAGAGTACATTGCTTGACACTTTTGATTTTCTGCTGTTCTTGTTTTGTTCAAGTAAGAAAAGAAATGATGTGATATGTGATGATATTACTTTGGAGCTAAGTTATCTAGCACCCATGTATTACATGCCTTTAATATATATTATACATCTCTATTCAATCGAAAGTTGCCAGCGCCGCCGAAACCCACGACTTAACGTGCCCTTTGAAGCACGAAATGTTATGTGAAAAATTGTGTCATCAATACTTTAAAAATAGTTTCAGTTTCGTAGAGAGTCAGATTCACCTACACTTTATTTGTATAAAAATGTATATTTTTTATTGTTTTTTTACGTTAAGTATAATTTTATGAAAGCTTATTGCACATTTTACATACTCATACATAATATCGTGTTTTCTCAATACTAATCCAGATTGCATTTCCAGGTTAATATCTTCATTTGTGATTGCATCTAATGGCACTATTGCATTTCCCATCAGCCATTATCACCGAACACTGGCACCGATCGAAATGGGATATGTTTTTCGTAACGCGTGCGCTGGTGAACCAAATTGTTATTTGTATGACTTTCGTATTACTTGAACGTAACAGATTGAATATGGTTGCAAGAGAAGTAGAGGAGAAAATGCGTGTGTAATTTACCACGGTTGTCTTAATCCGTAATCTGAACTAAGTAGCTATATGTTTAGTTTTAACCAAACCCCTGATAAAAAAGAGGAGTGTTACAAGTGTGACGAGTGTATCTGTGTGTCTGTCTGTTGCATCGCCTTTAAACGGATGGACCAATTTTTATGCAGTTATTTTTGTTTGATAGCTGACGATATCGAGACAACCTCTCACCATTATACAACATGTTCCATCTGATAACCTTCACAATTTTTGTCAAACGTAGCATCAACTGGTTCGTTAGTACCACTGATGCTTTGCCTACCCCTTTAAGGATTACAGGCTTGAGCGTACATATGATGTTACAATAGCTTAAGTAGTCAGAATTTAAACGCCAGCACATCACGCTACCAAGATTTTGTTGCAAAATAGTTCTTATCACAACTTCGTAGAGCTCATGCATCTATCATGAAACGCGATACGCTGTCCAATTTTCGTGCAACTTGATTTTTCGTCGGTGAAGTGAGACGATATGTTGTTACATAACTGCATAGTTGTATGTGACACGGTTCTCGTTGCTACACGGCATGTTATTGCTGTTTAGAAGCTATCCCAGGACTCCTGCGCAACTGTACGTGCCTTAATTTGGACCAAGAGATTTAAGACGTTACCGTGAAGTAAAAAAGAATATTCTATATTCCACTCACAAATAAACAGAAGACCGACAGTATACTAATGGATATTGTTTTTCAGTCAAATCATTTTTTAAATTGTAACAATGAACATAAAATTAATTTACTTTGATTATTTATTACAAATACGTATAGAATAAGGGAATGGCTCCAAAATAACTCAAGTTTTTCACTCACTTCCAATTGATTTAAGTTTTTGTTGTTCTCCCAGGTGGCAATCTGTGGTATCTGTGGGTTCTCTGCCTGCGTCTGTATTTCTGTGCCCATATAACCCGATTCTTTAAAGTTCGAGGGAATAGGCATTTTTTAGGAGAGCTTGCTACATCCTGGACCACATCTTCACCCCTGAGCTAGATTGGGGTCGAGAGCGAACCTATTCGTTATAAAAAATAAAAACAAATCTGCCTACCCCAATATGGCAAAGGCGTGAGCTTATGGTTTTTGTTTGTGCTTATTTTTATAAGGATTCTACTGTGTCGATTGACTCTTAGACCAGTAAATACTGTACAAACTTTGATAGAGAATAATAAACCTTCAAGATCAATGGACCAATGGATGGATATCCAATTTGATAGTAATTTTTTATCCCAAAATTATCACTTCAACAGGTACATATTGAATCAGCGGTTGGGTGGGTCGCTTTATACTAAATAATTGTTTGTATTCGATAAATCATTTTCGATTCCATTTTTAGCACTGCTGATGTCGGTTACTTTATTATTTTTATATAATCGTGTTTAATTCAATACATCGAAATCCATTGAAACCGTTTTATTGTTTAATAAATCGTCAGCGATAATTTTCTCTCATTTTAAGTGGTTTGCGTGTCGTTAAATACTGAGGGCGGTTAACTTAAATCAATTTCGAATTCGTGAATGTATTTAAAGGTGTTATGATCGCGTGAGATCCCGGGTTGAGATGGCGGCTGACAGAGAAACCTAAAAGAAGTCTTTAAGTGGCGCTGGTTCTAAATTAATGGCCAGGCGTGTGATGTAGTGCTTCTCATGGTGAAGGCTTAGTGATTAAAATTACAAGATTTTACTGAGCAAATACCATCCTTCCTTGCTGAACTGGGAGTGAAAGAAAAACTTAGAATGTGCTAGCTATCTGCTCTTCCCAGGTATACAGTAAGTATGTAAGAGGGATAAGAGGGGTTTGCTGTATAATGGGCGAAGGGCTGAACCACCTCTCACCATTCTGCAACTTGTTCCATTTGACAACCCTCACAATTTGTGTCCAACGTGGCATCTAGTGGTTCTAGAACCACTGATGCTCTGCCTACCCCGTTAGGGATTATAGGCGTAAGCGTATGTAAGTAAATACCATCTTTCCATCCCTGATTAGCCCACGTACTCGTACGCCCCCACCAAAAGGTAAGCCCTCTCTTTGAAATAGTAAGCCAAAACCTAGATTATTTGTCAGTTACCCAAAACCAAAACATTCAACATATATGATCAAAAGATACGCGCGTACACAGTCTCACGTCTTTGTCTCGTGGGGGTGGGCAGAGACCACGATTGCCATTACGACGGTACGATACAAAACACTCCTCTTTCGCTTATACTCTACATTTATAATGATTGCCGGTTTATTCGAGTGGTACTGGCGCTGCCTCTTGCCTGTGTAAAAAGCAGATGTTTGTGCTTGGGCCCTGGGTTTTCGTGTCTATCTTTTTGTATGTTCCAAAGCACCCACGACGCAAGGAATTTTAGTGTAGACCCTGTGTAGCATTTTTTTTTTAATACATCGTCCGATTCGAGTACTGTTAACACTACCTTTTTTTTAGTAAGTCACCAATTTGGTGATCAATAGTTACTTAACTACCTATTAAATAAATATGTATTGGCAGTAAAATAAAATGAAAATTGGGTACCATTTTTAAAGATTATATTTCTGTTATTAGTTAAGTATTGATCTCTGATTCAGACTAGAAATTTTTGTGTAACTTGGAAATATATATTTAAAGAGTTTCGCAAAAGCGTTTAATACGAGACTTTTATGTTAAATGAGTGTCACAAGCACAGCTTCGACCACATTCAGGATTAAAGTTAAATTAGTCTAATCAATAGGTTACAGCAAGTTATGACGATATGGTGTCGAAAGATTTCGGTTATTGCTTATTAAACACTATTAATGCTGAAATAAACTATTTTTGATGGAATGTTTCAAAACATTCGAGATCTAATGGACTGCGACTGGTAGTTTTTTTTCACGTTAAAGTTTAGATGGCGGTCTAAGGAAGGAGTCTGAGTAATCACTGTGCAAAAGGCTCTCTTTTGATCATTAAACGCCATAGTGTTACGTTGTGTACAGTCGCCACTACTACTAAGTCAACCAATCTTAATTTTGATGATACAAGTTTACTTGGTCACGACATTTGAGTACATTTTGTGCGTCTTGTTGCATCCCTGTAAATAATTGCGGACTTAGTAAGTAAATCGCATGTTTCTAAAACATAAGTGTAGCAATTGTTGGCTGGCCATATAAAAAAATAAAAACAAAGCCTTTTTTAAATAACAAATCTCTTCTGAAGTAATTCTGTAATTATATTTCCTACTCAGAACTTTTGTGAATTAGGCTTTAGTTTAGGTAGCCAAAATAAGTTATGTAATTTGAATTAGTTGGTAGTTCTTACAATTTAATTAATTATCACAACCCATTATTACAACAGCGATGATAGCCCAATTGGATAGAACCAGTCTTATTACCCGAAGGTTGCGAGTTCAAATCCTGGTTCGGGCTTGTACCCCTAAATTCGTCTTTTCGGATTTATATAAAAATTTCTGATTAATAACTTGCTCAGCGGTGAATGAAAACATCGTGATGAAACCCGCAAGTCTGAGAAAACTAGTTTTGGAAGGCACGCAGTCCACTAACCCGCATGAGTCCAGCGTGGTACTGTGGCCTAAACCCCCTTCCCAGTTTCGGAGGGAGGCCCGTGCTCCTCGGTGGGTCGTTTATGGGCTGACACATTGTTACAGCAAAATACATTTTTATTTTAGAGTAATCATTGGAATATGTGAGCATTCCATACTTTTCCAGACGTGCAGGCGCCAGAGTTTAAAAATTTTGAAATGCCGATTTGTTTAACACCGATAGTCATCAACCGCAACGCGATTTAATCCAATCAGTATTTTACGTTAGAAAAACAGTTTATGAAACGAAACATTGTGTCAATTAAGCACTCGTTGTCAAGTAGCGCTCACTGTTCGGAACTGATAAGTCAGGTTAAGCAACATACCAACGACATAACCTTGGCGGGTGACCATGGCAATTTATCTTATGCGTTTTCGTGTTTTGGAGGGCCCGTACGGCTGTTGTCGATTGGTTAAAACCAAGTCAAAGTCTACGTATTTGGCTGTTTGAAAACAGGGTTAGTCAAGTTCACCACATACTTAATTACGATAGGTGCCTCACTGTGCAGTGAAAATTCGAATCGTAGTTAAAATTATTGTTAAGTTAGGTCTGAGATGACGTACCGAGCTCATCAGGTTACCCCACCTCAATTCATTGAAAAACTGTTCTTATCGCAAGGGCACAGACTGCACGCATGGGTAACCTGATTGTGCTTGATATGCAGCCTTCTGTGCTAGCATCATCAAATGGGAATGTGAGACCGTGGCACCACACGGGTGATCGTGCTGGCATCAGTTCAGATCAATCAATGAAATTATCCATGAAATGGATTCCATTAGATAAAATTACGCCTTATGAATCTTATGATATAATACGTTGCGCCATCGTGCGTATTGGCTAATGCATGCGCCAAGGCAAGATTTTACATTATTATGGTTGGCGCTTTATCAAATGAAAGAATCGATTAGTTATTTAATAGATGCTATTATAATTTTATATTAAGTCATTCGGTTTGCGAGTTGATTATTGAGGCAACCCTGACACGAGAAGGCCGCTTGTCCCTATGTCTTGATAAGTTGCCATTAATTTTGCTGTGGTTATTACAATCTAACCTGTTGTAAAACATTGACCTAAGAACTTTTAAAATACTTAATTTGTGTTGTAGATGAGATCAATGGTCTTTAGGTCAATTTATTCACTAACGTATAGGTCATTAAACTTTTTACGTAATTTCATTTTTTGTCTTCTTCTATTGTCAACCTTTTGCAACATATAAAAGCTTACTTAACGTTGCATCAAGTGTAGTTTGTTTTGTAAAACAGTATTTTTAATTTGACGGGCGGGATTGTAAGTATTTCATTGAATAAATTGCAAAACTGCGTTGCATTATTTGAAAATGAATGTTCTAATCTAAGTAAAGATGACCTTCCGATTTAATTCAAATAAAAAATGACGTTTGCAAACAAAACTAGCAACGAGTGCCATTTTACAAAAAAAACACTTGGATACTGATCTTACTTTTTGTTCGATGTTGCGTTTATCAAGCTGTAGTAAGTAATTATGGTGTTAAGTGGTTCTATAAAGGCTTGATGCTTTGGCTACCTCGGTCGCAAAACCATTGCATCTAAAGAAAATCTGCGGATTTTCTTTCCAGTCATACGGTTTTCTTCCGTGAAGGAAAAACTTAGAATGTGCCGTATTTTATGAAATTCCGACAGGAATTAACGAAGGCCCGGTTACATGTTAACCTTAATGTAGCCCTTATCTCGCTCGTAATAGCGGCTTTCATAGTGCAAATGTGTAACCTGATGTGCTGCTGTCTGTACATCGAAAAGTCACTGAATTTATAAGTCAGTAAACTTGTTAATTTATGTCCTTTTGAATTAAGGACGCGCCATGTAACCACAGAGTTTGATCGAAGCCGCAAAGTAAAAGATTTAAACGATCGTCAGATGTTCCACTTTCTTCGATGAACGTATGGTGTGGTTACAGGTAATGTATGTTTATGCTTAAAATGTTAATGTAGTTATTAAATCTTCAATACAAGTCTACATTAATTATTCAGCACCATGTTAAAATGTTAAGCGAATATTGCGTATTGTCGTTATGCTCCTTGTGTAGTGTAGTCAATGAAACCTTTAATATATATATATATATATATATATATATATATATATATATATATATTTTTAATAAGGAATAAAAGTATCTGCGTCTGTTTTCTTAAAAATAACCTTAGGAGGTAGAAGCAGGAAAAATCCCGGAGAGGCTCAAGACAGCCATGGTTTTAAGAGCGATTGGGAAAGAAAACGGTGAAATATTTTACTAAGTAGCCCTTATTTATATGTCCGGCACTCCAAAAATATGGCACTTAACTAACTCCTTCATGGACTGTATAGTAAAACGCTAAAAAAAGGCCCACCTTAAGGTAGAACTTTTACAAAGACAGACCCATAAACCGAGAATAAACATCTCTGTTTTTAACACAAATATTTTGCCCTGACTCGGAATCGAACCCAAAGAACCGTCTTGATCCACGCCTCTTGATCGATGGATATGGTTTACAATAAGTAAATGAAGTTTTAATATTTTATCATTACTTTTTACGTCTTCTCCACCTCTAACTTACCGTAATACTGAGCATCCGAAGATTTTATGTCTGTAGAGAGCATCCTTTATTCTTTACATGTCCGCCCGAGACTTCATTCCCGTGGGAATTGTTCCGGTGGATTTTCATTTTTTTTAATATAAACCTGGTCGTGACAATAAGGAACACAACAAAAAAAGAATCATCCAAATCAGTCAAGCCGTTCTCAAGTTATAGCGTGACCAGAAGAAATAGGGGTTCATTTTTATATATATACTTACTAGCTGTCCGCCCGCGACTTCGTTCCCGGTGTTTTTTGTTTTTTAATATGAATAATAGATAGTAGCCGATTCTTAGACCTATGCCTATAAAATTTCATAAAATGCATATGTATATAGAATATGCATATAAAATTTCATAAAAATCGGTCAAGCAGTTTCAGCTCCTCCGGTTATGGTAACTAACATTTAAGAAGAAAGAAGATATATAGATTTATGAACCACATATTACATGCATTGTTCACTATGGTCGTTTATCACAGTTTATTAATCAATGCAATACATCATCGATGGGCGGGATTGAATATCGATTGCATTTACCTAATTAACATTCTGCAGAAATTATGCAACTCATTCTGAACGATATTTTTACATACTGTTATATAATATTCTGATTATCATCCAGTTAAAGTGTTTTTATAAACGAATTTGTAAAGTCATTGAATTTCTGTCCACTACATTTAATTCATATTTGACTTTGTTATTTAAAATTTGCACGATAACTAACCTCCAATTAATATCAACAGGGATAAACTTAAATTAAATTTAAATCACCCCATCCTATCCTACTTAGTCCTTAGCCCATGGTAGGTAAGTGGTAACACATTAGGGGAAAATTTCCTTTTATGTATATTATCACATATTACATAAAAATAAATACTTTGTAAAATTGTCCTAGGTATCAGGAGCATGGCGGCGACTATCGAGTACTGTAAGCGAGTCAGTGGGGCTGAAGCATGCGTTGCGGCGGTTACAAGCCGTGCCTGCGCGAGCGGCGCGGTTGGTGCACGCCTTGGTAGACCGCATGCGCGTCGGCGGCGGCCCTGTCGTCATGACCGAGCTAGGCGCGCTACGCGGACGACGCGTCGTCGCCAGAACCGCGGCTCAGACGCCGTACTTCAGCTTTAAAGGAATTAGGTGAGGACACTGTTTTAAACATTTTAATGTTGAAAGAGGATTGAATGAGTGGTGATGGGTCTGTGGTCATGGTGGATTTGGTAGTTAAACATATTTTTCTAACAATAGTAATGAATGTTTAAATTATGAAATATTTGCGGAGGTCATGACAGAGCAACGACTTTCTGAGTAGTTTAATACCACACCTCTGTCCCCAACCTACTTCAACAAAGTTTCTACTTAATCTGCTGGCACTGGCATCACAAACACTAATCGACGTAACTTGACGTAAGCACTGACAATCTAATTAAATACGTTAACTGCTTAACTAATTTATTTCCCTAAACTTTAGTCCGTAATAAGCTTAAAAGGAAGAAGTAATTATTTCACAACATTTAAACGCACCTACAATGTTATGACACTTGTCTCTAACTTTTTTGTTATTTCTGTTTAGAGTTTGGGTAATTAATGGTTATGAAATTTTAGTAATCTTTTAAATTGCACTGTTGCAAAGACATGGTTTCCCATGGCGTGTTTAGCGGATCTACTTAGCCTAAGTTAAGCCCTCCGGAAGCATGGCGGATATCACCGTTACTCAATCTTTTACGTTTTTTATGTGCTCTATGGTTTTCTTAATTAGTACTTACTAGCTTTATGTGTCCGCAATTTCGTTTGAAAAGAACCTTAAGAGTCAAGTGTACTTCTGGGAGTACAGTGACCGGCTGGAAGAGCCCAAATCCATCACGCATAATAGCCCAATTGAGAGGCTGAGTGCGGGACACTTGAAAAACCTAACATTTCTAACAAACAGTGTAGTCTGGTTACTCGCCAACCTTTCAAGTATCGGTGAATGAAATGACAAACAGACACACATAAACTTGTTAGCGACTAGTGGCTAGCGAAATTTTAGGGATGATTCCACCCATGAAACTGAACCACTTTTCCTGACGGTATGTGAACGCGGCCGTAGCCGGGGGGGGGGTATTGTGGGGCAATGCCCTATCTTGGAGTCACAATGCCCTACCTTAAAAATAAGCTACTTGTTTGTTCATAGTTTGAGATAAAAAAAATAGTAGCGTTAACCATCTTGTTCTCTTGTTCTTCATCATTGATGCTCATGCTCTCTCACAGAAATTATTTGTCTACGAATAGCTATTGAATGTACATCACTGACTTCTAGGTCCATGGTGATTGTCTTAGGAGCCCGTGCTTCGAGGGCAGTACAAGTATGATTTTTTTTCATATCTCATACTCGGAAAGTAGTTTTATGTAAAAAAAAAAAACTGCGGCCATGTGAGTTTTTAAACAGCCAGTGTGAACTTAGCGCAAACTTCTTTGAGCGGAATAAGCCGCAACAATTACACGGTGAGTTCGAAATAAAAAGTAGAGTGTTTAACACGCACGGGTAAAAGAATCAACTCTTACTCGGACTATAGTCTAAATACCTCGGGAATTGATTCTTTCCACCCTCGGCTAACATATACTATTACTTCCCCTCTTCCAATGCTGCCCTACCTCAAATTCGACTCTAGCTACAGCCCTGTATGTGAAATTTTCAAAAAGAATCTTCGACTTCTCATACTAATGCAATCAGCTGATCACTCAAGTTGTAAGGCGAGGCAAACTTTTTTTTTCATGTTTCGGCCTTCTTCCTTGGGGATAGTTCTTCAGTTTAGTGGGCTGATTCACATCCATAAGTTTCGCTAAGTAATTTAAAGTCACCCCAAGATAATGTATACACATTACACATCAACACGGTCTAGGGATATTGCAAGATTTTTCATACAAAAGAGGTCTGTTTGAGAAGCTATAATAGCATACTCGAGACACAATGGAGGGCTATAATTTTCAGACGAGGCTCTGTTGTATGAAAAATCGTGCAATATCTCTAGACCGTGCTGATGTGTGTATGTATTGTAAGGCTGCATTAAGGCTGTGTGTATTATAGCCTTAGTACGATTACGTTTTATTACTTGTTCAGGATTATTTATACGAATTCATATTTTTGTAGCCGCCTATGTAAAAACCAAGCATGCTAACTTAACAATTAATAAGCAATTCAGTGTAATCAAAGCAATCAGTTCTCGTTTCGAGCATGTGCGGTGTGGGTATAGGTAGTGAACTAGTGACTTAACGAAGCAAAAATAAGGGTGATGTTTTTCGGTTGGAATCTGTTACTTTTATATTTGTTACAGGTACCTCTATCAAGAAAACTGTTCACTTAGTTATTACTAGTTTTGCTGAAAATTCTAGGTCTTTATTCGCATTTTTCTTTTTTGAGGTATTTCGATATATTTTTTTAGTTGGATTCTAAAATGTAGTCATTTTAAATAGGATGAAACGCTGATATACAAAAATACAGCCTATTGCGAATTAATGTTTTGCCATATACCGTAGTTTTACTACCGTAGTTTGTGGTTTGAAATGGGTGACTATAGAGGCGCAGTTTATCATGAACGTGTCTGGGGCCTGATTTTTGAAACAATAGAATTCCAATTCGCATACGAATTGACAAGATTCGCATGAGAATCGCATACAAATCTTGTCAATTCGTATGCGAATTGGAATTCTACTGTTTCAAAAATATGTCTCCTGTTCCCCAGAGCGTTATAAGCCCTCGGTCTTGTCTGTTAATTTAAGATTGACGGCAATCATTAAATAAAGTTGGAGGCATTTGTTGGTTTGAAAATTCTGACATTAGATTAAGTTAAGTTCGCCACATTCTAAGGAAGAAAGAAAGTCCAGGTTGCTTGTACAGACAGGAGCACGTCAGGTTACCCATTTGCACTAATAAAGCCGGCGCTATTACGACTGAGTTAAGGGCGACGTCAAGGTCAACATCTATAGCCTGATGTGCTGTCAAATGTACATACGGAGGTCAGTGGTAATCATATTATTTATTGTTACCATAAGTTTTATTTTTATGTAACTCGCCGCTCGTTGCTCCAGATACGCGCAGCCCCCCCGCGGCTCGCTGCGGTTCCGTCCCCCCGTGCCCCTGGAGCCCTGGTCCGGCATCCGCGACGCCCTCGAGGAAGGCGCCGTCTGCCCGCACCGGTTCATGCTCTTTGACACCTACAAGGGAGACGAGGACTGTCTCTTCCTTAACGTCTACACGCCTGCGTTGCCAGAGAAAATTACAGGGTAAGCATGCATACGCCAACCCGCTTTGGGCCAGCTTGGTGGACTGTGGCCTAAATCCCTTTCGTGTTTCGAAAGGAGGCCCGTGCCCCTCGTTGGGCACGTTATATGAGGTGGTAAGAAAAGGATGCACTGCTCAGTCTCCCAATGAAAAATTGGGCTTAAGTCCGATGCAAACTAACCTTTTTTGATTACTGACTGCCTGTCGGATTCAGACATTCTTAAATTAGATCGGCCTTTCTTCGCCAAAACTTTAGCAATTTGTAACACTCCACATTCCAAATACTTTATACCCTATCCCTGAAGCCATGTTGCAAAGTGCTAATATAATATGTATACTTACGTACCTAACGTAATTTGTATGGGTAAATGTTTGAGATACGGATGGATGCTATTAGATAGTTTCCCAGAAAACCATACTCAACAATTTAATGAACAGATTTAAAAAAAAAATCGACATCGCCAACCAAAGATATGTCAAGGACGTAGCTAGAAGGTAGGTATAGTAAAGTAATTATTTAACATTTTCTCACCAGCTTCAATCCGAAGCAAGCAGTAATGGTATGGATCCACGGCGGGGCATTTGCCGTAGGGTCTGGCAACGCGTTCCTGTACGGACCTGACCATCTGATCGGAAGTGGAGTAGTGCTGGTGACCCTCAACTACCGGCTTGGAGCGCTTGGCTTCCTTAGCCTCGAGAACGAGGAGGTCTCCGGCAATATGGGGCTAAAGGTAAATTATAAAAGTTGAAAATTTAAACTGAGGTCGAAATCTAACTGGATAAAAGAGAATACAAAAACATTTGTGTAATACACAAAAAAAAAACAATTTTATTAAGAAACCAATGAAATAAAAAACCGCTGTTACGTGCAACCCCCTTTAATGCTTCAAAAGGAGATCCGTGCCCCTTGGTAAAAATTACATGGGCTTATGACGACAACATGCAAAAGTTCGATTTCAATACCTGGAACAAATGTTGGTGATTTCAGAGTTGCTAAGAGTTGTTAATCATCTTGATCACCACAATCACTCGTTTCAATCTCGGTACACAATGAGGCGACAAACAATGATTGATTACTCAGTAGTGCTTTAAATCGATAGTAGTCTAGGAGACGAGTTGTTTTATTTTCTTCTTTATGTTCTAGAGAACAGGATACGTTCACATGCTCACGCCTACTCTGCCTGTATCAGGGTAGGCATAGGCATAGCTATTTTTTGTAGAACAGCCTTTTCATTTACGTCAAAGATGTTTCGTAACCGACAGTAATGGTTTTAATTTCTCGTTTAAATTTTGATATCTTGCATCTAGCGTCTAAGCAAAAAGTGAACTCAATTCCCTACGCATTGCAGGTTTAACTAAAAACAACAATGTTGAAACTTTCTAACCTTATTTAAGACGGAATTCTCAAGATTTTGTAACTTTTCTATTCATTGGCGAAGGTTACTAATTGCCTACAGACTTGGTTTAAACGTATTGTGATGAATTCAACCAATAGGTTGAATTTCATCACAATACGAGTTCTCTTGCCCTTGGCACTGAACGAATTCTAGGGCAAAAATCCAATTAACTTTGTTTACTTTGTATGGTCAAGTCAAGGTAGGTTGTGGTTTCTTTACTGCTCTTCTAAAATGAACATTCCAAAAGAACAACAATGTTGAGTGTAATTTTGAAATTGCAGTACCTTCTACAAGTTAGTACTCGTAGCTATGGCATGAGACTACCCGTTTTCAATTTAGTAAAACTACAAAAAAAAACTATGTGACTTGATTGTTCCATAGCTATCACGACGACAGCTCCGATGCGGCCAGAAACCATCTGACGTACCTACGTCAGCCGCACCGCGAAGACTGGTTGCAGGCAATCCAGGCCGAACCCGACGAACGTGGTGTAGACAGGATATTTCGCGGGGGAGAAATAAAACATAAACTTGAATGGGACTCGAGGCTTTGCAGCGTTCCTTATCCTGCGCGCTCCCGGAATGTGTGGCGACGAATCAATGCGGCGCGGGAACAGCGCTCTATTTATATTAAATCGACCTAAAATCGGGGTGATGCGCGGGGAGCAAGGGGAACATGCCGCGGGATAAGGAGAGCTGTATTGCTCCATTTTATTTATTGGATCTTAATCTTTAATATGACTAATTTTATAAATAAAACCAAGCAAGTGAGATGTTTTAATTAAAAACTTAACTCTACACTTACTAAATCTTACCTAATTACGTAGCTTTGATATAAAATATTAAGTTATTAAAACATACGAAAAAAGCGTAATTAACTAACAGAGCTACAATCAAATGAAATACACTAATAAATCAAGGCTATGTGCACATGAAACTAAACCTATGTAAAAAATATTGAATTAAATAAAAGGCAATTAAAAATGCTATTTACATCGTCGGCTAAAAATGTAGTTCAATCGCCGACATCCTCCCCCTTGTGCGGAAGCACCAACTTACGTTAGGCGATTTACTACCACTCTAGGTCTTCTTAGGTTACTTCTGTTCGTCCTAGCTTTGGTAACACGCTATTTTTAGTTTTTCTGTGGTAGAAAAATCTGGCTTCGCGTTCAGCCCACATGTGGCGGGGAAGTTGGTCAGTCCGGTGAATGTAGCCACAATATGAAGTAGATGTGACTAGCGCCTGCTTCTCAAGTTCGCTTTTATCGTGTTGAAGTCGCTGATAGGTTTTGTGCGCGTATTCACGAAGTTTTGAGCATAAAGCGTTTCGTTTTTTTGCGCTTTTTTCTTGAGAATTCTTGGAGAAGAGTGCTTGAGCGGTGTTGTTCAAGCATTTGCCGTTGCTTGGAAGGTATCCGTTGCTTAGACGTTTACGGTAAAGGGGGACCTCGTCTGAGCGTGTGGGGTTGAGGCGTCTCTTCGTGTAGCTTTCTCTTTCTAAAGAGAGCTCTCTCGGCTTGCGTTGTAACTGAGGCTTGTTACTACTTTGCAGTGTGTTACGATTCGAGCTGTTGGATTTTGTTATTTCCGGGGTAGTTTTTCCTATTTTTTCCTTGGAAAATTCTCGTTTTATACGATTTTCTACATGTTTTTCGTGTTTCAGCGTACTCGTAGCTTTTACCTTGGGGCTGTTTAATCTTTTTCGTTCTACGCCCAAGCTTTCAGTACTAACATCAAAATTTTCGACATTTTCTTGGTTGCGTAGGTGGTACGTCATAGCCACCCGCTCTCGTCGATTTTCCATGAAGTTGCTATCCAAATGCAACATCTTATGATGCCCGAACTTGCATCCATTTACTCCGCATGCTCTTGCCTTGCATGTGGACCTCTTGTGCTTACTTGCCAAGCACTTAAAACATATTTGCGTTTTCTTCGCAATTTCAAAACGCTCTTCGATTTTCTTCGACTTAAACTTGACACAATCTCGAAGAAAATGATTTCCATGACATAAATTACATACTTTTCGCAACTTCTTTTCTATTCTTTTCGTAATAGACCTCTGCTGCGGTTTGACCTCGCTTAACTTCATGACCTTAGCGTGCGACTCTTTCTCACTTTCACAGTCGCTTTCCCTCTCGTTCTTACTCGAGTAGCCTTCTGTAGCGCCGTCCTTTTCGCACATAACGACTTTTCTTTTCAACTCTGTTCGCGTGTGTCGCCTGTCCTCTTGTCGCGGCTGTAGAGCGGCTAAATGACCATATTGCTCGCTCACATCCGTGAGAAAATGCCCCATACACTGTAGCTCAGGTTCGCTAGGAAACTGCGCCCGGTACTTACACCATTCAAACTTCATAAGGTTGTTGAGCTTATCGACGATTTTTCCTGTAAGCTCAGGCGAATACAAGTACTGCGGCTTCTTCAATGCTTTCACAACGGCTACGCAGTTCGCTACCTTGGTTGCGAAGGAGCTAATGTTACTTCCATCTTCTTGTAACCTTGGCATCTTCTTTAAATTGCTTAACTCGTTCAGGATGAGGATTTCAGGTCGACCGAACCTTCTTTCGAGCGCCTCCATGACATCTTCGGCTCTTGCACTCGAGTAGAGTAGCCCCTTGACGCTGTCTCTAGCTTCTCCCTTTA
Source organism: Aproaerema taeniolella (assembly GCA_949987775.1). Lineage (NCBI taxonomy): Eukaryota > Metazoa > Arthropoda > Insecta > Lepidoptera > Gelechiidae > Aproaerema > Aproaerema taeniolella. The sequence continues at coordinate 7,208,518 of OX465262.1, forward strand.
GCGATTTTCGCAGACGCGCGACGTTCTGTATCTCGATAAAATACTCTTCTGTATCTTTGTATACCCGTTTAAAGGGGATCCATTCGCTTATAGTTCCGTCGAAGGCAGGTAACTCGTTGAGATACTTAGGCGGCGTAGGTCTTGGCTTATCTCGTATCGTCTTTAACGCATCCGCTATGGCTGTGGCTAGTTGCGTGACGGGTTCTTGAGTTGACCTTGCAGCTTGCGGTCCCGACGCGACGGGGTAGGATTCATGACTTACGGACCTGTTGCTCTCCTTTACATGACTTTTCTGACCGGATCTGACTGGCTGCGGCATAACGACAGTTTCTTCTTCCTCACTGTCGGTTTCAGCTTCTAATTGTGCATTCAAGAGAGCTAACTTTAACTCTAATATCTTTTGCTTAGCAGCCAACTTCTTTTTTCTCGATTCCCGCTCAGATAGAGCCTCCGAAGTCATCGCCTCCGCAGCGGCATTCACAAGATCACTCCCTTTTTCCTTATTCTTTGAAGCTAGACTTCTATATAGCGACGCGGTAGTCCCAGCGCTCCACTCTATCTCCGTTGTGCTAGGATCCATTATCGCCCGCGCGTTTCTCGGCGCGGACTCCATTGCCGCTCTTGAACGCGTAGTCACTCCATTGACTACAGACATGGTGACTCCTTACTTTGACTTCTTTCTTCCGAGGTGAGGGGGGGGATGCCGGCAGCCCTACGTTCCCTACTATCCCTACAACTATAACGATAGCCCGGGTGCGGCCACAAACACACACGACTTTTAATCTTTAGAAATAAAGATATGACCGCACCGCCCAGCTACGTTCCTACCTACAAGCCCTAATGCGATAGCTAGGGCACGACCAAACGACTTTTAAACCCTATAAAGTAGCGTACCGCCCAGCTTCGTGCGCTCGGGTACGACAACACACATACGACTTTTATATCTTAAGAAATAAAAGGGTCGCACCTAGCCTCGCACCTAACAAGTCCCTACTACTATAGCTTGAGTACGGCCACGAACGACTTTTATACCTTATAGAAAAACATACGACTTTAAATCTTTTGAAACTGTATGACCGTATCGAGCCACAGTACCTAACCACCTAACACTGCCCTGAAAAGGGCAATCGGGTTCAACAGATCGCCCGTACCCTACACTGCCCTGAAAAGGACAATAGGGCTTATGAGATCGCCCTAACCGCCGTGGAACGGCGTTGCGCAGTGACACGGTCGTTTGGCACCGTTAGGTGACCGTGTGTGCGGCTCGCGACGCTTGTGTCGCTCTGACTCTTCTTACCTACGACGCAACACCACCCTGACGCGCGCAGCCACTCGCACCGGTTGCTATGCCGCGCCGGCGCCGCCCTGTCGCTCGCACGCGCCGCACTGTCTCGCTCGCCGCGCGCCGACACCTTGTTGCTACCCGGCACCCGGCTCGTTGGCGCCGCCCTGTGTAGCCCTCTGGCGCCTTGTTGACGCTGCCCTTGTCGTCGCCCGCGTGTCTTCCAACGCGAACTCTGCCGCCCTGAAGCGTCGACCCTCTGGTGCACCACTTTGTCGTTGCCCGCGTGTCTTGCAACGCAGACTCCGTCGCCCTGAAGCGCCGACTTGATGCTACCACTTTCTTGCGTCTTCTGTTGCTAGCTGGGGCTCTGGCGCCACCCAGTCTAGACTTACTGGCGCGCCGATCCGTCGCCGCGCGCTGCTTCGCAAAGCCCGTCTTCTTCTCCCGCCGACTCGACGTTAGACGACCTTCTTTCGTCTGTGACTTTCCACCGGTGGGTCCAAGCCTAGATGCGGCTCAGAAGGACCATATCACGACGACAGCTCCGATGCGGCCAGAAACCATCTGACGTACCTACGTCAGCCGCACCGCGAAGACTGGTTGCAGGCAATCCAGGCCGAACCCGACGAACGTGGTGTAGACAGGATATTTCGCGGGGGAGAAATAAAACATAAACTTGAATGGGACTCGAGGCTTTGCAGCGTTCCTTATCCTGCGCGCTCCCGGAATGTGTGGCGACGAATCAATGCGGCGCGGGAACAGCGCTCTATTTATATTAAATCGACCTAAAATCGGGGTGATGCGCGGGGAGCAAGGGGAACATGCCGCGGGATAAGGAGAGCTGTATTGCTCCATTTTATTTATTGGATCTTAATCTTTAATATGACTAATTTTATAAATAAAACCAAGCAAGTGAGATGTTTTAATTAAAAACTTAACTCTACACTTACTAAATCTTACCTAATTACGTAGCTTTGATATAAAATATTAAGTTATTAAAACATACGAAAAAAGCGTAATTAACTAACAGAGCTACAATCAAATGAAATACACTAATAAATCAAGGCTATGTGCACATGAAACTAAACCTATGTAAAAAATATTGAATTAAATAAAAGGCAATTAAAAATGCTATTTACATCGTCGGCTAAAAATGTAGTTCAATCGCCGACAATAGCGTTTAGCTAAAATAAAGTACCTTAGCAAACCTTAAATGTTTTCAGACTTTATCGATTAGGTACTAATGATTTCCAATAGTTAAAAGCACATATTAAATTTCCCTTATGGTCACCTATCGGGTCAAACATTTCTTAACCTCGTAATTTTTGAACTTAATAAAGTTCAAAAGTAGAAAATAGCCTCTACAAATTTCGAGTAGATACATAGATAGATAGATAGATAAACCCTTTATTTAACTGACACATGACACACACAATTACAAAAAATAAAAAAAATAAAGTAAAAACATTTATCTACTTATTGTTATTATTATAAAAAAACTTTTAACTTCATCGTTCATCTTTAGAACTACATTCCAAGACCCAACCTCTATGTGAGATTTTCACAATTATACTGCAATTCCATTCCTATTCATGTGTAGTTATAGAGACATAATGACTTTGAGATGTTTCTTGAATTTCGTTTCATCTTGCTTAACTTTTGCATTACGGGTCAAATCTTAAATGTAAAATTAGTTTAATGTCTCAATAATTTTGCGAAGTATTTTTTTATTTTGTATGTGCAACATGGGAGCTCAAGAAAAACAATGGGTATATATTGTGAACATAGTTCTCAAAAAAATTATTCGTCTTTAAGATGAAAGGAGTTTTCCTTTTTTCATAGGAAGAGTTATTCAGAATAGTTCATTGACTGATTCTCGCATTTCAACTAATAAATGAATCATCCAATATGCAGAGCTAAAGTTAAAATGTTAAATTGCGCCTAAATCTTAAGAGAGAAATGCATATGTGCCCAAGAAGATAAGAAGCCATGAAGCAAAATGTTTTGGATCTCTTCTTTTATGACAACAGGGATCTATAAGAGTATGGATGACGTATAAACTTCCCTTAGATTCCCTTTCGGTGATTTCAGAGTTCCGTTCAGAGTAAAGATTTTTTGTCTCTTTTAGGACCAAGTGATGGCGCTGAAGTGGGTGCGGGACAACATAGAGTATTTCGGAGGAGACCCCACCAGGGTGACTATCTTTGGCGAGTCTGCTGGCGCCGCCTCTGTACATCTGCACATGCTGTCGCCAGCTTCTAAGGTAAAAAACAGTAATAATAATATTTCATTTGACCTTAGGAAAGAGACTTTAAATAAAAAAGACAAAAAAACTACCTTTGCCTGCCTCTAAATTATATTGAATCGATCGTCATTTGTCTATCATGGATAAAATATTGTAGCGACTAAGGTACTAAAATGAGATTTTACTTATTATATGGAGCTACCTATCAATTTATTACTTATAGATACTTAGCTAAAGTTTTAAAATAACGTTGTAAGAGTTTCGACATACATGTAAGATTTGCTTCACTTATAATTGCATCTTTTGAAATGAAAAACTGACATCGTGGTTAAATTAGAGTGCTTTTTACGACACAGCACAGCTACGAGTATTAGGTACTGAACACTTCTTCTCATCAGTAGTCGTCCTAAGCTTTAGCACGTTGTTCTTTTGAGCACTAATTAAGAAAGAATTTTTTTGAAAGAAATATAAGCTAAAACAAAAAGTTAACAACATGACATACCCTCTTACTCACCACGTGGGGTAGAAGGGTTGGCGAGAGTTTTCTTTTCGTTTTTTTTTTGCTGAGTTATGAAATAGTTACTATGTAGTAAGTACTTTTATTATATTTACTAAGTACTCGCTGAACTTTTAGCATTTTCCCAAATCGGTTGAGATCGTAACTGGAATTATTGGTAACCCACTTCAGACGGTGATGATGATACATTATGTTGTTTCAGGGTCTGTTCCACCGCGCTATAGCCCAAAGCGGGTTGGCGCTGTCGCCGTGGGCGCTCGCGCAGGACCCTCGCGACCGGGCCTTCGAACTTGGCCACGAGCTCGGCATCGACACTAACAACACTGCTGAGTTGCTTGGTGAGAATATCTAACAATTAGCAAAAAAAGAGATTATTACGTTTCTCTATGTCTCTTGGAATCTCGGGCAATTACGTCCCGGACCTTTGGAAGGCATGCGTGGGCCGAGGCCAACACGTAGAGGTCCAATAGACAACAATTATTTTATTTTCATCTTTCTAAGGCTTTCGAAATTGACTGCATGGAAAATATTTTGGTTCATAAAATTCGTTCTTTGTAACTTGTTTTAAAAATGTCTATCAATTAGGTAAAACGGGTAGCGAGTCCTTGGTTATGGTTACACGGGTTTTTTTTATATCATAGTATTTTTAGCGGTAGTTTATGCTGTGTTCACGATAATATATTATGTTACTTATATGTGCCAACTCAGTATATCCGTTTGTTTTCGTCTTTTCGTGGTCTAAATAGGAACCATAGAAAAGAGATAAAAATATGACAGAACCCGTTAAGGAACGTGGAATATTACTCAAAAATCTGTCTTTATCGTTTTCACATCATAAGTGTAGATCATTTCGTATTAAAAAAAAGAAGAATATACTACGTAACAAGAACTTTCGAGCTTTTTTCGAAGAACCATATCTATACTTTCGTAAAAAAACACTTTTTTTTTCTTAATACATTCCAATTCTTCACAGGCTACCTCCGCGCCACACCGAGTGAATTACTGGTCAAAGCAGGGGCTCGCTTAGCGGGGGCCCCTGGTAAAACTGTGGACCTGCACAGCACTGTGGCCCTTCCGTTCGTGCCCGTAGTGGAGCCCGACGTTCCTGGAGCCTTCCTCACGCAGCACCCTCAGAAGCTGCTGCCAGGGGCTGACGTGCCGTTGCTGACCGGATACAACGCGCAAGAGGGCATTATTCTTTTCAGACGTAAGTTTTTGGAGCTATACCATTTCGACACTCGCGGGGATTTCTGTGATTTCTTTTTTATCGATCACTTCGTGTTGAATTCTGTCTGCGATGGGTCTCTAACTCTATGGCGAGTGTCTCATTAAGATCTCTCGACGTCAGGCACAATGGCCCAATCGAGAGGCTAAGCGCGGAAAACGCCCGACAAACATAACATACATACTTATCTCTCGACGTCGAGGAATGTCAGGAACACTTCAAAAAGTATTTTCCTACCAGATATTAGTTTTTTACAAGAAGAATATTGTTTTAATCCTAGACGAAAAAAAAGATTATTTGTAAGTTTTACGCGTGTATCAAATATCCATCCATCTCTTTGGGATGGCTGGTTATTTGATGCCTTTTTTTACCTAAAAAACATCCAGTTTCCATCTCATACTATTGTATAGGTAATTCAAGAAACCAAACGATGTCACAAATCATGTGTAGAGCTTTTTTGTTTTTGACCTGTGGTGTCCTTTAGGGAAAGGTTGTGTTGGTTAAGTGGGTCGGCACTTCGTCCTCACCCAACTGTTTTGTGCAATGAAGGATGCTTTGTCATAAATTATAGATTTTTAAGCTAATGACCACGTTATTAACGTTATTAAAATTAATTTCCAGTCGTTTCCTCACTCTTTAAATGCGGAGTGTCGTAAATCATAAAACTGACATGCCCATTTTAATTCGCTTTGAGTTATGTCTAAATTGCGTCCATTACTGGAGGTGCGGTTTCCAGTAAATTAAGCGTATGGCGCGGAAATCCTGCGGCGCGCGTACGACGGTCGGTGGTGTCGCAATATGGCGGACGACGGAACCAGCGACGGCAGCGGCGCGGCGTGGTGACACGACGCCCTCTTCCTACCCTTCACCGGCACCGCTCTAATACCGTCGCGCTCACCTTGTACCTCTTACACTGTTAGCAGGGCTGTTAGATGCTATACACTCGTATAGACATACTGCCAAATATCAGTGGCTAGAATATATTTTGCAGGTACTAATTTAGGCTCAGCGGAAGCGGACGAACCTGACGTTATGTTATCACAGGCAATATAAAAACGGCTAAACAGATGGCTAAAAACGTTTCATGCAAATTAGGAAGCCCAATTCACGGCAACTGTAAAATGATGTGTTAGTAAACTATCTAGAGTGAGCTGGAATTTGTATTGGCGCAGCAAGCGATGATATTTGCTTCAACTGCACATAATTAATTACGTTTAAAAATCATGATTACTTCTCCAGTATTACGAAGCTCACGGTTACAAGGTCTGATAAACTGACCAACATTCACAGCTCGAAAAAATTGTTCGACTTACTAAACCAATTCATAATATTTGAAAAAAAAAACACAATATCGTCTTGAGTAGTCTCGTGCGATAACTTCAAAAAACGTTGACCTTCAATGATATAGATAGAGAGTCGCTCTATTGATATTCAAGCCGTAATTGAAAAATATTATCACCTTGTCCAAATACATTTGTTTTCACAAAAAATAATAATAAAAATAATGGTCCGAAAATGTGAGAAACATGAAAGAGGACCGAAAATGTTTTATCGAAGAGGATCTCCGGTTCCGCACCCAGAGGATATGAAGGACCTGAAAGAGTTTAAAAACCCTTTTAAACATTTTAATTGCTTAAAAAAAATTGCAGCCAACCCTACTGCACAAGCTGATCAAGTTGCAGTTTTCTGCAACACTTCCGTTCCGCTCTCTGAACGCTCGAGAAAAATGTTTAAGTCTATGTGGAAACTTATGCTATACCCTCAATAGGGAACGCCCTGCGAACTCGGAAATTGCTAAGCATTTAAACACATTGGCAAACTTTAGTAAATGTCCCTTATTAATTTAATAGTTTAACGAACCATTTAACTTCAGCATACAATTTTTCGTTCTGAAGTATGGTGTTGCTCCATAAAATTTAGTCTGAGAGTAGCTTTACGATCATTATGCTTATAACTGCCATTGTTTCGGCAATTTTTTTAAATTCTCAAGGTACTTTTGTAACATGCATGCATTTATGGTTACCGAAGTAAGCATCCCTGCTGGTATGCTTCTAAAACAAAATGGAGTGTTACAAATTGGACAAATTTTTGGTAGGGAAAGTCTAATCTATAACTGTATGGTCATTATAATCTAAGGGATGATAATATTATACTTTAACTCTATAACCATGGCTACAAAAAAGTAACAAGCAAACAAAGTGAACACGAGTAAGAAGGCTGTCGCAATAAGTGACACTTGCAAACACGGTTATTTACACTAAAAGAGAAACACCTCGTTATGTGCAGTAGTGAGCCATAAAATGTAACATGTGTTATATAACAATTGGAAATGACCGATATAAAAGAGGAGCCTGTTACGGATGTGACGTGACAAATGGCGCATTACAGCGTAACCGATCGGATGTGCTAATATGGAGTTATACATCTACGTAATCGAAAAATAAACATTACAGTGCAGCTGCGATGACGGTCGCTTGGATGAAGCCTTCGTGTTAAACAGAATGTGCCATTTCTCTTTCAGGGTAGGCAGAGCGTAACGCTACCTATGTGATTTTAGATTCTTGAGCCACTCGACACCAGATTATTAGACGGAATATGAGTATTGGTGATGAGTGTAGTGTAGAGGTAAGTTTCAGCCTTTCGACCACAATATTAAAGCACACACCTCGTCCCATTTAGTGTCCCATGGTAATTTATAAAGTTATTCTGATGTGTTATATATGCTGCATTTCGCATTAAAGCCTTATCAAAATAAATTCTGTGGTTTTACTACATACAAACAACCAAGAAAAACATGTGGTAAACATCCATCAACACAAATAGGACGTACCTAATTCTGAAGCATATACCTAGTTAACTACGAATCCGAAAAAATCCACGAATACTAAATTGCAAGATAGAGAAGAGGCAATAAATGACTCACGAAGGACATTCGGTTGGCGTTGCGACACCACAATATTTTGATGCGGATCTTCCAAAACTACCGAATTGGTACACAGCTGGTGACTCGTTCGCGATTAGCGCTAACTTACGAAATAGGCACTAACATTTGGAAGAATGACACCTAAAGTTTTTATTTTGTTATATCGTCGATGGATGGTTGTAATTATTAGAAATACGTAATTCTATTAAGTGTATTGTAACTGACCGCCATCAGTGCACTTAGAGTTATTACAAATTATTAACATCTTTTACATAATAAAACTCATAAGCAAAACAAGCGATCATATCAGTTTTGTGCCACTTATTTGGTTGTAATAAGACAATCAATAAAAATGTAATTGGAACATGTCCTCTATCTTTGATGCAATGATTGATTGATTTTATCTATTGACGACTAGTGATTACAAAGGTTGTAAATTTCCTGTTTTTTTAATACCTTGTTTTTTTTTTAATCCGTTCCACTTAACTATAAATAAGTAAGTACTGCGTTTTGGAATCAAATCATAAACGAAACAAGATTAATTGATCAAAACAAAAAACTGCCGATGTATTTTATGGCTTTTCTACTAGACTGCACCTCGAGCACGTTGGCGACAAACTCGCATGGCGCGTCACTTGGCTAACGCTGAAACTTCGCTTTGATTGCTCGAGGGCCCCGCGCAAAGGCTTGCTCACCCTTTGGCGTTGTCAATGTTGACATTTGTGGTATCACCATCGTACTCGAACTGCTGATAAACCGATTTTATAATTTATTTGTTTGTCTATTGCCACCAATTTCCGAAAATTCCAAAGATGACACATATTTTGATTGCTTTTGAAGTCACCGCTGGAATTTATACCGCCTAACTAAATAACCGCAGCAAAAACGCAAACTACTTCATCGCGTAATTATAGGTAACTAGTTTTCCGCCCGGGACTTCGTAGGTTAGTACTATTATTTGTTCTGTTACTTCCTTCACGTGGGAATTTGGGAAAATTATGTAGCCTATGTGTTAATCCAGAGTGTCAGCTACCTCCATACCAAATTTATCAAAATTGGTCTAGCCATTTATAGATGTGAATGAGGAACAACATCTATACATACAAACTTTCGCGTTTATAATTTTAGTAAGGATGGATTATAATATCTCCACGATACTTCTGCAGTCGAGTATTTGGTAAATTAATAAAATGGACGTTGTCATAATATGTCACTGAGTTATGGTAGAGGGACGTGGAAATACATATTGCCTACCATCTTAAAATTGCACAATAGAAGATAACAAATCCTATAAAACGTTTTTAACAGCCCATAACATACCTACTTTGGCTATCACAAAGGATAGTTAATGGTAAAATGTGACAGAGCGAACAGTGTCGCCCTTATAAACCTAAGATCAAAGGCTTTTGAGGCGCGTTTTATCTCTTTGTGTAAAAGGTGCAGTTGTTGTAATGAATTAGCTGCTAAACGAGGATGGGAAGATGCTGAACATACCTTTGAATTGCCTACAGGTCTCCAGCGCTACCCGAAGCTGCTAGGCGAGCTGGACCGCGAGTTCCGCCGCGTCGTCCCGCCAGAACTGCTAAAAGGGGACGAGGAGCGCATGCGCAAGGTGTCCGACCACATCCGCGCCTTCTACTTCCAGCAGCGGCCCGTGGATATGAGGAATATCGACAGCCTTATTGATGTGAGCCTCCTGATCTATATCTAAAAAAAAACATTTACTGAAAGGAACAACTTACATAGACAAATAATTTTACAAAAAACATATTTGCACAATATCGAAAATTCTATTTTTAAAAAATCTACTTCTACGTAAATAAATTGTCGTCACATACTAAAAGTCCCTCACTATATTATTTTTTGTACCTGTTTTTATTAAAAACCTTCGTTTTTATTTTATGTTACTCAAGAAAGTAAATTGGTAGGTAATAGGTAGGTACAGAGGCTAGCACATCAGGTTACCCCAATTTATTGAAAAACCGTTTTTATCGCAACAACACAGAGTGCAAGCATGGGTAACTTGATGTATGTGCGGCCCTCTGGGGATAAATTTTCTTAATTATATGGTTCTTCTTCTTCTTATTATAGTCAAGTGTGTGGCGAACTTGACTAACCCTGGTGTCAGAGTTTTCAAACCGCACAATGGCCTTGACTACATCGTTCATTTAACTACTCGTAGCCCAGGGGCACCCTCTGATCTCAACCGGTCTGTGTGGTTAAGCAACGTACACAAAGGCAGGGAACCTGATGGGTGACCAAAAGTGGCAATTTATCACGAGCGTTTCCGTGTTTCGGAGGGCACGTTAAGCTGTCGGTCCCGGTTGTTGTCGATTGACTACAATCGTTAAAACCAAGTCAGAGGCCATTTGGCGGTTTGAAAACTCTGACACCAGGGTTAGCTAAGTTCGCCACACACTTGACTAATACCTACACGACAAGAAGAAGAAGAACTATTGTTTAATTAATTTATAGTTAAGTAATTTAAGTATGTCAGTTTTACAAAAACCATCAATTCTTCTTTTTCAGTTATTCACCGATGTGATGTTCCTTCGACCAATTCTGGAGACTTTAAGGCTTCAAGCTAAAACAAATAGAACCAGTCCCACCTATCTGTACCGGTTTGCCTTCGACGGAGCCTTAGGGCTCTTCAAGAGGATGCTGGGGATCAACCACCCCGGGGCCTGCCATGGAGACGAGATGGGATATTTGTTCTACTTCTCCAGGCTGAACTATAGATTGGATGATGATTCTACAGAGCTAACGGTCTCTAAGAAAATGGTCCAGATGTGGACTAACTTTGCCAAGACTGGGTATGATATTTAAACAATACATTACTGTTTATTTGCGTAAAAAATAAAAGAAATCAGAAATTTATGGTCCGATTACAGAACACGACTTAAACTCTGATCTATACTTAAGTAGCAGTCGTCTTTGTCATTTTAATTTTTCACATTTTCTCTTGGTACACCCTTGCCCACTTCAACTGCCTCTCCCTCTCACATAGGTTAGCTGGAAGAAAACTCATTTCTTGAGTTAAGCTCGCCGTTGTATATGTCCTTTCTCTTCTGTAATCTGTATGTATATGTGTGTACAATAAAAAATAAAGAAATGATCTATGACGATTTGATAGTGAGAGAGACAATCAATACTTAAGTATCGATCAAGACTTGAGTCTCCTTCCGTAATACGGACCTATGAGTCGAAGTAGAATGACCTTTGCTTCCAGTTAATTAGCGTAACAAAACTAGTTGTTTTCGGTTTGTTTTACTAAACGAAACTCAACACTTTCTCGAAATAAACATTTTTAAACCATTTTATAGTCCAAAAAATTTTCAAATTTTTTCCTTTAAACACATGTGACTCGAATCCTCATGTCAATTATTAATTGATAATCCACTTACTCGTATCGACATACAAACAAGTAAACAATGTGACATAGGACACTTATGCCCCAAACGACCACAATCATCACACTGATCGGCCACATTACAAAACGTAACGATTCAAGGAGGCTCGTTCAACCTTTTTTGTTTACTTTATTATTTATCAAATACTTTATTATGTCTTTTATAACTATATGTATAGCATGGGGTACGTACAAACAAACGAACATGAAAAGAAAGATCTACTTTACAAACCAGTCTTGGCTAACCGGTAGTGATGCTCTCTCTTAATTAATGGTGCTTGGTTCGATCCCCAAACGATGCAAACTACGGAAAAAAGGCAAAAAATATATTTTTTTTATGGTGCAAAAATGGATACTCGGGTCTGAGTGTATTTTTGTCCAATGTGTGTCATAATTAAGGGACCTGTGACATTTCTCTCCTCTCGTCAGCCCATTTACGTCCCCACGCTAATATAAAATATTGAAGTGGTACCGATACAAATAAAAGACATTAAACTTATTCATTTTTCAGAAACCCAACGCCACCGGAGCCCGAGTCCCCATTAGAGTTCAAATGGCTACCAGTTAACGACACCACGCACATCAGATATCTGGATATCACGGGCAACTTCTCACTCAAGAAGGACCCTGAGGCGAGACGTGTGCGCCTTTGGGATTGGCTATACGAAAACTACGCCAGCGAATCTTGAGCCTAGAAGTCTGGGAGACCAGGATCGTGCCAATAGTCAAGCTTGGAACTATCAAACCCAGCCATAGAAAGTGTGTGCAATAAATTCAGTGATTGTTCAAATAAAAATATATAAGATTGACTTTGATGTAGGGCCACCTAGGAAAATGGCAATTTAACAGAAAATTGTTTGTCTCCTACCTTAATTTATAGGGTCCTTGTCCGGCCCAGCAGGCAGGAGTCAAATAATTGTCGTTCCATAGCGAGGTGAGCAATTCAACAATATATGCCTCAGGGCTGTCTACCACCTATGATGTCGATGGCGTGATATTGATTTAGTAAAGGTACCTATTAGGTTTATATGCAGCGACAACAAATTGTGCAGAAGAAATGTAAGACGAATTTCAGACCGCAATTGCAATCCCGAAATCGTAATTTATCAGCCGATAGCTACCCTAACTTTACGATACCTAATTTGAGAATTTGTAGTTTTCTATTATATAAAAATAATAATTTAAAAACCCTAATTTCTAATCTTCATCGTCTTTTGAACAGACTTATAGGAATATTTTTTTAAGATAACTTAAACTTTGAACCGTATCAAGAAAAAACTTAATAGGCGGGATCAGCTAGCGTTGGGAAAGTACCAAACACAGCATTCAATTCTGCAGGATTCGTAAATTCTAAATACAGAAGATTGACGTCGTTAAATCGAGATCGACATCGGAAGCCCTTGAGACTTCAGAAATGGAACTTCGAAATCTTGTAAATATTGTTTTGTAAGTTATATAAATACTCGTAGGCTTTACCATGTACATTTTTTGTTAAAGTTTTTACTGCAAAGTTAATCCTAAATTTTACAAATTGTTAGAGTTATGTTTTTAGAATAAGATGACCTACTTACCTGAATTACCTTTACTATTAGTTTTAATATTTTAATAAATATATATTTATACAGAATTTTAAGTTTTTTACACACCCTATTCGATAAAATTGAGTAAGTAGTGGAATTAAGTTGTAATTTAAACGGTTTAACTCACGTTATAAAATTGGCATTGGGTCGACAGTTTCGATCCTATAAGAGGACACTGTAGTACAATTGTAATTCGCCGTACCGATATTGCATAATTTTTTTTAAAGACTAAGACTCGTCGTTTGTATTGTAACATGAAAATGAAACATTGAAGGAGGCTGGGAGGAACGCATTGGCGGTGCCCGTCATCACTTGTGTGGATCATTGAGGAAACCGGACTATTAATACATATCACTGATAAGAAATAGTATCTACTAACTAAATGCAATAACAATACTCAAAGAACTATAACAAATGTAATACTGTAAGCATCGTTTTTGAATAATTATGAGTAAGTAAGCGGGACACGAGGGTTTTGCTGTATCGTAGACTAAAGGCTGACAACCTCTCACCACTATACGTTCTCATATTTCATCAAATAACCTTCGGAATTTATACCAAACGGGGCATCATTTAAACTACATGACGCTCTGGCTACCCCGCCAGGTATTAAAGGTGTGAGTGTATGGTAGACAGATATAAGTAAGTACTTAGCAATACACGAAAACTATTTTTTTCTGAATATTTTTAACGTTCACCACACGCCACGACATTAAAAAATAATTATTGATGTAATGGCGTTCACCACACGCTACGACATTAATAATTAGAAAAAATTCAGTTAAATTGGTAATTTTATTTGTCTGATATATCAGACTTTGGCGGTGAAAAGGTTAATTGAACTTCCTTTTTTTCGTACAGAGGACGCCATCTAACGGCGAGTAGGCGTTCTACCTGAAAAGTTGTAAAAAAAAATAGCGATAACTCGCGAAAGCCAAAATCACGAAGACAGCAAAACAATCATCTTACTCCATAATGAATAAGAGTTCTTTATTTTAAAGCGTCTCGCTATCATAGCGACCATAGAGTCGTATTTGAGTCGACTCACTAGCTAGTAGAGCACTCTGAGCACTGGATATTCACTTGAATCACCTCACTAAGTCTGTCTGTCTGTCTGATCTGTCCGACTCACTCTTTCTTTCATTCATTCAGTTATCTCGCGGTGTTGCAACGAAGTTGACGCGCCGTAAAGTATTTGTTGTTAGTTTCGACTATTCTATTTATTTCTAATTTTAAACCATCGTTGGAATAAGAATTCGGCTGCAAGATTAACAGATCAATATTACCTAACCATTTTCTCTCATATAAAGAAAATATTAGAGCATTTTCTCTCATAACTCAGGAATTATTATACGATATTATTATAAAAGTTTTTATACTGTTTAGTGCTAAAACTTGAAGAAAATGTCTAACCACGTGGAAAATGGCAATGGAACTACAAACGGGACCAGCTCGTACTTTAACCTCAAGGCAATGCCGCACATCGTCAAACCACTGTAAGTTTGGGTATTTTATTTACACTTATTGCTATTGGTTTTAAAGCGTTTGTTATTTTGATCGCTAAATCGCTATCCGAGCGAGCTGACTGTGACTGATTTGACCATCGATAAACCCAAACAACATACCCAATTTAAGAGGTTATTATTATACTTTGTTTTCGTTTCTAACCGACTTCAAAAAAGGAGGAGGTTTTGTTACTTCATAATACGTTTCACGTTGAAAAAAAAATAGAAAATGTTAAGTCCCTTATGCAGCCCCCTAAGTACACCCCAGACCCCAGCCAATTAATAATTTGATGCCTAATGTCACATTCCATTATCTAAACATTAGAATTAACAAAAGTTAAATAGTGCTTGTCATCAACATTTACTCCATTGATTTTCTTGTAACATAAATTGTAATTGTAGGGATCGCCGACAGAAAATTATGCCAGATGTGTTACAAGCGATTGGGAACACTCCGCTTGTGAAGCTGAACAAAATACCCCAGTCTGAAGGACTCCAGTGTGACATGTGTAAGTGCATAAACAAAAATACAAAATAAGTACTTAATATTCAAATCAAAATATAATTTATTGTAATATATTAAACACATAGGTACTTAATACTTTTTGTAGTATGGTGCTTACAATACAAAGCACCAAAATATTAGATACTTATCATAGACAAAAATCAAGGGTTCTTACAAAATGTTTCAAAATTACAATAATTAGAGATATTAGAGTCCCGGGTTTGTGTAATGTGGTAAGCACATAAGAAAGCAGTTTCTGAGAATATGGTTTTTTAGGTGTTAAATGATAAACAACAATTCACATAATACATTTTTAAAATTATTAAATAAAAATCAAGTAAGTAAGTAGTAAATATTGGAGCCAAGAAACCGATCCATTTATAAATTAAAACTATTGACACAAAAACATACACTCTTCCTGCGATAATAGTTATGAGTTAAGAAAAAATCTTAGTTAAGTATGTGATATCTGCAGTTAACTAAATGCCGATTATACAAAAATTACTATCCACGCTATCCACAATAAAAAATGTAGCTGGTGTTTCAAATTTAAATTTAATTACCCTTAAAACTTACATTATTAGATAAAAATATTTTAAAAATATCTACAAAAAATATCACCTTCCCCATTGTATTTGACAGAAAATTCTCAAAAATATTATTGATCTCTGCATTTATGAAACCATATTTACCTACGTAATTAGAAGATAGTAAAATAAGTATTGTGATAATAAAAAAATTGTTAAGGTTTAAATCAGTTGTGTTTATATTAGGCGTATCATAGCATAGGATACTGAAACACGATTTCATATTTTTTCATAAGAAGTTGATTGTTCGCATTTTGATCATAACCATAACACAACCATAAGCAACTGCTGTAACATTGATAAGTGTAAGTACCTACTATTAACAATCAAAAATTCAAGTAGGTGACACTCTCAGTAAAGTAAATAAATAAACACCACACATTCGAAGGCCCACGCTGGTTTACCTAGTGGGCCCTTTGGGATGAACACAAAGATGGACATAAACACCCAGACCCGAGAACCATCTTCTATTTTTTTTATACTAAATTTACCTACCCGACCGGGAACCGACCCGAGGAACCGACGGCTCAGAAGCAGCAAGTGGCGGATTTGCCATAAAGCCAATAGGCACGGGCCTAGGGCGGCAAGTTATCGTGGCAAAAAATAACTGATAGGGGGGGGCCCATTTTTTTTTTATCGTTTGCTTCGTTTAGAGAGATATCTTGTTGATTTGCGTGGATTCTATTAATTTAAAAAAAATACTTAGACCCTTTCGGTGAAGAGTAGTGATTAAAAAGTTCGGAAACCAGTAGAATCTGCGCAAAACGATGTAATATATCGTTCGAAAAGAAGAACGATTTAAAAATTATGCCCCATTGTTTCTTGGTCTCGGAAAATCAAGTTGCAATAAAAAAAATTCGCGCTCGCTGCACTCCCGCGTTTACGATATTAGTTTTTATTTTTATTTTAACATAACTTTTCTGAATATTACAATAAAAGTTAGCGAGAAAGTCAATTCATATGTAGCACGTAATATGGGGGCTGAGAAAGGGGGCTGGTATTACATGGCCTAGGGCCGCCAACACTGCAAATCAACATCCGGAGCACAAAATACCTACTTATCTGGAGGCAGCGTTACTAATCACTAAACCATACCGGTTGACCCATCGTCGAATGAAGTTGTTAAAAAAATACATATAACCAATTGTTATAGATGCAAAATGCGAGTACCTCAATCCGGGAGGTTCTGTGAAGGACCGCATCGCATACCGCATGGTGATAGAGGCAGAGAAGCGGGGCATATTGGTCCCAGGGAAGTCGGTCATTATCGAACCAACTTCTGGCAACACTGGCATTGGACTTGCCTTTGCCGCAGCTATCAAAGGTAAGTAATAGCCTCTTAGCGTTTTGTACCGTTTTTCAAATAAAGCCAGTTTGAACCATCCAGGCTTTTCTACCACCTAACTAAACCGGAAATGAAATTATTCCTCAGGAAACTGAAAATATTCCTTACTATATTTTCTCTCATTAAGTAAAAAGGCCAACGCATCAGGTTACCTCAAACCATTATCATCGTAATGAATAGAACAGAGAGCACGCACCTAATGTGGTAACTTAATGTGCGTATAACAAAAAGATACAAATCGAAATCTCTCCTAATGTTGTGTTGTAATGAAAGCACCGGTAAAAATGAAAATAATGACGCGCTCAAACAGCGAAACTAAATACTCACACGAGGAAAAAAAGCACACGTTACACCTCATTTATTTATTTATGTAGGAAATCTTGACTCATTCCCACTAGTGTACTCTGTCACTTACTCACTGCCTCATCATTCCAAACCCAAAACCTTGGATAGAAAGCTGAAATTTTTCACAGTAAACCCGATTCATTTCACGAGTAAAGCAAAAATTTGGAGCATATTATGCTGCCAATTGCAAAGCTACGGTACAGAAGGTCATATATTATGTCATTAACAACAACGCGTTGTTTGTATCATCATTATCACCTAACCGTTGATCGTCATTTATTGTCTTCGTGACACAGTCACTTGTTTGTAAACAAAAGGGCCGGCTTTGTTAGTTAATCGGTTAGTCTATTTGCTCTTTTGGATAACTGTTTAATGGTCACAAAATATGCAGCCAATTCTACTTTCCCGAATTCCCGAAAAACGACTGTTTTTCGGACTACCTATGTATTTAAAAGGTTTCGGAAGAAATTAAACACAAAACCGGTAATTTAAGTTTTTTGGACTACTTATTTTAAAGATTTTGGAAGAAATTAAACACAGAACCGATAATTTCAGCTTAAGTTACATTAATCTCTAGCGCGTCACGAAAAAATTATGTAACCTATGTGTTAATTCAGGGTGTCAGCAACCTTCATACCAAATTGTATCAAAATTGATCCAGCCGTTTGAGCGTGAAAAAGGAACAAACATCCATACTTAAAAACTTTCGTTTTTATAAGTAAGGACTAAACAGGGTACTGAGCATTAAGTAGTTCTGGAGATCTCACACCGTTAGTGTAGGGTCCTACACAGCTAATTTTGTTTTACTAAACAGGGTACAGATGCATAATAGTACTTCCGGAGAAAATGTCCGATGAGAAAGTTAACACACTGCTGGCCCTTGGTGCCGAGGTGGTCCGCACGCCCACTGAAGCCCCCTCGTCCTCACCAGAGAGTAACCTCGGCGTGGCAGCGCGCCTCGAGAAGGAAATCCCTGGAGGAGTTGTTTTAGACCAGGTATGTACCGCTACGTGTCATTCTTTAAAATATCTTTATTTCATAGAACATTCAGGATGTTATACTTAAAATAAGTCAACATTAAAGGTTTTAAATACATACACTATGTACGAAAAGAGCGTGACCGACAAAATTGAATAAAAACATCATTATTTTTATTTTTTATTTTAATAGACTACTAATCATACTATGATGCTTTTATATTAATAAGGCGTCAAGTCATCTTCATTATTTATTATCGTTTGACATTTTTGTAGCATATTTTCAGCAAATTTTTCGGCATGGCTGAGATATGGACCGTCATACGGACTCACGCGTCACGCGTCAGGTCCTTGACGGTTGCTGCATTTTTTTTGCCTTGGTTTAAGCTTCATCTACGCCCAAACATTTTCAATGGGATTGGCATCTGGTGACTGTGAGGGCTAAAACATCGATAGCATTTTCTACGCTTTAAGCAGTGAAGAGCTGTCTTCGATGTTTAATGTCATAGTCCGCTTGTAAAATTCAAGATTGGTTTTGACGCAGGAAGATTTTCCAAGCAAATAGTAATGATGCCTTTTCATACACCTTCCTTTGAGCGTTAAATGTACAAGTACACAGGTGCAAACTTTCAAACCCTTTTTCAAAATGCATTCCCAAAGATGCACTTTCACCGGGTGTTTCAGAGTTCGTACGACCAGCCAGTTGACTGCTGCTGACCAAGCCCGAGTCGTACTAATCGCGGTCTTTATTTTTACTCGCCAGAGACAGTCGTTTTTACCCGACTGCCAAAGAAGGAGGGTAATGTTTTTCGAGTGTATGTAAGTATGTATGTATGTCTTTTCCTTTGTGACCTCCTGTAGCCTAAACGGCTTGATGGATTTTGATGTATGAGGTATCGTTAGATTTGTCTTGATTACGGGAGTGTCATAGGATACATTTTATCCTAAAAGTCCCACGGGATAAAGACATAATAATATTTTTTAGTGTGCAGTCGGGTATTTTGTTTTTTTAATAATTAATAGTTATTCAATGTGTTTTTCGGAAAGCAAAGGTTTTTTTAACCACACTTCAATATTTTACACTATTTTCAATAAAACGCCTTCTTATAATGTCGAGAGATACACCGAGTCTCCTGTTATTTAATTTTTCCTGGTCGGATCGAAGTCGAAGTATAGGTTTTTTAGTAAACAGCAACACAATCTGTTTTTTCCTATGCAGATGAAGTCTTTCTAGTTTTACCACGTTCTGGTAGGTCACTTATTTTGTAACGAACGCCTTAGACTTTTTAACGTATTTTGCAGCTTGTTTGCGTGACTTTTTTGGTCCTTTCGGGTGAATGTAAAGGAACACTGCTTCTTAGCGCGAAGCGTGCGCGGCACTCATCTTGAGAAACGTGTTGTCGATGAAAAGTTAACCTGAGTACTAATTTTTTTTTTAATGTAGCATTCTAAAGGAAGGACTACTGTACTCAGTCAAGTGGTTTTTTCAGCCTACCTCTTTTAAACAATTAAAAATCCCGGTCACGGTCTTGTCAAACACACTGTATGTACATCCATATTCTTTCTTTTGACCCTACTAATTCTACGCCTATTTGTAAAGGTGCAGTCGTCCCCAGAAAAGAAAAGGCAAGAAACTCCGAGGGTGCTCTTTTTGATCGCATTACCTTATTTTCTAATTTTAACTAAATCTGAAATAATTATAGAACTGAGCAGTTAATTCCTAGGGCCACTTGTCTGATAGATAATCAGACATTCTGTAATAGCCCTTTTTGCAAAGTTACTGTCTTAAATTTGTCCGAAGGTAAATTTTAAATACACATGGGAGTCTTGTAACTATAACTGAGTCGTCGGGTCATTTTCAGAAGTGATAAGAATGGGTAACGCCTTGAGTTTAATTCTTTCACTACCTGTTAGCTACCTGGTCGATAAGCGAGACAATGGCTTAAGGCCATCGCGTAGGCAGAGATCCGATAAAAGGTAGGTCTACGTCCTTCCGCAGACTTCAAACTATCTACATATTCATAGCAAGTTAGACGTGACAGAAAGTCTTTCATCTTTATAATACAGGTATGAATAATTTGGTATGCAAAGCTTCGTGATCTTTTTCTGTGTGAATTTAAATTTCTTGCTAAAATCGCCTATCATATAGATCAGGAATCATTCTGGAACTAAGTCCAAGGAGGCCTTTGGTAACAGAATACATTAATTATATTAGATGCTATTAGATTCTATTGTAATTTAATATGGGGTGACTTTAAATTAGTAAGCGTAACTGTAGGGGGCAATTCTACCCATGAAACTAAACAACTTTCTCCAAGAAACTCACATAAATCTTTAAAAAAAACTTCTTATACTAGGGCAATCAGCTGATCGCTGACGTTGTATGGAGAGGCAAAAATTTACGACAGTTGTTCAGTTTTGTGGGCTGAATCCCCTTCGTGTTTCGGAGGGAGGCCCGTGCCCCTTGGTGGCACGTCTATGGGCTGGTAAGAAGAAGAAGAATTCAAAGTCACCCATTATACTTACCTACAATTACAGACACATACATTGCACTGCGTTTATTTATTTAGGACGACCTGTAGTGACTATACTAATTCTAACAAAATAATTAACGCTTCGGCCACCTGCGAAACCTGGGCTGCGTAACCGTTTCGTGCAAGTAATAACAAAAAAATAAATTTAAAAAAAGATATAGTAAGCATCAAATAAAAAGAATAAAAAAAGAGAAAATTACACATAACAAAAATTTGAAGATGATTATCGCTTTATTCTAAATCAAAGTAATGTTACACAAACACTGACCCGAGCTCAATTACTGCACAATGTACAGAGGCCAGCGTATCAGGTTACTCCAATTTCATTGCAAAACCACCGTTATCGCGACAGCACAGAGTGCAAGCGTGTGGTAACCTGATGTGCGGCTCTTCGTACTTATTTTTCTAGCGCTTCAATGACAACAAACTATAAATCTATCATCTATATCATGAAGCAGATACTTAAATAAATTGATAGCCTAAATGTTTACTCAGCGGTTAAAGTCGAATAACAACTTTTTTGCACAAACACTGGATTCGTAAACAAAAGAAGAAAACACGTAAAATATCAAGAATTACATTTTGGTACTATCTTAGAACAAGAAAAATCTTATACCAATTTTTCAAATTATTTTTAGAGTAAAAAAAATATTCGGCGCGAATGGGATTTGAAGCCACAGAATAAGATCTCGTGGTGGTGGTGGATTTTTCTTTCCCTAAAAATTCGAAACTATTTTTTTCTTTATTTCGTAATTAGTATTGATATATTTTTTTCACATTGCTTTATTTATTACGTATTGATATGTTCGAGTAGATTTCCGTGACCGATTTAACCTACATCGACGATTAGACCTAATTTTAGAAGGTCCTGAGGTAATAATCACCTTAAGTCGTGACGCGTTCTTACTAGGTAGATACGGATGCCACAATTAACTGATTGATCGAGATATCATTGGCGTCACGAGTAATCAATCATTTGTTATTGATTAACTTCAGTAGATACGGTCATAGATTATGGTCATTTCTAGAAAACTTTTTTCACTACTGAAATTTAATCAATTAAATTTAAAAGCTAAACAGATAAAAGAGGGGGGAGACGTGTCCTATCTAGGGTTGCCAACCCTACTATATAATATAGTATCCTTCTATATTGAGGCATCAAATACTATATTTCTATAAAAAATATATATTAGGCGAAACTACTATATTTTGCGTAAACCGGAACGCAGCCTTAACTAAAGCCCGCCCTCTCTCTACTCTACGTCTACCGCGAATATTACGCGCGCAATCGCTACGATAGAAGAGCTGCTGTCATCGCATCGTACATGCATCGTACGTTTCGAAGGGCCTTTTCTGTCTCTGTCTGTTGTGTTGCGTGCCGTGAATTTTCTGCTAAATCAACTGTTGAATCGACTGTTGGCAAGAAGTTTTTCTTTTAAATGATTCAGAAATGCCTAACATTTTAAAATTTTTCTCTTTCCTCTTTTCAATACCAGCCACATTAGCGTTTACAGAACGCATATTTTCTGTGATGAAAACTAAATGGCGAGACAAGCGTAACAGGGCCTTTTTAAATTTAATAAAATGCGAATTAATGGTGTTTTTCAACCTAAAAATTGATTGTAATGAAGCATATGAACACTTTTAAAAAAATAAAAATGTAATTATTAAGGCGCAAAGCAGTAAGAAATATTCATTTAAAAAATAAAGTCACATTTTAACCGCATACTATATTTTTATTCTTTTTTTTGCCATCTACTATATTTTTTAAGGAAATAACTTCAAAAATACTATATTTGATAGAAAAAAAGTTGGTAACCCTAGTCCTATCTTGTTAGCGAGAGATATAAATGAAAATCACTGAAATGTTGTGACAAACGATCACCCTAGATTACATCTCTACTGGTTAAGTGCTCTATACTGTTCTTTTAAAGAGCCAAATCTCCAAATAGTTTTAAAAAATAATGCTTCCTAGTCCAACTATTACTTTTATCAATCGATCGGTCAAAATTATTGCGAAAATCATATGTGGCGGGACCTACTAACTTCTAAGCTTAAACATTGCTTAAACATTGTTTGCGTCGCAATTGATAAATACAAAATTTAATGGCGATAAGACGAAAATTGAGCGTAGTGGTAAGATTGTCAGCCTTTCGCTCGCAGAATAATAGCAAAACAAAGTCCCTTTTGCTAACTTTTACAGTATTCCTAGTTAGAGCTTGTATCTGGCACGTTTTGTTCTTTTCGCTGAAAAGTATCACAACTAAATAAAACTTATCATGATAGGAAATTATCTGAAACATAAAGCGAGTCAAATGTCCGATTTTACAAATTGGCTTCGATGCAAACTACTTAACTTAACAAGAACTACCTTTAATGAATTAAATGTTACGTCACAGCGCCATTATATTTACCATCAACACATTAAAAACTATACGCAGAATTACATACTTACATTAACTGATAAGTTTACTCGTTTGTCAAAGAACCACTCTAATGTTCAAACAATTTCAATTCTATTTATAAAAGCTCGACTAGAAAACAAAAAAAACGCTCCACCCCGTCTTTAGTTTGTAAACACGCTGTTGGTAATGGGTTCGTTCCACGATTATTCTGACTAATGATCAACAGAACTGAAATATCGGATACTAATCGAAAAGTCTAGTCCTGATAGTTTCTGTGAAAACAACCTCGAACTTTTTTTAAAATCATTCCCTACCTATCACCGCTATACGTAATATGTTCACGTTTATAATTATAAAATTAAAAAGTATAACACCCGTTGAGGAAACTTTCAATCAAGTAAATGCTGCTTTGAATATCAAACTGTCACTTTCTGACTTGTTCACACATACAAGGACGGCATTACATTTAAAGAAGCTTTAACTTTAATGAACTGAGTACGTACAATATACTATCGCATTCCAACACAAGGTAAAGTAACATAGAAGTGGAAAGTCGCTATTGGAAAATACTTAACACATTCGCTCACAAAACGCTCCCATTTATCCATTAAAACATGCTCTAATTTTACTCTATTCTCCCAAAATTATGCCTATTTAAATTATTTTTAGTCTTATAATACCGATCTAGTCGAATTATGTAATCGTACTTGTAGTCGCCCCCACGATACATGCTCGGCCTAGTTTAGATTAACCTGTCCTTTTTGTTCGTAGTACAACAACCCTGGCAACCCTCTAGCGCACTACGACGGCACAGGGGAGGAGATCCTGTGGGCCCTGGACGACGACATCGACATGGTGGTCCTCGGGGCCGGCACCAGCGGCACGGTCTCCGGCGTCGGCCATAAGATCAAGGAGCGGTGCCCCAAGTGCGTGGTGGTGGGGGTCGATCCCTACGGCTCTATATTAGCTACGCCGCCTGAGCTCAATCACAGCGACGTCAACTTTTATGAAGTAAGTCATTAAAAAAAAAATCGTTTCCTTTTCAGCCACGTCCATCTAAAGTTTCTATGAGATAACTCGTTTTTAACGTAACACTCATCTTATAATCGACTTCGTTCCCGTGGGAATTCGGGAAAATTATGTAGCCTATGTTACTCAGGGATAATATAGCATTCTAATGGTGAAATAATTTTTCAAATCGGTCCAGTAGTTTCGGAGCCTATTCAATGCAAACAAACAATTAAATCTTTCCTCTTTATAATATTAGTGTAGGTAGATATCCTACAGGTTCGTACCGAGAGATTCTCATATTTCATAATGCGCACTGCTAAGGAATTGAATTCACTGCCTTAGCTCTAGATTGTGGCAAAGGGTGAACCCACTTTAAAAAATTAAAATAATGACGTTATTTTGTACCAATAACACAACAAAACAAGAAAGCGAAAGATAGATGGACCAGATGGATATCTGTGTTCGAAGAGATCAGTGAACTTGTGTGTATTTACAACAAGTGTTTGTATAAAAAAAATCATCTTAATATAATACAATCCCACAATTCTAAAGATACCAAGGTCATAATAGAAGAAGATAATAGTAAACAAAATGAAAAGTCATGTCGATCGGAGACCTTACTTATCCGATAGACATCTTAGTAAAGTAAATACCATACGTATTTATGTAGGAATACTTGTTGTAATTGATACCGCTAGAATCGTATTGTATTGCATTGTTATTCGAAGTATATCGATTGAAGCATAATTTGAAACGTATCAATGCGCGCAATATGTCCCCAGTTATTTTACAACATGCACAGTCGAGTCCCACGTCCCTTGATAGGCATGTATGTAAGCAGGCGAATGTGAATAGATAAATAAAAAGTTTTCATGTGATTAAAAGAATTCCCTACGAGCGAGCACCGGTTCGATCTGATAGAGGTCTAGATGTACTTCATTACTGTATTGTATCTCATCGAGCTCTAATAGAGACATAAAAAAGTTGCCCCTCCATTGTCGTATTGGCAAGCAACAATGGTGTTATTTTTTCATTTTTATTTCCCTAAACCAAACGTGTTACTTTCATTAAAAAAATGAAATAGCTTCACAACTGGCGAGGATAGCGCGTAACGCACAGGCGTAATGAAACAAATGAGCAAAACATACTTAGGTACCCATATTCAAGAACCTCCTTGTTCATGCTACAAATTAGTTCATTCATTGTAGTAGTTGGTAAATTTTTCATCGTGCTCTCAAAATATTTAGCCAGGCTGCGGCATAATAAATAACAATGTTTTTAACTAATATTATTCGCACCGTCGTCGGCTGATGAAGTTCTTACATCATTTTATAGATTAGCGCAGTTGGTCGTTGTCAACAGGAGTTTATTATGTAGAAATATATGTAGCTTTATCAGTTATCAAAACGTTTTTTGGATTCATGGACCATATTTTGTCATGCAGCTTTGTGTATGAAGTGTTTTGCGAGGAGGTGTCGTAATGATGATCTTATTTATATATGTAGCCCATGAGCTGATAAGGGGTCATCCACATATTACGTCACAGCGTATGGGGTAGGGGGGGGGGTCATACCAAACGTTACAGTACATGTTAAAGAGATACCTACCAAAAAAGCATGACATAGGGGGAGGGGTTCAAAAAGTCGACATTTTGCGTGACGTAATATGTGGACGGCCCCTAATCAAATTTAACCTAATAATGACTTTTTCATTATTTGTACACGGTAGTAAAAACTCGCTGGTTAGCTACAAAATTATGAAGTCTTAAGAAAGATTGCATAACTACCACTACTTCATGCATGACTATAGATTACCACAATCGCAAGAACGGAGTGAAGCTGAACTTTTGACAAAAACATCCTCGCTTATCGCATAAACGTGTTTCGAAAACGTTCTAGCAATTTGAGGTTAGGTTAGGTCTCTTACGAAAATAACTTAAGCGTGATCAAACCAAATTAGAGCTAGAGAGTTAACTGTAGAAAACATCAAGAACGTCACAGGGCAAATATCTGATGATTTTAGACTGTGGCGGTTTTACATCGTCATCAAGGTTTTTGGTTTTAATGTTTTGAAACTACAGCAACGTATTCCCAACTCAACTCCCTGCCTTCTTTTATGGATAATATCTCTTGATAAATCTCTTGGATAATCTCTTGACCACAATCTAGCCCAGGGGCGAAGATGCGGTCGAGGATGTAGCAAGCTCATCCAGAAGCCCATTCACTCGAACTTTAAAGAGATTCGGGTTATATGATTCCGGGAATACATACGCCAGGCAGAGAATTCCATTCCTTAGCGGTGCGCAATATAAAAGATGAAGAAAAGCGCTCAGTATGGATCCTGTGACCCTGCCGACAAGGGATCCATTAACACCAACTTCTATCCATCAAAATACATCCAGAACCACTTGACGCCACACGGACTTACATTCTGTGAGTTAGTAGATGAAAAATGAGTATCGAGTAGGTATAGTTTGTGGTATAGTGGGATGGTTGTAAGCGTTTCGTCCATGATTCTACAATTCTAAAATGGTTTTACTCACGTTACTCTAGCGAGATAACATTTTGTCCGCGATACAGCAAAACCCTTTCGGTCCACTTTGTTTTTTTATCTATTTATTAAAAATGGGATCGCTCTTGACCACAATCTAGATTAGGGCAAAGATGTGGTCGAGGATGTAGCGAGCTCACCCAGAAGAAGCCTATTCACTCGTACTTAAAGATATTTGGGTTGTATGAACTCGGAAATATAGACGCCGGCAGGGAATTCCACTCCCTGGCAGTGCGCAATATAAAAGATGAAGAATAGCGCTCAGTACGTATCCGAGGGATCTCGACAAGATAAGTACCACACCCCGCAGTGCGTCTGGACGTCCGATGGAAAAATGGGGCAGGCGGAATGAGCTCATGTAGCCTCTGAGCACACTCTCCGAAGTACATCCTTTAAAAAACACATAGGCAAGCTACTTTGCGTCTATGAGCTAGGCTTTGTAGCTTACCCTTAACCAGCTTTTTATCATCAATAAGCCTCCTGGCTCTGCGACCCACCGAGTCCAGAGCGACTAGTTGGTATTTGGCCGAACCATCCCAAAGGTGGCTACAATACTCCATGCACGATCGGATTACTAGCTTCTACATCCTGTAAGAGTTCACAGTTGGCACGTTCTAAGTTTTTCTTTCATTCCGAGTCCTGCGTGGAAGTAACAGCTACCCAATTTTTTTAGCCTATAGGATCCCACTGTTTGGCAAAGGCTTCCCCCGCATCTTTCCACTTCTTGCGATCTTATACTAAATCTAGCCACCTGGAATTGTAGGCATGAAGATCAACACACCATCATTTTTGGGTCTGCCTTGGCTAGATGGCCATTCTGTGGCATCCAATAGGTAACAATCCGTGCCCACCGCTCTTCATGCATGCGGCTTACGTGCCCAGTTGGCTTCCTAATACAACTATGTATATGTATGTAAATTCTGTATTGCTCAAAAACAGTATTATATAATACATTTTAAAGGTAATTTAACAAAGGCGGACTTATCCCTGAAGGTATAATACAAAGGTTGCCGATATTGCTTCTTAGCAATGGGGCCGCCTTTTGCACCCTGACTTAACTATTTTGTATTAGATAGACAGATAGATAAAACTTTATTTATAACACTCAAACACATATTACACACATATTTATTTTTGTTGGAGTGCAATAAAGTATATTGTATTGTATGTATAATGGGTACACAACATGTTCTGTCAGGTGGAAGGTCTGGGCTACGACTTCCTGCCGAAGGTCCTGGACCGCAGCGTGGTGGACCGCTGGGTGAAGACCAACGACGCCGACTCGCTCAGGATGTCGCGCCGGCTCATCAAGGAGGAAGGAATGCTCTGCGGTAACAACTAAATATATAAATATTATTCTTGGACATTAGGGTAGAAAATACAAAAATCAAACACTACACACTTAAAGGCCCACACTAAAGTTTTCCCTTGTGTCGTGGGTCCCTTGGAACATACATAAAGACAGACACAAACACCCTTGACCCAAATAGTAATAGTTAATAGGTTTTTAATATGTTAATAGTTTTTTTTTTCTCCACAAAGGTACAATTTTTACTTACAGCTACTTACTTATTGCATACGGTTCACATAAACACCCTTGACCCAAGAGCAAACATCTGCTTTTTACACAAACGTTTGCACCGACTAGGAATCAAATTCAGGACCTGTCGATCAAGAGGCAGCGCCACTACCACTCGACCAAACCGGCCGTCAACCCTAGATGACTGATATCAAATACTATCTTTCCGCCCCGAACTTCGCCCCCGTGGGAATTTAGTAAAATGACGTATAGCCCATATGCTATTCTAATGTCGAAGCTATATTACTGTAATTAAGTTTCGTAAAAACTGTACAGTAATTTTTGCGTATTTGAATAACAAACTTTCAAAATAATATTAGTAAGATAATACTGTTTGCTTCTCATATAGTTCCCGTGTTTACGGAGAAATCGATTGTCTGTACTTAGCTATAAATTGGTAATAATCGACGCACAATGTCAAGGCTGCCTGAGTCATTGTTATCTTAATGTCCACTGTAAACAGTTTCTTGTTTACATCAAATTCGACATCCACTTCCATGAATTAATCTTTTCACCACACGCCACGACATTAATAATTAGAAAAAATAAAATTAAATTGGTAATTTTATTTGTCTGATATATCAGACTTTGGCGGCAAGGGCACGAAACTTAAACGTCTGATGTATCAGACTTTGGCGGTGAAAAGGTTAAGTTAGTTATTTTTCCGTTGTTTAAAAAAGTCCCTTTGTATGAACACTGATCAGCGATCATGGTTTGTACCTTTAAAAACTGTAAAGTGCTTAGTTTTTAACCGACTTCAAAAAAAAAGGAGGAGGTTCTCAATTCGGGTGTTTTTTTTTAATGTTTGTTACCTCAAAACTCCGTCATTTGTAAACCGATTTCAAAATTTTTTTTTAGTTCGGAAGCATCTACTTCCAGATTGGTCCCATAAATTTTTTATCGAAATCGCTTCAGTAGTTTAGGTCATAAATAAAAAAACAAATTTACGGTCATATATGTGGATGATAATAGGTCATCAATATAAACGAAGCAAAAATGGAGTAATTCCCTGAGACTTATAAGTTGTTTTTTGGGGCTCCTTTGTGGGGATCTACCGTTTAGTGACCGGTAGCGTATATTACCACCACACATCTTCCCTGCTGTCTGGTAATCGGTTGATAAAATCACCCACCAACCCATATCTTTCATGCCATCTGGCGATCGGTTTGAGAATTGTACTACCCCGTATCTTTCTTGCCATCTTGCGACTGGTTATGAATATCACCACCGCATATCTTTCCGTGGGGTGAAAGTAATTGATCACTATATCGCTCTTTAATCTCGAGTGATTTAGTGCTTTATAATAAACTAGCTTTCCGCCCGCGGCTCCGCCCGCATGGACTACAGGTTATATCATGCCCAACTGTGGGATAAAATGTAGCCTACGTGCTTTCCCAGGCTCTAATCTATCTCTGTACCAAATTTCATCAAAATCGGTTCAGTAGTTTAGGCGTGACAGACGGACAGACAGACAGACAGAGTTACTTTCGCATTTATAATATTAGTATGGACCTACGAGGGAGTTATATGAATGATAAATGATTTATAACCTTTAAAAATAATAAAATAAAATATTTTTAACAAAAAAATGACCCGCCTTCAAAAAGGGTGAAATATTTTTTTAAAGCTATGTTCACGAGTAAGTAGTGGTTACGGGTAAAACAGTAAATAGGTGAATTCATAGCGGAATATGGTAAATAGAGAGGATTTTTTTTTTGACGTCGGCGCCGGTTTGGACAGGACTAGTTTAATGAAATAAGTATTCGCACAAGCTTTTTGGCAGTATGAAAACTAAGATAGTTGTTATGCCATGCGAGTAATTGTTCGGCGCAGACGTCAAAAAAAAAGTTCCTCTCTATTTACCATATTCCGCTATGAATTCACCTATTTACTATTTTACCCGTAACAACTACTTACTCGTGAACATAGCTTTAAAAAATTATTTCACCCTTTTTGAAGGCGGGTCAATTTTTTGTTAAAAATATTTTTTTTCATTAAGTGTAAAAATTATTGTTTTAGTTTATGGTCAGTGCTTTGCGATTTTGCTAGGCTCTTAGCGTGACGACACCTTCTCGAGAATTGGTCGATCAAATGCAAATATATTTTTTTCAGGTACCTAGTTCCATAGATCAGCTCGTTCTTCAAACTAAATAAAGTCTTCAGCTTTAACATTTCATATTTACTTTTATGATTTCCTTATGCGGTTTGGTAGTGTGCGTTAAAGGAAAAAATATACTTCGACATAGGCAAGATATAGGTCGTAGGTTATCACCAAATACGTTTTGCTTTCAATTACAGTTCATTAAAGTAAAACGTATTTTGTGATATTCCCGTGGAAATTAATTTGATAAGGAACCAACTTGACTGACATGAAAATAAGCAAAGCAATTTTTCGTTTACAACACCAAATAGTCTTTTTACAGAGGTATGCTGCCTTCGAAAATCAAAGTGTTTATCCATACTTAGATCCAACTTTCACAAAAATTCATCTAATTTCCCTCACTTTTTTATTGCCAATTTCTTACACATGTGTTATACCGTCCAAGTATCACACAGCACAAAAACTGCCGGGACCAATCTTCATCATCATCGCTAGTTATTAACCCCCAACAAAAAAGTGTGGTGTTATAAGTTTGACGTGTATCTGTGTGTCTGTCTGTGGCAACGTAGCTCCTAAACGAATGGACCGATTTCGATGCGGTGTTTTTGTTTGAAAGCTGACGTTATCGAAATCGTTCTTAGCTATGTTTAATCGAAATTGGTTCAGCCGTTTAAAGGTTATAATTATAAGCAATCGAATGGCGGGGGTGATACAACATTTTCAATTTTACACTTATTTACCTTTTATTTATCTCGTTACGTATATTAAAACTTGAAAAAGTTGATCTTGTGAAGTTTTAATTCATTTTCGTCCAAGGTTCTTTAATAATACTATACAGGGCTTTAGGTAAATCTCTTTCAACCTCTCGGGTGGTTAATCAGTCCATGAAACTGTAAATACTTAGGTCAAAATACGAAAAAAATATTTTTGAGTTCCCATACAAAATGCGCTATATGCTCATGAAGTTTTTATGGGAACTAAAAATATTTTATTTCGTATTTTGACCTATGTTCCTTGGGGAAGTTGTTCAGTTTCATGGATTGACTAACCACCCGAGAGGTTGAAAGAGATTTACCTAAAGCCCTGTATAAGCTTTACTTCAAGTACTATAAATGAGAGAAAATGAAGACCATGGCAATGGTAGTCGGTAAAACCACAGGGTAAAACCATTATACCTAACCATGACATAGAAAGCATGAGGAAATAGAAAAATGATAAAATAAGATATACAAATACCTATTATATAAGACATTGTTTACATTCAATTTTTCGTGTCGCACTATATCACATACAAAAGGTAATTTTAAAAGACATAAGTAAGATAAGTATTGAATTAAAAAAGATCAAATTGAAATAACCATGACAAAAATCTTATTTCCTTTCACTAATAAATTTATACCATTCAAAAGAATCGTAAACTAGAATCTAAATTAAACCGTACTTCGATTATTAGTCTTATGTAAATTAAATCTTATTTAGGGCCACTTTCACTAAAAGTGCTAAACGTATTTAACAGCCTAAACACATTTAACTCAGTTGTCAAAGCAACAAAATCGGTCAAATTAAACAAAATTAGTCCTGCTAAATACGTTTAGCACTTTTGGTGAAAGTGGCCCAGACTATTTATACTTTGCTTAGCTAAATCGTCTTACAAATTAAGAGCGACTTTTTCTTAATGTTTTGGTTATGACAGGAGACGTTATAGCTTCTTGCAGAGTTTCCTTTTGTACGCGCCTTCATTACCCATAACGTTCGGTGTTTGATTGGTTTTCAAAAGTACTTTTGATTGCCTGTGAAAAAGCTCACTTTGCCTCTGTATTATTATTATTATTTTTGCTTTACAGTTAAAAGGGCCTTTTTAGGGTTCCGTAGTAATCTACGAACCCTTATAGTTTCGCCATGTCCGTCTGTCCGCGGGTTTCCTAAGAAACGCTTGATACTACAGAGCTGAAACTTGGCATGATTATACATATGAATCACGCCGACAGAACTGTAGAGTAAAATCTTAGAAAAAAAATTTTTTTCAGGTGTCTCCCATAGACGTGAAAGGGCGATGAATTTTTTTTTTCTCTCCAATATTTTTGAGTGGGGTGTCATAGGATAGCATATTAAAAGATAGAAGGGGTTTACTAAGAACGTTTTTCGATTCAGCACTCCGTTTGCGAAATATAAATTTTTAAAGTAAAAATTTTTGTCAAACACAAGTGTCCCCCCCCTCTACCTGCTAAACGGTTGTTTCTAAAAATGTGGAAAAATTCACGTTGATAGAATATATGACGAAATTAAAAGGAAAACTATCACACATAACTTGGTCCTTCAAGTTTGCGAGTAATAGTCGACCAAGTGCCAAACACTGTTGGGATTAATAAGAATATATTTACTAATATAAGATCCTTGGTACTACAGAGCTGAAATTTGGCATGGTCATAGATATTGATTGCGCCGACAGATCTAAAATATAAAATTTTAGAAAAAACATTTTTTCGGGTGTTTCCCATACACGTGAAAGGGCGATGGATTTTTTTTCTCGCCGATACCATCGAATTGAATGTCATAGGATAGATTTTTAAAATATAGAAGGGGTTTACTAAGAACGTTTTTTCGATTCAGCACTCCGTTTGAGAAAAAATATTTTTAAAGTGAAATTTTTTGTTAAAAACAAGTTTCCGGGGGGGACACTACCAGCTAAACGGTTGTTTCTAAAAATGTGAAAAAATTCACGGTTATAGAATATACAACGAAATTAAAATAAAAACTATCACACATAAGTTGGCCCTTCAAGTTTGCGAGTAATAGTCGACCAAACCTTTTTGGGATTAATAAGAATATGTTTACAAGGTTCGACGCTAAAAGTGAGGGGAGGTCGAAAGCCAAACTGTAACATATTGACATTTTAGGTGTCGTTAAATAGTTTTTTGGGGATGTTAATTACGAAAATGACATCAAAATTATGTTAACAGCAGGTTGATATTATTTCTAACAGTAATATTGCCGTAAAAAAAAACTAAAAAAAATTCGCGCTCGCTTCGCTCGCGAATTTTATACTTACATTCGGTTGTATTAAGACCAAAACAAAAATTATTTCCGAAATTACAAACTCTTTAATAATACATTTGTTTTTAGGGTTCCGTAGTAATTTACGAACCCTTATAGTTTCGCCATGTCCGTCTGTCCGCAGGTTTCCTAAGAAACCCTTGGTAGCACATAGCTGAAATTTGGCAAGGTCATACATATAAATTACGCCGACAGAACTGTATATATTTTTTTCGGGTGTCTCCCATAGATGTGAAAGGGTGATGATTTTTTTTTTCTCGCCAATATCACAAAATGAGGTGTCATAGGACAGCTTTTTAAAAGACAGAAGGAGTTTTCTAACAACGTTTTTCGATTAAGCACTCCGTTTGCGAAACATAAATTTTTAAAGTAAAAATTTTTGTCAAACACAAGTGTCTACCTCTCTACCAGCTAAAAGGTTGTTTCTAAATATGTAAAACAATTCACGGTGGTAGTATATACAACGAAATTAAAAGAAAAACTATCACACATAAGATGGCCCTTCAAGTTTGCGAGTAATAGTCGACCAAGTGCCAAACTTAGTTGGGATTAATAAGAATATATTTACTAATATTAGATCCTTAATAGTACAGAGCTTAAATTTGGCATGGTCATACATACCTATTGATTGTGGTGACAAATCTAAAAAATAAAATGGTGGAAAAAAAATTTTTTCGTGTGTTTCCCATTAACGTGAATGGGCGATGGTTTCTTTTCTAGCCGATATAATCGAGTGCGTTATCATAGGATAGCTTTTTAAAAGATAGAAGGGGTTTACTACAAACGTTTTTCGATTCAGCAATCCGTTTAGGAAACATTAATTTTTATAACGAAAAAAATGTGGAATAATTTACGAGGGTAGCATTTACGACGAAGTGTACCCTAATCCAAAATGGTTGACATACAAGGTTCCACGCTAAAAGTGAAGCGAACCGAAAGCCAAGCTGTAACATATTGACATTTCAGGTTCAGGTGTCGTTTAATAGGTTTTTGTGGGTGCTAATTACGAAAACGACATTAAAAATATACACCTGCTTAGCTTGATATTATTATAATATTCCTTACAATATAATAGTCGCAAAAAAAAAAAAAAAATTAAAAAAAAAAATTCGCGCTCGCTTCGCTCGCGCATTAAACACTTCCAATATGTTATATTTAGGCCAAACTTTTTAATACATTTGTTTTTGATACTAAGTATAGTATTTGGGGATTTTAACATCAACTATGACAATATGCTTGTAGAATTAAGAAGCCAGCTGCATATTTGAACCATGCTGCTACGGAACCCTACAATGCGCGTGGCCCGACACGCTCTTGGCCGGTTTTTATAATTCGAACGGCACGGCACGGCATTTCAAAATTTGAATTACCATTGCCTTCTATGTTCCCAGCTTCTAGTATCACTAGTGCATAGGAGGCAATGGTAATATAATTTTGCCGTGCCGTTTTCGTATTATAAAAAGGCCTAAAGGGTTAAATAATATTTGATTTTGCACGGATTTAACAACTCAAATAAAATTAGATCTCGTAAAATGCTAATGGCAGCGCAATTTTGACAAAGCTCTGATTGTATACGTAACATACTATAAGGATACTTTCTATGCTATTTTACGATTAAAACGTTTTCGTAAAAAAAAAGGTTTCCCGAAAATACTTTTGTCCGACAAGCGACGCATATGGTAGAACATCTTGAGCATCACAAAACTGAAGTAGTTACACTCTTAATCTTGAACCGACTAGATCGATTATTTAATTAAAAAATCATCTGTAAATATACTCACAAATAATTTTTGGGAAAGAAAAATGTTCGGCGCGAATGAGACTTGAGCAATCGTGCCTTCAAGTCAAGCGGCGTAATTTCTCATTCCTTTACTAATCACATTACGTCGTGCGTGTAGGTTGCGCCGCTTGACTTGAAGGCACAATAGCTCAGTTGGTTAGAGCACCAGGAGATCTAATCGTGGGTTCAAGTCCCATTCGCGCCGAACGTTTTCTTTTCCAATAATTATACATATATATATTAAAATCCCTTACTAAATTGTAAATATTATTATCCGAAGTATTTATAAAACTGCGTCACTTACAGCAGACCGAGTACGATAGTGACAGCGCCGCGACAACACCGCGGTCCTATGTCAAAATGTCAACATTGACAATGCCATAGGGCGAGCAAGCCTTTGCGCGGGACCCTCCCGCAATCAAAGTGAAGTTTCAGCGTGAGCTGAGCGCGAGTTTGTCGTTATCGTGCTATAGCTGCTGGACACTTTTCATGGAATGCCCCATACCAGCTGCTCGCTGTTAGACTTGATGTCATATTGACGGCCGGTTTGTTTGAGTGGAAGTTACGCTGCCTCTTGATCGACGGGTCCTAGGTACGATTCCCGGTCAGGGCAGATTTGTGTAAAAAGCAGATGTTTGTTCTCGGGTCATGGGTGTTCGTGTCTGTTTTTGTATGTGTTCCAAGGGATTCACTTCATAAGGGAAAACCTTAATGTGGGCCTTTGAGTGTGTATCGTTTATCGTTATCGTCATATTCACCAGGTGGCAGCTCAGGATCGGTGACGTGGGCTGCGATTCAGGCCGCCAAGAGTCTGAAGGCGGGTCAGAAGTGCGTGGTGCTCTTGCCTGACAGTATCCGCAATTACATGACCAAGTTCATCTCTGACCAGTGGATGGAGGTCCGCGACTTCAAGGAGATCCCCGCACAACCGCACCTCGCGTAAGTATAACTTTATTATATTGAATTTTTTTTTATACAGACATACAATCACGACTATGATCTCTGTCGGAGTCGGCAGAATTGTGGTTTCATAATTCTAGAACCACTTGATGCAACATTTGACCTGCATTCTGAGGGTTATTAGATGGTATATTATGTATAGTATAGGGGTGAGAGGTTGCGCACGATGTACACGCAAAACCCACGAGTCCCAATTACTGACTTTTACAGTATGCCTGGGAAGAGTTGGCAGCTGGCTTATTCTAAGATATTTTTTCGCTCCCAGTCCAGCGTGACAGTTTTTTTATCAGTCCATTAACACCAAGTAACCAATGACTTTATTGGTTACTTGGTGTTAAACCGACAGATAAATTCTGAAACACAACGCTGCGTTCCAAAAAAAGCACAAAATAGCCTTTGACGATTCTGGTTTTAGTTCGTAACCCGCCCCGGGTTAAATGAGATAACCAATCATGATGTAGGTAAATGGCCAGCCTACATGTCTAATCGCTATAGTTGATCGAAGTTCGATACAGTAAAAAATAATCAATAATTTGAATCTTTAATGTGTATTGTTTATTTTATTTTTTATACAGGGTGACGTTTTAATCAGTACGAAAATTTTTCTTACGGTGTCAGTAACGTTGATAGAACGTAAATAAGGAGGAAAGAAAATGTTTTCCCCAAATTTTCAGATTTTGACACCCCTTTTTAACGTCTTGTAGGATGAGTTTGTAAAACGCAGAAACACGGGTGTCACAAATTGTGTTGAAGAGTACTATTACCAAGTTTCAAGTCAATTGGACGATGTTAAAAATTTTGATTTATTTTCATGCTTCAGACGATCTAGCTTCTTTTATATGAAACCATAATAAAACAAAAAAATACGGGTCTTACATTTTTATAAAGTTAACGTACAAAAAATTTGCGTACTGATTAAAAAATAACGTGGTATAAACTTAAATGCATACACGAGTTGTAAATAGAAAATCCGTCTTATCTGAATTAAACTGTAATTATTTGTTAAACACAAACACTTATCGTCACACAAATGACCTATTGCTTCATCGATAATTGCAATAAATCATAAATGTAATGAACTTGCGAAATGAAATGAAAAATCAGTCAATATTTCATTATTCGTAATCAACTTACGAAATGAAATGAAAAGTAAGTCCAAATGTTTTAAAAGAATTTTCCTTAATGCTGAATTGAGATAAAAAGAAGGGGTAATTTGTGCAGTTTACAATCTATATGAACCGAAAGTTATTAGTATTCTGTGAAAAAAGCTGCCAACCTGGTTCCACGCATGTTCAAATTTTTTGAAGCTAAATTACGGATTTGCTTTAATAAACAATTTTTCTTTCTTTCTTTCAAATACAAAAAAACGCGGTAAGAACGTGCAAACTGAACAAATAAAACGATTGTAAACACCGATGAGCGTCGGTGGTCTAACGGCTAGCGGGTCTGTCTCGTAAGCGAGAGGTACCGAGTTCGATCCGCATTGCCGCCATGTACCAATGACTCATTTTCTAAGTTATGTACTGTACTTTAGTTGCACACTGACCGACGGGGTCATGGTTTCGACTGCGGGATTCCACTTTCCATTATGTGACGATTTTGCGATAAACTTCCGAAATCGACATCAATTTACAAATTCCTTGATCGTTTACGCTATGCCTAAATAAATAACCCAAATATAGAGGTTTTTGTGTAGTGATAAAATTTATTTGAATTAAGTAATTATTATTTTTTTTGGTTTTACGTACAAGGATAATAATTATCATTACGGTTTTTATTTATCCAACCGCAGTTATCAATTAAAGATGAACCGGCACTATCTTGAATTTACGTAACAAAAATCGTATTAATTTACGTAACTACACATCATTAATCAATTTGGAGATAACACGGTGTCATACGAGTCATTTTTTCAATTGACAAGCTTGAATTCAAAGGATTATTGTCTTAGAAGAGACATTTGTCAATAGCCAACATTGTTTAAAAAACCAAAAATTGCAATCTAAATATTTTCTTGTGTTTCGGCCCTGATTATTTTGTTTAGATATCCGTGTTTTCTCTAGTTCCACTTTAATGACCGATTGTCATTTATTAAAGAAGTAAGGTGAACATTGCTGACAAATATACAGTAGGGATTCATTAATTTTGCAGCTTACTGTCCAGCACGTTTGTTTTTAGTAATTTCTGACATATTTCCGGCCGCTACCAAATTTTTCATTCCTTTACAATGTCGCTACGTGATTGTTTCCTATCATTTCTATCACGTGCATTCAATGCCAAAAATATACAAACAAAGTTACCAAACAGGCATATTACAACTCAAAACACTAATAAATACCAATGTAGGTACTTCCACAGGCGTAACTATGAAGCAACATTGTGTGCCGCTTTATTCGTCCCATAATTAGAACTCGGAGCAACGACTTCCCCATGCTGAGAAACATTCTAGTAATCCTGAAATCTCATGGTTGCAACAAGTTTCTATTTTTATAGAAGCGGTTATAGCGCGGCCGCGCACTGTTACTATGCGTGTTTCTGGAGAAACACGCATAGTAAGTCCATGCGTTAACTACTTAAGTATAGTTACGTTGTAGCAAATTATCTGGACATAGAATATTACAACCTACAAACAAGTCCTTATATACGGAAAACAGTTGTTTTACCTTAAGAATAAATATTGTTGTATTATTACTTAGTAAGATTTATTTAGTAAAAAAATACTATCTATAGTTTTCCTTTCCGTCTTTCCGTCCGACCTTCCTTTTGAATCACATCATCCATTGGTGAAAAACGCATGAAAATCCGTTTTAACTTTATCGCATTCAGACAAACAGACAGGTGTGGCGGGGGACTTTGTTTTATAATTATATAACAAGCATTTTTTTAAATTCTGACTAAATAGTGGTCCGATAATCAATTAACCTAAGTGCCCGTGAAAACCTATATTTTATAGAAACTATTACGATGAGACACCGCAATCGGAAGGTTGCGGGTTCAAATCCTGGTGCGGGCCTGTACCACTAAATTCATCTTTTCGGATTTATGTATATACTTATTTTTCATTAATTATCACTTGCTCAGCGGTGAGGGAAACCATCGTGATGAAGCTTGCACGTATGAGAAAATTCGTTTTCAACACGTATTGGGCCATCGTGGTGGACTATGGCCTGAATCCCTTTCGTGTTTCGAAGGGAGGCTCGTCCCCTCGGTGGAGACGTACCTATATGGGTTAAAATAAAAACAATTACAATGGGTGTTGTTTTATTGTAGTTGGTGGGAGAAGAAGGTCCCGGAGTCACTAGCGCAGCCCGTGCCCTCCATCCCGGCGGACAGCTCGCCGGCCGCCGCGCTCCACTCGCTCGCACACGGCAGGGCTCCGCTCGCCGCCGTCCTCGACGACAAAGGGTATGTTGGGACAATGCTCATTAGTGACAAAAACCTAGTAATTTTAACCTCCAGTGAATTTGATTACGCTGAGGGTAGATTCACCACTCCGATGACAGCATGCTGAGACAACAACAGTCTACCCGTGACCCGGCGCGTGCAACCGCGTCGAAACGTCGGGAATAGGTTAATACATATGTGTACCCGTTTTAGAATTTAATTATGTGTTTAAATCGCGAAAGAAGTGTTATAAAAACCTAGTAAAAAACGAACTCCAAAGCCTAGCTCATAGACGCAAAGTAGCTTGCCTATGTATTTTCTACAAGATCGTTCCGCCTGCCCCTTCCTTCTTCTGGACGTCCAGACGCAGTGCGGGGTACCTACCTACCATACTTTGTTTAGATTCCTCGAATCAGTACTGAGTGCTTCTCTTCATCCCTACTAATATTATAAATGCGAAAGTAACTCTGTCTGTCTGTCTGTCTGTCTGTTACCTTTTCACGCCTAAACCGCTGAACCGATTTTGATGAATTTTGGTACAGAGATAGATTAGAGCCTGGGAAAGGACATAGGCTACATTTTATCCCACAGTTGGGCACGATATAACCTGTAGTCCACGCGGGCGGAGCCGCGGGCGGAAAGCTAGTCTTTTATATTGCGCACCGCTAAGGAATGGAATAATTTGCCTGTGTCTGTATTTCCAGGCTCATATGACCCGAGTCTCTTTAAAAGTTTGAATGAATAGGCACTGAGGTAAAATTACCAACGTACACACGGCAGCACATCAGGCTATGAATGGCTACAGATGACAACAAACAAAACTTACTCAAATTATAAATATTAAAAGTAAAATACACTGGGCGTCAAAAATAAGTAGTACACTTTTCAAATTGCAATTACTCCTAAACTATAGTAGTTACACTTATGAAATAAAAAGCAGTTTATAGTAAACTTAACGAAGTTTATTAAAGTTATATTTTATTTGGCATGAATAAAGTTTCAAACTTAAAATTAAGATAAATACTAAAAAGTATCAATTTTTAACGATATGTCAACCACTTAATTTTCACGTTTTGGAACTTTTTCAC
The DNA here is from genome assembly GCA_949987775.1 of Aproaerema taeniolella. NCBI lineage: Eukaryota > Metazoa > Arthropoda > Insecta > Lepidoptera > Gelechiidae > Aproaerema > Aproaerema taeniolella. The sequence continues at coordinate 7,249,412 of OX465262.1, forward strand.
AATTTAATAACTTGTGTTGCCGCCTCGGGCTCTAATTACAGCTTGGATCCGGTTTGGCATGCTGAACACTAAGTTTCGGAGGCGGTGTTGGGGAATATTTTCCCATTCTTCTATCAGCGCATGTTTTAGAGCCCTGAGTGTGGCAGGAGGTGGACTGCGCCTTCTGACTAGCCTCCCAAGCTCATCCCAGGCGTGTTCAATCGGGTTGAGATCTGGGCTTCTCGATGGCCAAGCCATCAAGTTGATGCCAACCTCCTGAATGTACTCTTGTACGTGGTGAGCAGTGTGTGGCCGGGCGTTATCATGCATTAGGATGGCTCCATCACCCATATTTATTAAATATGGCCCTGCATACTCGTTGAGGATCTCCGAGGCATATCTTTCACCAGTCAAAGTCCCATTTTCTATTACCACAAGCTCTGTGCGACTCTCTGAAGAGATACCAGCCCATACGTGTACAGAGCCCCCGCCATATTGGACTCTTTCCGAGATACAAGCTTGAATGTATCGCTCACCGGGTCGTCTGTAGACTCTCCGCCGTCCATCTGAAGTGTATAAAGAGAATCGAGACTCATCTGTGAATAAAACTCTAGCCCATTCTTCTTCGCCCCATTGTACGTGTTGACGGGCGTAGCGTAGTCTTGCTACGCGATGCTCTGTCTCAAGTTTGGGGCCATTTGCTGGTCTTAGAGGCTTCAGGTTAGCTTCAGCAAGTCTTCTTCTCACTGTACTCTCACTGATGTAGTCTGTTCGGGTCCGAAGAAGCTGTTGCTGAACCTCAACTGCATTAAGGTGTCGATTTCTTAACACAGTGGAAACAATAAAGCGATCTTCTCGGGTACTTGTGCACCTGGGTCTGCCATTACCTCGTCTCCTTAGATGGTTTCCAGTCTCTTCGTACCTTTGCTTTACTCGCTGAACCGTTCTTAAAGTTACACCCACCCTCCTTGCAGTACGACGCATACTGATGCCCACTTCGAGAAAAGCTAAGATTCTTGCACATTCTTCTGGTGAAAGAGGCATGATTAGTCAAATTTACTCTCTGAAGATACCTATGCTTTTCAATTACAATTGCTTTATCAGCAGCGAATGTGTCAAACACAAAAATCCTAAGTAAGACAACACCTTTCAACAGTTTAAAAAAAGTGTTTTTATTTATTCGTTTTTTTTAAAGTCAAGCATTATAAGTTCTTATAATGCATGAAGTTTTTATTGAATAAGATTAAATTTTCTTTTTAACCTTTTTTGTTTCAAAGGTCTAAGTTTTATAGTTTGGGAGAAATCGCAATTTTAAAACTGTACTACTTATTTTTGACGCCCAGTGTATTTCTGAATTTGTAGAAAACGTAATAGTTATTAACGATACTAGTGTCGTAGGTAATTTGTAACGTGAGCCCGTTTGAAACACGAGCGAAGCGAGTGTTTTATTTTATAGGGCTCCAGTTACACGTTACCTAAGGCACGTATATTGTTCAACGTTTTACAATGCAGTCGCCGAGGAAACAAAACTAAAAAAAACAAAAATGTTGTCAAAAACTTACATCGTATAGGTACATCCAAAGTTCTTAAAGGATAGTATTTCCAATTAAAATTCACTAAAAACGTGTTAACAATTGAACAATGCGCACTATTGAACAATGCGCAAGATTAGACACAAAACATTAAGAAATTAAAATTTTATATCACAAAAATGATTTTATTGAACAAATAATTTCAAATGGCGGGCAAAACAATAGCGAGCAAAATCTTTTTCCAAGGCTAAGCAATTAAAATGCCAATTACGCCTACAGAAATTATTAAATAGTTCAATTATTTGTTAAAAATCAGATTTGTTTTATTGAAAAAATAAAATAAATAATTTACTTTTATATTTTATATAACTGAAAATAAAGATTTTCGTCAGTAATAATTATTTTGTAAGGCATAAAAACTCTTTGCTGTCATTTTATAAAGCCAGTATGAAGCATTATGAAAAAGATAATACTCTCACTTGTCAAAACGGTCACTGAATCACCAAATCAGCTACTCTTTATTGCGTCATACATTTTTGTCAGTATTTTTGGTATTTTATTCACTTTTTTCTTACTTTTTATGCATCATTTAATTAAAAAAATAACTTTACTGGATCACAGAATAGTCTATGAAGTTGAATTTTGGTATATGAAAAATTGTTTATTTGCTCATTAGTTCAAATATGTTTTTTCTTTTCAAAATCTTCTTCTCATTTCAAAATTACATAACATGACATGTGTTTTATGGGGTACGTAAACGTACACTCCGTGGCCATGTTACGGGGCCATTTCCGAGCAACTGCATTGTAAAGTAAATAGCAGAATAAGTATACAACAGTTGAGTAACTACTCACAAATACATATAAAAACTACAGTAATAAACACATAAACATTGGAACCGAGTACCTCCTCCCTTTTGGTTGAGAATGTTGATATGGTCTAAGATGGTCTTTTTATTTTTTCAATTCGTTTAAAAACTAAATCTTTGCGGTTTCAATCTCAATGTTAAAATTTTCTTGCAAACGAGTTTTTTTCTTGTGACATCGACATCTGTGTCACGCTGGCGTTTGTCAGTATTCCTCACCAAAATATTCTGAAATATTCATGTTCCTCAAAATCCATAACAACCCAATAGAACCTATGTCCATTAAATATTCCTTAAAAACGAAACATGCGTAAATTTTACGAGTTCTATCCAAATTACTGTAAATGCTGTTATCCCTGTTAATATATTTAATGGTATTTGTATATATGTTTGTGAATTTCTTCCTCAAACTAGAACCGCAAAATTTTGTATATGTTACTAGAATAATTCACGAGCCAACTATTTTCGCGGAAGAGGTGCAATAGAACATGTTTGGCCTGAAGAACTAAGGCAATGGAGTCCTCTGAAGTATTCTCTATCGATTCCAACTTTCTCACTATGACATCTCATTTCGGTTTATATGTGTGGTATGTATTTGATTATTTTATTCCCCACTAGCTGACCCGGCGAACTTCGTAACGCCTTAGACTTTTTTTTCTTTCATATTTTCTCACCTTTTCAAACTTTCACTTTTATTTAAGACAAAAATTAGCCAAATCGGTCTAGCCATTCTCGAGTTTTAGTGAGACTACGTATATGTTATGGACCAAGTGATAAATGCGGGCATTATTAATAATGCCTGGCTTTAGCGGGCAAAGTGATTAATTACTATTTAAACTTCATTATTTATCATATTGCCCGGTCATTATTATATTTCTTCGTGACAATTGGGCAATTTGATAATAAAGCTAAGTTTGACGCGGTGCGAGGAGGGAAGTGCGGGAAGGGAAGCGGTGTGGGATAGAGAAATGCCCTCGTTGCAATTTAAAAAAGTTTTCATTTTTTTTCACGGCCGCCGTCTTAGATTTCAAAATGGATGTCAATTTTGGAATAAGCGCCCCCAAAAATCTATTAAATGATATCTATGTTAGATTTTTATAAATAATCCATGTCCGCCACCTTGGATTTCAAAACGGATGTCGTATTCGGAATCAGCACCCCCGAAAACCTATGACAGTTTTTTCAAAAATGTAAACGACCTCCATCTTGGATATCAAAATAGATGTTATTTCCGGAATCAGAACCCCCGAAAACGATCATGCCGACGATACCCTTGTCGGCATGATCGAAAATTTTATATCCGCCATCTTGGATTTTTGGTTGGGGGAATCGTGACACTCCGGGCTTCACCCTTCGCGTCACGATTCCCACAACCCTCAACTAAAATCCAAGATGTAGGATACCTATGAAATTTCCGAAAGGCAGTCGGCGGGTAAGACGCTTGGTGATGCTTCGGGCTTCGCCTTACGTGGCGCTCGGCCTTCGGCCTCGCCCTATAAGCAGCTCGCCTTGGCAAACGGCCTCGCCTCACCTTTAGAATCTAAACTTATATGGCGGCCATCTTGGATTGAGGGGGTTGACGCTCCGGGCTTCGCACTCCGCGGAGTTCGGCCTTCAGCCTCACCCTATACGCGGCTCATCTCGGCCTACGGCCTCGCCTCGCCCGTTCGGCTCGTCTGATTATTAAAATTGTTTAACATTTAGTTTATTTTTAGTTAAATGACTATATCACTATAATAATTGGAAATAATAGTCATAAAATTACTCTGCCCAAAAGGTGATGGGCATTATGTATAATACCCGGTCAATTTGATTATTTGAATAATTATTATCAAATTGCCCTCTCATATTGGGCATTATTCATAATGCCCGGGCATTATGAATAATGCCCAATTTATCACTTGGTCCATAACATATACATATATGATCCAAGCATATACATATACAGTGGTGGCCATATAATTAAGAACGATTTAATGTTCTAGAAAATATTTATCTTAACCACATCATATCTAGTTATGTGTTCCATCTTACAAGTAACTAGCTTAGTCCATTGAAATGTTACATTTTTTAGGCCTTACCTTGCGTTTTTTAGAGGACGCAATTTTATTTTTTTGATGTGTAGGGGGGGCCAGTGTAAAGCTAAAACCAAGTTTGTGGGGTCGCCACCCTTGTCCCACGGCCGCCATCTTGAAAATAGGGGTTGAAATGGTTTTTACGGTATATCTCTTAAACTATTTATTTTATAAAAAAAATTTGTTAACATTTTTTGTTGCAAATTAAATTCTCTACAACTTTGGTCCAGTAACTTTTTGTCGTAGAACTATAAATAAAAAAGTTATAAGCGAAAATCTTCAGAAATTCGAGAAAAAAAATTATATTTTTCGATGTAACTTTTTTTTTATCATTTTACGAAAAAATGATATCAGACCATTTTTGTAGATCGTTTTTTGAGGAACAACTTTTATTTGCATCATTTTTTCATTAAGTCAATAGCTAAGGTTTTACAGCGCTCCGAAGTGAGTACTATTTTTCAGTACTCTTAACTATACCTATATTATACATGTGTACTAATAATATGTCATCAGTTATTGTTTATTTTTTAATTTTTTTTACTTTATTATAATTTTTTTTATTAAAAATTTTGAAATTTTGTTAAAAATTAATTATTGACTCTTTTTCACTCCATAACAGAATTTAACAATTATTGATTTTTAAAATAATTTAAAATCTGGCTTGGTAACTTAAGTTACCAAGCCAAGGTGGGCTGGCTTAAAACGTGGCTTGGTAATTATAATGATCCTGAAGACTGGGGCTGGAAAAAATGTGGAAAATTATTGATGCCAGTGCAGAACTCAAAACCTCCAGCACCCCCTGAGCTTCTAAAATTGATTTTTGCAAATGCAAAGGAAACTGTGGAGCGATGTGTGGATGTCGAAAAGCAGGACTGAAATGTTCTGCAGTGTGCTTCCATTGTTCTGGAGAGACTTGCAGCAACGTAATAGAACTCTCAGAATTAATTGATGAAAATGACTTTGATGATGAACCGCCAACATTAACACCCCTTCCTTCGCCAGTTCTCCCACTGGTATTTAATTTAGAAAGCCGATCAGATGCTGAGCCGCAGCCTGGTCCATCGAAACGACTGAGGACGGAGTAGTTGTAATTTAGAAAATCACCGTGGATTAGGCCTATCGGGGATACCACGGGGATAATTTTTTTCTCGAATTTCTGAAGATTTTCGCTTATAACTTTTTTATTTATAGTTCTACGACAAAAAGTTACTGGACCAAAGTTGTAGAGAATTTAATTTGCAACAAAAAATGTTAACAAATTTTTTTTATAAAATAAATAGTTTAAGAGATATACCGTAAAAACCATTTCAACCCCTATTTTCAAGATGGCGGCCGTGGGACAAGGGTGGCGACCCCACAAACTTGGTTTTAGCTTTACACTGACCCCCCCTACACATCAAAAAAATAAAATTGCGTCCTCTAAAAAACGCAACCCCAAATGTAACTTTTCAATGGACTAGCTATGCTATGAAATAGCCACATGAATAGAGCAAAAGGTGTTAGGAATATAAAATATAACCTCTACCATTTTTTTTATAAATTTATTTTATTAAACACAGTAACAAAAAACAAATAGTAAATAATCTGGACAAATAATTAAGAACGATTTATAAAACTGCTTGAGAGTTTTTCCATAACAAACTTAGATAATTTAAATCACATTAAATGAAAGTGCGTAAGAAAAACAAACAATTTATAAAATTTTAAACTAAATTTAATAGCTGGTAGCATGACCACGGCTTTTAATTACGGCTTTACACCGGCGAGGCATTGACTCTATCAATTTTTGACATTTGGCAACAGAGATATCGTTCCATTCTTCTAAAAAAGCAGCAAATAACTCTCTTAAGTTGCCACATTGTCGATTTGAAACTTTTTTCTTGACATCACACCAAAGATGCTCTATTGGGTTGAGATCCGGGCTGTTAGCTGGCCAATCTAACACCGAAACTGATTGCGCCCTGAGAAATTCCTTAACGGTGCGTGCAGTATGCTTGGGATCATTGTCGTGCTGAAATGTCCAAATAACAGGAAGCACGTCTTCAGCATAAGGTAACATTGTTTCGTCCAGTATATTTTTGTATTGATATTGATCCATGTTTCCCTCTATCAACTTAACAGGTCCAACCCCATGTCCAGAAAAACACCCCCAAATTTTCACATTTCCCCCACCATGCTTTAATGTCACTTTTGTGTACTTAGGGTCGAATGCTTTGTTCGGAGGGCGTCGTACGTATCGTTTACCATCCGAACATACCCTGTTTATTTTTGTCTCATCAGAAAAAAGTACATTTTTCCACTGACTTACTGTCCAGTTTTCATACTTTCTTGCGAATGCAAGCCGGGCTTGCCTATGGCACTGTTTCAACATAGGCACCTTCCTGGCTATCCTTCCGTGCAACTTTTCTTCTACCAAACGCCTTCGAATAGTACGTGCTGAGATTGCTAAAGGGTTGTTTTCACCAAAATATTCTTTTCTTAGGTCATTCGAGCCTTTAAAAGGGTTTTGTTTTGCCAAGCGAATGATATTTCGATCGTCTCGACAAGAGGACTTACGTTGTTTAGGTGCACGTATAACATTTGAAGTTGTTTGATAAGTAGCAAAATGCTTCACAGCGTGAAAAACCATAGTTTTGGAGCATTGCAGATGGTCGGCTATCTTTTTATACGACCAATTCTTTTGACGAAGTTTTATTATCACTTCCCTTGTAGATTCATCACAACTTTTATTTTTTCCCATTGTTTTAATACAAAACAATCACTTTTAAAACTTTTATAGAATTAAATGGCGCCAAATTGATACAAACAGTGACCTACAACCATAGAGCCACGAAGTGTTCTCTATTTAAATTTGAATAAAAAATAAAATTTTCAGCGTTCTTAATTATGTGACCAGCCAGTAAGGAGTAATACTAGGTTCGGATCGAATGCATAAAGTTTATCTATTTAGTTTTTGGCTAATCATGTGTACCAACGAATTAACCATTAGTATGGCAAAGTTTTGTGATACCGAGAGAAATACAAAAAAATACATGGAACTAAATAAACTCAGTAGTTTGAAAAAATCTTCCCTTTAAATAAGCGTTCTTAATTATATGACCACCACTGTATGTATAGATTAGCGACCATAGGTTGGGTATTATATTCGTCTACGCGGGTCTACCTATTACCTACTTAATTTACATTCTTAATTGCAAACACTAAAAGTTGAAAAATTGTTACACTAGATAGAAGTTTACAAAGTCAAAGGTTTGTTAGCAGCTTACTGCAGCCACCCGCAGAAGAATTTTTGTGTCCTCAAAAATGATATGCCCAAATTAAAGAACACGAGACATTCCTTTGAAGAAAACTTCATTTGAGACACTTTCTTTCCAGCTTGCATTCGAGGTCTGCACTTCTAGCTATCAGAGGTGCAAATTATTTGCTTGTGTTCGTAAGACAACACAAGCAGATAAAATCTGTGGGCACCTCATACCTTTGAACATGGGTAAACGAACTAACCAAACACTTCATTTGATAGCGACTAATATACGATTTGTGCATTATTGAAACAAAATAATATATTTTTTCAATGATAAGTCGGCGACTTTCGCTGACTTTAGTCTTCCACACAATGTAGTTACAATTAAGTTTAACGTTTTAAATTATATTTTAACCAGGCTCCCCCATAGGTAATCTCATTCTTTTTCTCTGTATGAAGGAAACGTATAATTCGTAGGGATGTGTTTCATCACAGGTTGGAAATATTAGAACAACGTTTAATAAGAAAACTTGTTTTAACTTTCGAATTTACATGGGACGTATAAAAAAAAGATAATTTACCTACCTCTTAAACTAATTTCCAGAAATGTGACGGGAGTTTTCACAGCGGACAATGCCCGGCGCCGGCTGGCCAACCTGTCTGGCTCGGTGCAGGAGCCGCTCGCCAAGTTCACCGTCAAGAAGTTCTACAAAGTGGACCTCTCTACCGCCCCCACGCTCGGCCGCGTCTCGCGCATACTTGACATCGCGCCCTTCGTTGTTGTCGTTAAATCAGGTATTTTTTAAATCAGACAGAAATAATTCCACCCATGCTGGACTGGGAGTGAAAGAAAAACTTAGAATGTACCAGCTGCCAACTCTTCCCAGGAATACTGTAGGAGCCAGACAACCTATCACCAACATATTCAAGTTCCATCTGATGGCCCTCGGGAATAATTTTCAAATATGGCGTCAGGTGGTTCTCGAACTGCATGACGTTCTGCCTACCCCAAAAGGGATATTGGTGTGAGTGTATGGAAATAATTCTAGAAAAAGAAAAATGTTCGGCGCAAATGGGAGTTGAACCGACCCCCTGGTGCTCTATCTAACCTATCGCGCCCTGACCTTGGTCGAACATTGTTGCGTTTGATTTACGCCGTCCGTCATTTTGAACTTGAAGCCAATTATCATCCCCGCTGTAATATATTTGTAAAAAAATTGTGTACTTAACTTACCTAAATGTAAAAAAATACTAACGATATTTTTTTTTCTATTTCAGATTCATCCAATATTGAGCGCGTAGTTGGAGCTATTACTTCCGAAGACCTACTCTTCCACGTTTCCAATGAGAAACAGCAAAATGGAAAGTAAACCAAAACAATGCAAGAAGACTGGTTGAGTTCTACGTTATGGTTCATAGAATCTAATCACTATTTTTTTAGGAATAGCCTAATGTACTTACTTCTGACTAAAACAAATTAATTTAGATTGTAAGATGAGGTGTTCACTTCAAATTAATGAATTGAGAACATGTACTTCAACTTTTTTCAATTATAGCAAGAAGGAAAATCAAATTGTTCTATTATACAATTTATATTGACTTTATTAATTAGTTTTAAATATTTAAATAGATAGCATTTACAGTGACCAACACTATTCCTGACAGCATTTACGAAGTAGGGTATGGTTGACTTTCTGTTTGTGATTATATTTACATATTCATTTAGTAGTAAAAATGGGAAACCAGTGATTTATACTTCTATAAAACCTATAAATGTATATTTAAGGAGCTAACATAAGATAGCCAGTTGGTGTGGAAATTTTCGGGCAAGATGCTAAGTTGAAATGATAGATAGAGGCCGAGGAGGCGTGATGCGTGTCGCCGAGATTTTTCCGGAAAGACAATTATTATAGGAAATAGTAATGAAGAGCTTGCGAGAAACCATCGAAAAATACTCAATGTATTTTACAACAAAATGGTTTGTGCGACATCGCAACCTAAAAAAAAATACGCATGGCAGCCTCTCCTTGGTTTTCTAATATCTGTGGTTCAGTCTTAAGCTCTTAACATTAAAGTTCGAGTGCAATAAAATGTAACACCAACTGGCTGTCACCCGTGTTAAACATTGTTTCTGCACTTTGGAGTGCAGAAACAATAAATGTAAGAAAATAAATCATAAAATATGCAAAACATGCTGATGTCACAAATATGGTCATCAATAAAAAATAACATATTTATATCAAGACCTTTTATTTAGGAATCAATCCTTGACTAGTTAATTAATTTACGGTGAAGGTGGAGATTCCTGCATAGCATTAGCAGCAAGGATCGCTCCTGGAGCCGGGTATGGCCTCATTTGATACAAAGACCCTGATGCTGTAGTGTCCACTCCTGTTTTAGCATGTGTGTCAAGTCCAGCAGTCCAACTTCCCCTGGGAATGTCTGAATATGACGCAGGATCCATAGGATCTAAATCATTATCCTTAACTCTTTGTCTCTTCTTATCTCTATGATGGACCATTTCTCTTTCCTTCTCCTTTCGATCACGGCGTTTATCTTTCGGATGCTTCTGTGGCACCTCTTGGTCTGAAGCCTCGCTGCTATCATCACTTTCATCTCCCTCTTTCAACAACCTCTCCTCTCGAAGGTGAGCAGCACTTTCGCTAGTTACAGCATTCGGATGGGCTGGAGGCCACCATGTTACCAAGTTATTATGAACATTCCAAAAATAATGACGCCCATACCCTTCATCGTAAACTTCTTCCCAACCTGGTGGCAAGGGCCATAGCTCCAAAACCTTCCGTTTACTTTCTAAATACACTTCATCTGGAATTACTTTGCCTTGTTTCCATATTTTAACACAATACTTGGAACATTCATGGTATATGTTACTTTTGTTGGGACAGCCCCTGTGCCCTTTGATTGGGTCTACGTTTACACCTTCTATTCCTTCCCAATACTTTTCCTTCACACTATTTTGATCTTCAGGTTTACTGTCGTAGTCTTCAGCGATGATTTCTTCATTAGCTTGTACAATAGGATCTTCACTCGGTGCTGGTGTTGCATTTGGTTTTAAAATTCCCCTTTTAGCCAAGCGAGCTGCAAGGGCCGGCGGCAAAGGCATTTTTGATTGTGTTAAACTATGACTTGACTATAACTCAAATCTATTATTTTTGATGTAGAATAGAAATAACGAACAAGCGAAACCAAACCAAAACATTTCCAACATAACCTTAATTTTTATTTTTTTTCAGCTTGATCCGTTTCGGAAATGCAAAGGTCTTCAAACCGTACAGCCTTGTGTTTTTGATTGCTGTCACTGTAATTCGTTAAACTTTTAATTGACTTTTATTAAGGTGGCACTCATGGACTTAGTATATTTTCTATGGTGGCACTTCACTTGGCGTTGCGTACAGTCTGGCAAAAAAGAGTATGAATTAAAAAGTGGCGACACTGTAGTGTCGTCCCGTTTTTCTTAGATTGATTTATAAGGGACGACGACGCTACAGTGCTGCCATTCTGTATTCGCTTATTTGCTGTATTTGGCCAAATACTACAATGTGTGGAGGATTTATTTATCTACATTTACCATATTTGCACAAATACGACAAATAAGCTTTTATACTAGAAGAATTTTTGAATTTTACGATTTTGAACGGCATGGAATGTAAAAGTTTGACACCAGGTTTTTTTAGGCTAATTCGACCCTGCTGAGCTCGATTTTGCCCGGTGTCAGAGAAATTTCCCCCCCTTTTCATAGAAAATATGTCCCTCGCAACGGTTTTCTCCGTTTTGTACAAAAACTTAGATCTAGAAGAAAACTGTCAATGAGAATATTAATCTACATTAAATTACCTACCACATGAAATTAATTTTATTTTTATAGGTCTTACAGTTTTTTAGTAACATCTACCTAAATTTCTAAGTTTTTAATGACAGCGTTTTACACTAAAATAAAACGCTTATTTTATAAATTAACCGAAATATTTAAACCCAACCTTTATATGAGAGAGGCGAACTTGTTAATCTTGTGAACGGTCGGCGGCAGCTATACCTGTCCCTTTCTATCATATATCCCCATCTCTTTCCACCCCTTCCACCAGGCAGCCACTCCAAGGGTTAGGAGTGGTAGTTGCTTCATTGCGATTTGTGGTCAACGATCTAATTGAAAATTTGTTTTGTCTAACAACAAAAGTTATTTGTGTGCACAATAAGTTTTGTTGTGTTCTATAAGATTTTTTTTTTTTTTGGTTATTGAAGAGCAATGATGGAAGTAAAATAGTTCCACAAGTCATTGGTGTAGGTACATAAAAGAAATACATTTTATTATGCTAGTGGAATAAACGGAAACTTGTTCGTAATTATATGAAGATAATTTTATCTAAGTGGTAAGATTGGAAAAAAAAACCAATAAAAGTAAATAAGATATGTTTGGATGGATAAAAACACACCAGGCAGGTGTGAAACTGTTGGGTTTAAATATTTCGGTTAATTTATAAGCGTTTTATTTTAGTGTAAAACGCTGTCATTTTACAAATTGAACGCTCAATATTTAAACCCAACCTTTATATGAGACCTGTCTGTTATCGCCTGGTGGAACATCGCCAATGTGATAAAATAATGTAGTAATTATCTTATATTCTTTAAACCCCTATTTAGGCTATAATTTAATATAGTACTGTAAATGTAGAGGTAATATAACTTTTTAAAATCATTTTGCCAAGCCGTGGGACTCTGGCTTGATAAAATAAAAATATTATTAAAGCAAGACTGGCACCTTATGTTATTCAGACAATGTATACAAGTAAAACTGCAAAATAAATTGAAAGCTATTTTGAATCTGAAATTAACTTTTAATAAAAATAGACATATAGTACATATAGTAGGTACACATTACACATTTTATTTCAGGTCAATGTACATGTACAAGTACCTTAGAAATGCAGGTTATGTAACATGGGAACAAATAAACAAGGGTCAGCTAATATTAATGTATTAATTGCCTTAACAACAGGAAAATAACAAAGCTAATATTATTGCGCATAACTAGAACACTGTACATTCAAGATTTCTGGGGGTCAATGTTAACGCCCTGATGGTTTCATAAGTAGATAAATGAAATTGACTTATAGCAAAATATTCTTAACAAAGAATCATGTTTTAGCTAACAGCTTTTTCAATAAACTTTTGACAGTTTGGTATTTGATTGACAATAATAAAAATATTAACCAGCGCTGCAAACTATCTGGTAGTTTTTAAGTGGTTAAGCCTCATTTACAGCAATCTTATCAAGGGTGTTTATTATGGTTCTTATCACTCAGAAACTTTGATTGCTCTGGTTTTGAGTATAAAACGAGTCAGATATTTATTATTAGGCTTTAAGTTGTGAAAAGAAACAACTGTCGACTTTCACCTTGAGAGTAATAGATTTATGTAAAAGTAAGTATACAAGTACAATAAAAATAAGCAATAGGTAGTGCTGCATGAACAAAGCTCACTTATGTAACATATTCTGTAGAAATTATAATTAACTGTAGCGGGGGCACTGCCCTGTCTCTAGATATTTCAGGAAATAGTGATATCTAAGAGAAAAAAGTCGAGCAAAACATGGACTAAGATAGTTTAAAACTAAAAGCTCACCCAAGCTGAGGGGCTGAGCTTGGTTCATTCAATAACGGATTTTAGGTCTATTTATGAAATCTTAATATTAATGTCCCAAATAATATTGAATAATTTGGTAAGAATAATATTGCTCTGTATCATTCTAGGTCTGATAATGAAATTCTCCGATTGAGAAAGTTAAATTATATAAAAAATAATTAATTAGTACAATTTAAAACTGGGCCAAGTCTTCTAGGAATTTCCGGGATATACAAAAACCATGTCGTCATCAAATTTAGGAATATAAAGCCAGATGATTAATTTGTCATTTGCTGACCATCATAAGTTGATTTTATTTATTAATTTTTTTTATATAGTTTCTTAATTAATATCATGTATCCCGAAAAAAAAACACGTTCATTTGAGATACAGTGCTAAAAGCAATCAGTTAGATGCATTAAGGTGAAGAAAACGGAACATTTGTCTTCTAATGGCTTGACAGAAGCAAGGTGTCGCCCTGCAATAAGTAGTTGCCTGCTTAAATTGACTCATCATCGGTGACATTTTAGTCATCTAAGTTGACTATGCATAGTATTTATTCATACGTTGTATGAAAATATATGGGTTCTGTTTGGTAGGTACGAAAAATTGCAAGTTAAAAGATCTAAAGCAATTCGTTTGAAAGAAAGAAAACTATACTTCGTATTTCCAGATGTTCATTCAGATCTAGGTATTCAAATTTAGTTCAAAAGGGCAACATGTCTTTAAAAATAAAAATATCGATACGTTATCTAGTGTATTTGACGCTACTAAGTTTGCTTTTCAGAATTTAAAATTTCATCGGCTAGTACGCGATTGCAATCCTGAACAAGGAGCAAAGTCCTTTGAAGTACCCATTATACGTGAGATGCATCTGACTATCATAACAGCAGGCAGCTGCGTTAGTATGATTATAATTTCTAAAGTGTTCTCAAATAAGAGACATTTTTAACTTACGTTACATCACGTTAAAGGCGGTATTATCTGCTCAAGAGGAGGTGGTTTTACGTATAAACATTTTGTTTCTCAAACATTGTTTATCGCGAAATAACTTTTGCAATGTTTTAATCCGGAATGTTTTTCCGATACAAAAAATTATATGACGGGCATTAGCCAGCTATACCATATACACGTAGCAGGTATCTACGGTTTTTGGTAAAAATATTTGGTTCAAGTTTTGATTAAAGTTTGTTTATTCCTGTAGGGAATAGAAGCAGCCCAAGACAGGGAAAACAAGTGTTATTTAAGATTAGATGGTTTTTCTGCAAAACGTTTGACCCCATTTTTATTACGGACTTAGCGAAAGTATTTTTCTTTCTTGGTAGAATGAAATATGTCGGATGGTATCAACAGATTCTTATCTGAGTGATTAACCGTTACATTAATTGCCTTGACTTAACATCTAAAGTACTAGTAAAACACTAATTAGTGGTTATTTAAAAATTTTATTTGGTGGATCCGTTCACACCATGTATTTTAGGCAAACTGCACTGGAATGCAATTATTTGTTCGAAACTTGGTACACTGGTAAGAACTCCTTTATTCAAAAGTTGTTCTGCTTAATACTTAGTTTCGATCTGCGTACATCAGTAGCACATGGTTCTATATATGTAAGATAGATCTGATCTATCATGACTATGAATAATACATTTAAGCCTGTAACTGTAAGGCTAAAAAACATCTCTTTGCGTTAAGACGCGATGGATAAAATCAGTTTCCATTTCCGGTTTGTAATGTAACAATAATTCTTGCGCAGAAATTGCAGTTCAACATTAGCCACATGATGGTCTTTTTATTTGCAAAAACATTTTGCAACTTTGTGCAGGTCACTTCGAAAGCAAAATGTTCGCTTAGTTATTTAGGTTAGAGTTAGGTTCTTGCGTAGAATTCAGGCAAAGGCTTCGAATTTATAATTACCATACGTTGGCATTATTATTGCAAATCTTGTACTTTGCAAAAGGCAAAAATTTCGAAATCTATACCGTGCCTTGCCTTGGCACTAATAAGGCGAATACTTTGAAAATTTATAAAGTTTAAATTTTAAATTCCGTGCGTTGGCACTTTTACCGCAAGTACTTTGCAACAATAAAAAGTTTTTAAATTGTAAGCACCGTACGTCAGCACTATTATTGTAAGTACTTCGCAAATGTATGGTGAAAATATAAGTACTGTGCGCTGGCACTATTACTGCGAGTACTGTGCAAAGTTAAAAAGTTTTTAAAATTATAAGTTGGTACCGTACGTTGGCATCATTATAGTCAGTATTTTGCACAAGTATTTGTGGATTAGAGAAGCGATACTTAGCGAAGAGTTTCGAGTAAGTATAGGTAAACTTCTTTAGCAGTAAGCCATACGCTGGCAGTCCAGCACCACATTAGGGGAAGTATTTTACCTTGCGCAGGTAGATAAAATAATATTTAAGTGCGATCCCTTTCGCAGGGCTTCAAGTTATTGTCTTTAATTAAGAAAATAGAGAGTGACGTGATATTCATTTGTGCCTTGCGCAGGCAAATTTTTAATATTGAGACATTTTGTATTACAGTGAGAAAATCTCAGTCACAAAACATTTACTTTGTTCACACGGCAGACGTGAGTACTTAGGAGTAATTCATAATAGTAAACGATGACCACAGCATGGGGATATTTTACGGAAAGTAATTTTAATACATTTACATAATAAACCAGACATTTCCAAAAACAAAAATCGCTCTTATATTCCAACGAAAGTCATTTTTTAACAAAAACATTTTTGAGACGTTCTGTCATGGACCTATTACAATAACTGGACCTCGCAGTGTAATAACAATACCGAGCCGAAGGAGAGGCTAAAAAGTAGAAGTGCATCTCTTTTCAGTAGGGTGCCCATGTTTTACTTGTTTTGATAAATTCAACCCAATTTATTCTTGTAGCATAAACCTATAAAAGTAAGTGCATGACATTAATTATCAGATAACGGTGTCGATTCTGGCAGACACACCAAAATAATTTGACAGGACTAAACTAAATTGAAGCATCATGTCCTTGTCATTTCGACTCAGAAAGAAAAAGACATAACGCTTAAATTTAGTTTCATCATCATCATATCAGCCGGAAGACATCCACTGCTGAACATAGGCCTCCCCCATAGATTTCCACTTAGCACGGAGGTGTATTACTCAACTCATGTTTATTACGAACATACAGACACCCTACTCTTAATGACATACAGGCAATTTGAGAGACAAGGACACACAACTATTTTCGTGCTATCGCGCCTGAGTCGGATTACTACTTTCCCTTGTGTGTCTCAAAAGTGAACCCTAACATTATACAAATACAGTATATATTTGTGTTAGCGATATACAAAAGTAAGAGATCCAGATCCAATAATTATACATCCATGCGTTCTGTAAGATCACGTTTGACATGTTACACGCCAATTTGAAATGGGTCATGCAAGTTCAGAATACAGTGCAAAATTCCAATAACTTAGTATTGTTGTTTTAGAACACTGAAATGAAAACCATAGTAAGCATGCAACTTTTTATTTAAATGTGTATTAAATATATTTAAATGTGGGTCAGTCATCGACCCATGTCAAGAACATTTCATAAGGAGGGAGTTAAATACGACCAAAAGGAGTAGCAATGACCACGAAGGCCGGGTTTGACTAACCTGAGGTATGTTTTTCATCAAAACTCAGCTGCACACAATTGTTTTTAAAAGCCTTGGTCGAAAAACGTCGACGCTAAGCGATTGTATTTTTTTTTTTAACACAATATAAACATTTTACACATGTAAAGATCAATTATAAAGACGCACAATACACACTCACATTTCATTTCGTAAAAAAACTAGATGCAATTAACGTTAAACATTTGTTACGCCACCTATTTGTCAGGCTGACAGCAACGAACTGTCACCGCGATTTCAGAACAATTCACAACGGTTATTTTAGATTTCAAAGTACCTACATTTTAGGGCAGGTGTAGCATTTAGTAAAACTTTAACTTTTTTATTTCGTAAGCTTAAAAAGTAACTTATGAAATTCTCGGAAACAGAATATTGTTCCGAGCAAGTTAAAAACGAACGGAAATACCGTTAAATAAACATAATATTTTAAAGTGAAAAATATAATTGACTCACCGCGACCGCTCCGTTCGAAGAACAAATCGCCAATGAAGCAACTACCACTCCTAACCCTTGGAGTGGCTGCCTGGTGGAAGGGGTGGAAAGAGATGGGGATATATGATAGAAAGGGACAGGTATAGCTGCCGCCGACCGTTCACAAGATTAACAAGTTCGCCTCTCTCATATAAAGGTTGGGTTTAAATATTGAGCGTTCAATTTGTAAAATTTTAACTATATATTTCGTAGAGGCAGGTTTCTAAAGATAAGCCTTGCTCGGTGAAGCTGTCAAGGCCATCAGCGGCCAACAGCGTAGTCATTCAAAACTTGCTCGGTGAAGCTGTCAAGGCCATCAGCGGCCAACAGCGTAGTCATTCAAAAAAAAAAAAAAAGATAAGCAAGCAAATATTTTACAGAGTGCAAGTCAACGATATATATGTGTTAACGGAAATGTATGAAATCCGTTATTGTATAAAATTCCTAGGAATATAAAGTTAGGTAGTTTATGAGGGTTAATTGTTGTTCATATTTCGCAAGTTCGCGCTGTAAGTTGTCAAATGTGAACCAAACTCGTACGACTGTTAATGGGTTCTTGTTTTGTAGGTTAATAAATCAAGATTGATTCATTCAGCGGTTTTCATATAAAATGGCGAAAATACAATTACAATTAAAAACTTGGAAATTTGGGCATGTTACTCAAAAACTATAAGACCTATAAAAATAAAATTCATATCATGTACTTACCTAGTAGTTAATTTAATGCAGATTAATATTGTCAGTGACAGTTTTCTTCTAGATCTAACAGTTTTTGTACAAAACGGACAAAACCGTGGAGAGGGACATATTTTCAATGAAAAGGGGGGAAGGGGGAGGAAATTGGTCTGCCACCGGGCAAAATCGAGCTCAGCAGGGTCGAATTAGACTGTTACATTAAATGCCGTTCAACATTAAAAGGAGAAGACTTTTCAGATTATTCTTCTAGTCTATTAGAACTTATTTGCTGTTGGCATCCCAAGTGAGGACGTCGTGTTTGTGCTATTTGGACTACGTACAAATATTTGGACAAATAGGTAGGTACGGCGAATACGCTACGCCAACGCCAACACGCAACGCCTAGTGAAGTGCCACCTTATGCCAACTACTTACTCAATAATTTATTGTACCCCAAAGTGGAAAAATATTCTTACTCATATTTCCGCAATTCTTACTCATTGTGAGAATGCGCAAGTTTATAATTTTATGAAAGAGCATGTCTTAGTATTACGACTTAACGCGATTTTGCCTCTTACTCGTTGATTGTATATCAATGCTCTCACTCCTACGGAATGCAGTCCGTGTGATGCTTCCAACACCTGAGTTTTCCGATTTTTTTCGTTTTTCTAAAATTGCATTTTATAAATGCTAAAGTTTGTGAGGATGGATGGATATACAAGGTGTTTCAAAAAAACCAAAAAATAATAATAATTCAAAATTAATTAAAATCCCGTCCGGAAAGCTAGTATACATTATAGTAAGTGATTTGAGTCGCAAACAAAACATGTCCCATCCCGGCCACTCCACCATTTTATAAGTAAGTTCGTAACACGTTAAACCGGCGGTTCCGGCCGTTTGTCATAAGGTTCCCTAGATGATAAAAACTCTTCATTGAAACACAGTTATACTATATATACCTTTGACTTTAGTGAGGCCATTTAGCGATTTGAAAACGGCGCGTTTCCCATCAACTTACTTAACCCACTATTAGGAGCTCCTCCAGAGCGTGCGCGGGAGATAACATTAAGTAGATATATGACAGAAGAATTAGGATGACATAAACTCAACATGTAACAACATGGGCACATGTAACAACTAGACATCATCCACCAGTCAACCTCCAGAGTGATTCGAAGGGGCATCTTCTTTTTGGCGTCCCTCTGTACTACTGGAGGTTGGCAGTCAGCTCCATATTTAATGTAATGGTAGGTAATTAGCCAACCTTAACTAACTTTGAAACGAGTTAAAGAAAGCCTAGTCTATAGAAGTTTCTCGGTGTCATCCCAGTAATGCAAAGGACTTTAGGCTTTTAGCCCTAAATTTCAGCCTATCGAGTCCTTTTTGGGACTAGACGAGTAAAATAGGGCTTTAAAAAGCTTCATTTTAAAAAACTTATAGCCATTTTTAAAGAAGTAGGCTTTAAAAAAGCTTATAGCCTTTTTTAAAGTTGTAGGCTATTTGGGACTGGAGTCTTTATTACTTATTTTTTTTTAGTAAAAGCCTTTTAACCGACTTAAAAAAAGGAGGTTATCAAGTCGATATATATGTACGTACATACATACGTATCGAATATTATTAGAACTACATAAAATTCACACATGATATCAACCATAAAAAAACGGTTGTTTTCGCCACGTTTGACAAATATTGAGCGACTGTCTGAAATTGTGTATCACTGTAGTAGTCCCTTAGTCGCCTCTTACAACACCCGCGGGAAGGGAATGGGCCTTCCCATTTTTTGACTTGACTGGTTGTATGTATAGCCCTTTTAACGCCAAGAGTTTTCGTCATAAACGCCCACCACACGCCACATCAAAAAATTTTTTTTTTAATTTCTTGGCGTGGCGAACGATAAAGTTAAAAAAAAAATTGGCGGCGAGGGCACGAAACTTAAACGGAGCTTCATAGGCTTTTTGAACGTTTTATTTTATTAAATTAGTCTTAAACCCTTTAGGCTTATAACCAAACGGCTTAAATAGGCTTAACCCTAGCCTAGCCGCAAGTACTAAATATGTAGCTTTATAGGTTTTTAGCCTACTACGCATTTTATTAAACAGTCTAGTCTTAAAATAAGGGCTAAAAGCCTAGTCCTTTGCAGCACTACCAGTAACCATGTACTAGATATAAAATTTAAACAAAAATTAGAGGGTACATATCATTATGATTTTTTATTTAGGTAGGTATATGATGCGATCAATATAATTTTATCTACATTAACTAAGAATTATTCCAAAGTAAGAAATACACCAGGACGTTTTTGAACTCTGAAAAAGAAAAATTAAATGTTAAACATAAGTATAGGGTTTTAAATACATGAGAAGATAGGTAAAGTGCGCCGTGGAAGAAGACAAATTAATTTCTAAAACCACTTCTCATGGTTTGATTTCACACAAAAGGCAGAACTATAAGTTGCAATTTTGCGATGCGAATAAATCCTTCAAAAGGTGCCAAATCACACTAAGTTTAAAACGTCTCTAAGAAACTAACTACCAGACTATCAGCATTCTACAGTTTCCCCATTAAATGCTTCATAGGGTTTAGGAAGAAGATAATAATATCTTTACAAGGCTCAAACAAGCACACACGAACTACCTAGCCAGAATATTCGAAGCAGTTTATACGATGCATGGCCTTGATATAACGGAAAGATGGATCACCTGCAAAAGGAAGATGTCTTCACTCACCACGGACGACTGTTGTGTCACTCCGCGATACCTTTGTGGGAAGTACTATATCATGGAACTCGCCAGAATGAAGCAATCCCGTGGTAACATCGGAATCCGTAGAATTTCTTTCTTCATATGGCGTGACAACATCGTTCTCATCAGAATTCATTTTTGTTAAAGATTTGCGTTTAATAGCACTATCAGACGCCTTTTCCTCAACTTCTGAACTACTCGACGAGTCCCTCATTTTATGAGCTTCTATTACAGTTTCAATTGTAGTGCTTCTTGTAGGCGTATCTTCACGGCTTTCGACGTTTTTAATTTGACGAGGTTCATTGATAATGCTGTTTATAATTTTTTGCTGTTCCGAGTCAGATATGAGCAAATCTTTCACGGAATCTACATCTTCGCTGAGTTTTCCGCTGTTGTTACTAGGTGGTGAAATCGACTGTATAGCGTCTTCTCTTTTTAATTGCTTTCTTGGTTCACTTTTGTCATACCCTAATGGATGCAAGTTTACAGACGAAGGTGGACTGCCATCTAAAGACAAATCTATCGAAGTCAGCAAGCTTTCATCCCTATTCAAGAAAGTCTCTCCTTCTGGTACAATGTGGATGTTTAAAACTGTTTTGTTTGTTTTCTGTTCTCCATCAGTTTCGAATGATGTTGTACGTAGTTCGTCAGAATTAACCAATGACGTAGAATTGGTTTTGTTAGAGTTAAATCTGTTTCTGACGAGAAATCCTCTTACATGAGCTTGTATTATTGTAGCTGCGCTAGAAAGAGAAGAATCATCGGTTGACAATGAGAGTGATTTCTCTTCATTCACAGTTTGTAAAACTGTATCCATTCTACTAATTCCTAATGGTCTTCTTTCTTTATTAAGTGGTGTGGACGTAACTGGAAACTCTACTTCTACCTGTAAAACGATATCAGTTTTAGATTCAATTCAACACAAACATCCAAAGTCATTGTTTCACGACTACTTTAAGTTCCCATACCTTTTCATTCACATCGTCCATTAAATTGTCATCCACACCGGTGTCATCAAACGTAGATCCCCTGCTTCTAAAAAGAAATGAGCGAAATACTTTTTGTATTGTTATAGCTGCAGTCTCCAAATCCATGCTAGGGGCATCTTTATTAAGGATTGGTTTAGCTGGAGCTTTATGTGTTTCAGCTTCAACATAACTACCATTGCTTTCCTCTATAATACTGTCGTCCATGCTGCTGGTTTGTTCCATCGAACTTGTTTCTGTTTTGAGGGGTTCTGAAACAGTGGATGTATTGTCTTGTACTTCAGGAATAATTTCCGGTTCCTTTTCTGTAATTACATTTGTTTTTAGATCCTGTTCTAATTCTTTATCCGAATTATTGTCATATGTAGGGTCATGATTTCCGTTCAAATTTCCTATTTCAGTTTCGATATTTTCGGGTTTGTCGGAATCACCGGGCATAGATTCATTATCATCTTTTACAATAGCCGATTCATCTACAAGTACTTTATTCACTGTTGTGATAGCTCCATCATTTTCATCCGTATTAGAATCAGATTCATTCTTGGGTTCATCGGCTATGGCTTCACTTGCTAATACCTCACTCGAATTAATCGATTCGTTATTATTTTCATTTTTCGATGTACTCATCTCAGATTCTTTGCCATTACTTTGACTAGGCACTGATTTAGGTGTTTCATCACGTAAATCATTTTCCGGAATGTTTAAATTTTTTGATTCATCAGTTTTATCACCATTAGGGTTAATATTGTCTTCTGGCAACTCGGGCTTGTTATCCTGTTGTTTTATTTGAACGTTTAATTCTACATCTTCTTTTATTTCTTCAGATAGTTGACCCTCCGTGTAATTCGTATTATCAGTAGAATTGCTATAATTTTTTCCACTATCTTTTCTCCCTTCTTTCGCATCAACTTCAGCTAAGATGTTATCTACCTCTATATTATCAGTTGGATTAGGTTCGTCTATAATTATTGGATCAGCATCATCAACTGTAACCGCAGTTATAGTTTCCGATTCTTGGCCAGAGTGATTTGAATCAATACTAACACTGTTAATAAGAACTTCATCTATATTACCCTCGTTGTCTTTGGATTTTACAAGTTGTTCGTCGATGATAGATTCTGTTTTATCATTTATGGTGTCAATTATTTCTTCCAAAACTAGTTCTGCCTTTCTTGAAGGCTCATCAATTTCGTCAATTACTTCCTCAGTGCCTCGATTGACATGTGATTCGTCTGCGTGAATAATATCAGCTACTTCAACCGCAAAAACTGGTGCATTGTCTACTTCTTTCACAGTTTTTTCGGTATCTTCGCTTTCGTTATCTTCGCTGACATCAACTTGGGCCGCGGTATTAGCAGCGGGTGAATCATTTTTCTCTATTTCTCTTGGCTTTGAATTATCTCCAAGATTAGTTTCTTCGTCCTTTTCGGAAGATTCTAGTGTCACTACACTCCGTCTCGCTCGGACATGTTCATGAGAAGCATTTTCTATATCAGTTTCTAAAACAATTTCTCCAACACTGGATGTTTTTTTCGTTTCCAAGACACCTGTATCAGACTCAGCGGATTCCAAACTGATTGGCTTTTCTTCTTCAAAATGTTCAGCTTTTGTTTCGCTATCGTTGCCAGTAGATTTTTGAGTGTCATTGACAATTAAATCCTGTACAATCATATCATCTTTTTCGGTTTCCTTAGTATCTGAAGTGCTTTCGATGGGTGCATGAAATATTTCAACTTCCATGTCGTAAGTAAGTTCTTTTTCAGGATGAACTGGAACTTTTAATAAAGCATCTGCAGCAATTAGTTCTTCTTTAGCGGTTGTATCGCTACTGCTGGTATTTGCTGCATCATTAGTATTTTCAACGAGATTATCTTTAGATTCGAGGAGCGGTTCCTCTGCTTTCGCTGTAGTTTTTCCTGGGACTCTCTTCGCTTTTTTAATCGCTTGTTTAAGGTTACCTGTTTTCTTTAGAACGGGATATGGTGCTGGTGCTGGAAACAATGAATATTTGATAAAAGTTTTAAAAAAAATGCGATGATGACCTATAATAAATTCAATTTTCAACCATATGTTTGAGAATAATTTCATACATGAGTGTAAGAACGTTGTTCAGAGAACTACAATTTTAAGGACTTTCCATTCGAAGCAGAAAACGGAAAGCGAAAAAATAAACCTCTCTCAGATTAGCGTGTGTAAACAGAATCCAGCGATGTTCTATTGCGTCTTGAAGCAAAACATTTGTTTAAGAGGCTTCGTCAATACCGTTTATCCAACTAATCTGAAGTTACGAGAGGACAGTTAGCCAGATAATAAAGTCAAGTCATAGGCTATTTGCCACTAGGATTAGTCAAGTCAACGACGAATACTAGACTGATTTAGAATGGCTTTATCAGGGCACAAAGCCCTAAAAATTCAGTAACTTACAGAATCATCATGGTATTGAATAGCTTAGAGTTTAGAGCTATCAAAACTAATTTCGTTTTCAATAACACTTAGCTATTCATTTATTACGTTTTATTGGGTGACTTTAAAGTTAGCGAAAATTCAGGATGCATTAGCCACGGGACTGAATAACTTTCCCCTAGAAACAGGTCGAAATATGAAAAAAAATACACCTCCATACAACTTATGCGATAAGCCGATGAAAGTCAGAATTTTTTTTTTAGAATTTCACATAGGTTCCTTGAGGAAAGTTGTTCAGTTTCAAGGGGAGAAACACACCTAAATTATCGCTATCTAATTTTGTCACCTCATACAATTACTAATAAATATAACAGGTACTAACCGCGTCCATCTCTAATGATTAAAAGTTGCTCCATGTGGTTGGCGCAAAACTCGTAGACGTTGGGAGGGTTATGCTTTAGCACTTCCTTGGTGAGGCCTTCCATGAGCTCCACTATGCCATCGGGCATCTTGGGCGTAGGCGGTACCCGCGTGAACATCCCATACTTTGTCAGTCGCATTTCTGACTACACTATAAATTTAATCCGATTACGTAACAGAAAAGAAAAAAGCTCATCTAATCTATACCACGGAATCGATAAATTTTATTATATGTGGTTGACAAAAATCTTGTTAAATATCAAACTGAAGATATTATTTCTGTAAATTCTGACAAATAAAAATACTACTACTTATTAGAAAAGAAAAAATATAATTTTAAACTGCTAACCTTTCGTTTCTTGATAAGCAATTGTTGTATGATGCAAAATTAAATCTCTTTAGTATTCTCTTATTCCCACGTTACTGCTAAGACTGGGTGCGGTGGCGATGGCGATGTAAATGGTTTGTTGGTAGCGCGGTAGCTATGACGATGCGCCACCTTAAACTTGGCAATATCGATCTAACAGTTCAACGGCCGGCGGCGGTCGACAGCCGGGTTAAGGCAACTCAGCTGGATTAAAACACACCCACAACATCTCAACGACTAGGCTGCCTAGCACCCACTGCCCACTCTTCAGGCAGATTCAATTAAAAAGCCAAAATTAAATTGCGAACATGTAATAAAACTGAAACATTAAGTACGCCAAGTTTTCACAGTAATTTTACGGTGCTAAAACTAAGAATCAGAATTATAAATCGTAACAACATAAGGTATGTATTCTCAGATTTATATTTAAAATAACTTTTTCCGTAACTCCATTAATGTAACATAAATCTAATAATCAAAAGAACAATCCGAAATCTAAACAGACGGCGCTGTGTTGTTTACGTTCACATCTCCAATTCTCTTGCAATGTTCAGGACGTCGCAATATGAAAGTTGCAATTAATGGAAAGCTAGCTTATTTAAACCTATTTTTGCATATAAAGTTTTCCGAAAAGATCTCAGATATTATAAATGAAATAAACAATCGTAAACGAAATAAAAGCTTCATATAATATGGCTGGGGAGAGGAAAACTAGTTGTTTTAGAGGTGAGCGAGAGAAGACTAAGCGTGAATATGCGGCGGGATGAAGTGCGGCGAATTTAGAATTTACAAGATGAGTAGACCAGGCCTCGACAGAAATGAAAAACCGAGCAATGTGAAAATTTGTCGTGTATTTCCGCAGCAGTAGGACCGATAGCTCCGGCGGGGCCCCGCCTACTTATATACACTTAAACAATTCAATTCATGTGAGTCAACTTTTTTATTTTCATACTGTGTTCTATAATAGTAATTTATATATAAGATCATATATAATTTTTGCAATGTTAATACATTTTACATAACAAACATCGTCCATAGTGTACATAAATACATACGCCGCGCGACACGCGACTCGCGGCTCGCGACAAGACGCGGCACGCGACACGACAGCGGCATACAGCGCGCGGGCCGCCGCTCAGCCGCTCCTACAGTGATGATAGAAAAATTAATGGCTACAGTAATATCATACAAATTAATGACTATTCCCTTATAAATTATTATATCTACTATAGCATTGTTCTACTCCAATATGATCAAATTAACGTTTTAGTTTTACCGAGCTGTATGCATGATACATGAGTAGTCTCCAGTTCGCTCTGACCGATTTTGCCCAATTATAGTGTCCCACTCCCGCAGCTATGTATAAAAATCACACTGCTATAAATTTATAATAAATAAATGCCTATTTACACTATGTAACTATACAAAATGATAGTACGACGAATTACATTTTTGAATCGAGCATCTAATTTAAAATGAAAGCAGCGAGGAGAGCGGCGACGCGCGACACGCGACGCGACGCGCGACACACGACGCCGCCCTCGCGCCGCTCGCCCTAAGGTACTCGTTTTGTACAATCATATCAGCCGAAAGCTGGGTGCCCGATTTATACGATTATCGGCGATCCGAAATGCGGTACGATCGATCATGCATCAATAATACATACAACTTTTAACTTATTTAAACAATTTAACAATATTTAAAAAATCCTAAAGTAAACTAGTGACCTATGTAAACGTATATAAAATACTAGTACGATAACGAGGGTGCATCGCGGGCGCGGACTCCGGGCCGGCCTCCGCTCACGAGTCGGAGGTATAAAAATGAATAACGTCATTAACAAAAATGTAATCGGTAAGAAAATACGAATAGATGCGTGTAATGTGTGGCGGCGGGGCGCGTGCGATCACTTGGCGGGCTGCGCGCGCGCGCCGCCCGCCCGGCTGATCTCCAGCTCGCCCAGCCGCTTCCACAGCTCGTCGCGCTCCTTCTCGCGCTTCTTCTCTCTGGAATACGACACATCATGCTAATCATCTTCTTCTATAGGTACTAATATTATAAAGAGGAAAGATTTGATTGTTTGTTTGCTTTGAATAGGCTCCGAAACTACTGGACCGATTGAAAAATTTTTAACTAATAGAATACTACATTATCCCTGAGTAGCATGGGCTACATAATTTTCCCGAATTCCCACGGGAACGAAGTCCCGGGCTGAATGCAAGTAATATATATAACAAAGTCGGGTTTGTTCGAAAACTTATAACTCGATAACGGCTGAACCGATTTTCATGGTTTTTTATTTGTCTCCGTCCCGAATAGCAGAATTACTATGAAAAACATTGGAAAAGTGACGAAAAACTCCTCACGGGAACTAAGCCCCAGGAGAAAACCTAGTGTTAAAGAAATAAATAAACGCTACATACTCAAAAAGCCCTTGTGTCGTTGATCCCTCGGGACGTTAAGACAAACACAAACACCCATGCCCGAAAATAAGTATCTGCTTTACACAAATATTTGCCCCGAATAGGAATCGAACCCAGGACAAAAATATTCGGCGCGAATCATTTGAATACTAAGAGTAGTTCATTGAACGGAAGTTAGTTAGAAATAAATTCTTATTAATAAGGGAAAACGTCCTATCTTGCTTGCGAGAAAGAGATAGATGGAATTAATGGCGTGACCGGACGCCGCCTTACAAATGTCTGTGCAATGTAAAATCACAGAGGTGTTGTGAGAAACTGATCTAACTTGATTGCACCTCTACTGGTTAAGTGCTCGGTGTAAAAATTATTTGTGAACATCCCTGGAGATAAGCGTTTAAATATACTAAATACATCATGTAACTAACTACCATATTACTTCATAACTTACTGCTATTTATATATGCTTTTATTTTTCTAAACTCTGACTGATCTGACTATAATAAAATAATATTAATTAATAAAAAATAAATAACATGAACCAACTCACTTCTGCCTTTCCGCCTTATAACTGGCTGTGAGTTCATCGAAGAGCTTGGAATTCATCTCCATGAACGTCTTGAGGACGTTATAGACGAGCGCTATGATCGTCTGGTTCCAATGCTCCTTGCTGATCCGATACAGTGCGGGGAACATTATAGGCATGATCACGTGGTTGTTCTCCTCCATTAGAGACATTATATATTCGTTGTTCCAAAAGTAAAGCGCCCGTTCTGCCACCTGGAATCGTGGAAATATATAAGATGACTTCAAATTAGTTTGCGAAGTTTTAGGTGGTGATCATTTAGAGTACACCCTAAAATTCAACACTCGGTACAAAAATAAGGCATACTTTTCTTTTATAAACAGGACCCAGCAGTACATCAAAAATCGCGAAAAACAATCACAGAATCGAATGAAGTTCAAATGCAAAATCGACGTCTGTCGGTGTAGATACAGTCATTTCGGCAAAACTTAAAAGTTCACATTTTTATTAAAGCTAATACAATTCGTTCGGGCAATTAGTGTGCAGTACAGGCGCACGGTATATTGGGACCATTCTTTAACTTAAATGCAAATTTTTTAATAAAAATTAAAATTAAATAGCCATCTTACAACTTAAACATATATGCTATTTTTGTAGCATAAGTATAAAAAATCAATCTAGCTATTCCGAATCAGAGTCATCTTTATCACTTTGTGTGTTTATTATGAAAGTGTCTCCGTTAACATCAACATGCTGGTCTACATTAAAGTACTTATTCTCTTCTTTGATTGCGTGGGCAATATATTTACCCCACAAGTCAGATGTTACGTTCAACATGACCTGCCTGATCAATTGACATACGGCACTGCTGTTTTTGGGGTCGCAATTGTTGGCTCTAAGGTCATGTTTAATTTTAGACCACACTTGTTCTATCGGATTAAAAATGCAGTGGTATGGTGGAAGACGCACCACCTCACAACCATTCATTTTTGCTATTTCATCAATGACATATCTTTTTTCTATGCCCGCCTTTTTCACAATATCCAGCAGCACTGGAATGGTTGGGGTTGGCTCTGGAATGGAAATTTTGTACTGTCTCATAAAATCAAGGATCTCCCCTTTTCTGGTTGTGGTGTTTGGAATTCTGACGGATAGTCGCGAGTGGTAAGGAGCGTTATCCATTACTATTAGGCTATTTGGTGTTATGTTTGGCAATAATTGCTCCTGAAACCACTTTTCAAAGAGCACTGAGTTCATGTCGCAGTGGTAATCAGCGCTCGCATCGCTAATCTGTTTCGCAGATAGAAGCAGTCCATTTTCGACCCAACCGTCTTTGGATCCAGCATGCAATATGATAATGCGTTTCCCACGAGTGGAAGGCAAATCTGAAATGCAGTGACAACTACAATCAGTCCAACTTTTTTTGACGGTATCATGTGTGTCATACCACGTTTCGTCCAGGTAGATTATATTTCGCCCCTCTTGACGTGCTTCTCTGAGCTTTGTTATATATTTATAACGCCAGACTTGGAATCGCGGCGTCTCAAGCAACACACTGCGTTTATTCACTTTTTTATAGTTGAATCCAAGTTTACGTAAAAGCTCATACAACGTAGTACGTTGATATGGGAAGTCCGTATTTGTCTTTAAATCTTGCAATATCATATCGAGTGTTGGAAGTTTCTTATATGTATAGAATCTATATACTGTGCGTCGAACTAAATCGCATTCAAAATCATCTATCTTTGAGAATTTTTTCGTCTGACTTCCTCTCTTTAAGGGAGAAACTGGTCCTGATTTTATAATTTTGGCGACAGTGTTTCGATGCACATTAACCATTTTCTAAACTGTCCCAATAATTGGATAATTTTTAAATTCCATCTCTTTATCATTATCAGGCGGCATTGTGTTGACGCAGTATTGATGAACATTCAAAATTATTTCTTTGCAGTTTTTACAAAGCGTCTTCCTTTTTTTAATTGGAGCGTTATCGTCTTGAGACGTACCACCGCTGTTGTCATTATTCGCAGTGTCATTGCCAGTCTCCTCCAACATTCTCAACTATAATTAATAATGCCCTTTCTCAACTCCAATAAATAAAATAGCAAAATTTATTATTGAACTTATGCCTATTCTTTTAAATATGGCCTCCGCATAGTGATTTTGCCAATGTCAGTATTTGAAAGAAATTCAAATAATAAATGTCGAAACTCATATCTATCTATAAATAAATTAATCTATGAATATCACATAATGACCGAAAAGCTTTTATTCTAATGACCGTTACTGCAACTGGGTATTTGTAATGCAAGTAATACCTACAGGACGAATTATCTGAACCCTCCTTTGTAATTTATAAGTTAGCAGAACTAACTTCCTTAAGTACTTCTTTTTGGAAATATATGTTATTATTATTCTGTAAATGTTAACGATAGTGTCAATGAACACATACAATAATTTATTTACAGTTAAGTAATTTTATTTTCAAATAGGTACGAATATTTTTCTTTCAAAAAATAGCTATACTAATCCATGTAAATATTTACAGAGACCACAAAATATTATTATTTTCGTATTATAACTAGTAGAAAGAGATAGAAGATATGAATTACCATTCAAGTTTTCTTGCTCCCTGTACCGCCATACATTTCGAGATGACAGCTGACAGCTACCCATGCACACTAATTGAGCGAACAAACTTTAAGTATATATAAAACAAATTCCTTAGAATACGCTCATGGCTGCCAAATGTGCCAACTTCACGCACTAAAAAAATATAAGAAAAATGTTCTAATACTAATATTTCTAAATGCATAATAAGAACTTACTTGAAAATGCGGACTGGATACACATTTCGCTATTTGTCTGAACAATGGTTCTTGTATTTTCGCGAACTGAGCCGGCTCAATCACGTCTAATATCTCTTCTATCTCGCCCAGGAACATCACCTGAAATACAAACAAAAAAAATCATGTGGAATGTACTTAGATAGCGGAACTTTATGACCTCAATCTGCCCACATAGAATTGAACAATGTACCATAAAGGAATGAAAGGAATTCTAAAAAAAAATACGATTTTCGATACTAAGTCTGCTATAGCAAAAGTTATACAGGATGTACCGAACAGCTTAGAAAAATTCAGACCATAATTCCTATTGATTTTTTCAGTGGAATACCTTCGATTTTGCAATAAAAATTTTTATGATAACAGCGTAAAACACAAAAACCAGCAAAGTAAATAGCGCGCGGGGCGCCGATTTGCGTTAGATTGCGTTGCGTAGCGCTAAAAAAGTGAGATAAAGGTAACTGCTTAACTTGCTAAGCTGTCCCATACACCCGTTTTTTGGAAACTCGACTTCCATGTTTCTATTTCGACCTGTTCCAAAGGGAAAGTTATTCAGTTTAGTAGGACAAAGATAGAAACAGTTTTCCCAACAATAAAGCGAGGAGAACTAATATTCTTATAATTTGGTCAATGAGTGCTCACAGGGGGGATGTGGATGGAAAAGTGGAAAGCAGAAAGTTTAACTAAGGAACTTTATTTGGACTAGTTAGGAGATAAACATACTAAAAGTCCTGACCCCTCCGAGTGGAGCCCGAGGGGGGAGGGGGGCACAAAGGTCCCGTTTTTTGGTTTTTTGCTTACATCTCGAAAACGGTGCGTTGTACGAAATTTTGTTGTACTACATAATAAAAGCTGATAAAATTCTCTATAACTTTGGCTATCACACTTTTTATCTATCTCCAATATTTGCCTAGCTCCGAGCTTCGAAAAATGGTCGATTTTCATGGGGAGGGGGGCACAAAGGTCCCGATGTTTGGTTTTTTGCTTACATCTCGAAAACGGTGCGTTGTACGAAATTTTGTTGTACTACATAATAAAAGCTGATAAAATTCTCTATAACTTCGGCTGTCACACTTTTTATCTATCTCCAATATTTGCCTAGCTCCGAGCTTCGAAAAATGGTCGATTTTCATGGGGAGGGGGGCACAAAGGTCCCGATTTTTGGTTTTTTGCTTACACCTCGAAAACGGTGCGTTGTACGAAATTTACTTAACTTTTTCAACTTTTATAACTTTTTTTATTTATTTTTTACCTTTTTGTAAGTACTTTTTTTTAAATTTTCTTAGATTTTTAGTCGATATTCAAAAATCTGTTCTACTCTACTATTTTAACTTTTTAACTTTTCTTAGTTTTTTAGTCGATTTTAAAAAATGTGTTCCACTCTATTACGTTTTCTGTAATACATTGCTTCATAACTTTTCTCAGCATACTTTTTTAACTTTTCAAACTGTTTTTTTTACTGTTTTAAAACTTTTTTAATTTTTTTTAACTTTTTTTTAAAACATTTTTTAACTTTTTTTTTAAAACTATTTTAAACTTTTTATTTATTTATTATTTAAACTTTTTTTTACTTTTTTAACTTTTATTACTTTTTTATTTATTTTTGTAGCCATTTTTGATATTGTGATACGATCTCCAAATTCTTCCAACAGTTTAGCCTTGATCGTTTTGTCATTTGGCACTTGCCCTGATACTGCATCCCGTAATTGTATAATAGAGAACTGTTAGCCTCCATGTACTTATAAATTTCATTCATGGCTTTAGTTACGTAATTTTCAGTACTATCTGAGCGGTCTGAGTCCATTTGGGTTTTGTACAACGACCTGAAAAATGATTTGCAGCATTCATCGTGGTATAAGGCTTCCACTGCAACCAGATCAACTATTGACGCTAAACGACCCACTACTTCTTCGCCCCAATCATCTCGTCTTGCATGCCCAGCCTCAATGCATGAGTCTTTGAAGGCTACGTTTCTGACAGAGTATACTGTCTGTCGCTTTTCAACAGGTTGTTTATTTTCATCTTCAAATGCGCATGAACAAAAAAGGCATCGAGTTTTGAAGTCAAATTTCGGTTTTGATGACCTCAAAGTATGAGTTGCGGAGGGCCCAGCGGACGGAACACGTTTCCTCAGATCAGCTTTAATGCTGTCGGGTCTCGTGTATTCTTTTCGACAAGATGTGTGAAACCACAGCGACTTCAAATCTTTAAGTTGTGAGCTCTTTTGATGATTTCTTAGGTTACTGGCAGAAATCAGAGAATTTATGCCTTTTTCGCCGACCTTCGAAACATTTTCTCCACCTTCTTCCAGCAGTTCATCACAAACAAAACACTTGTCTGTCATCTTGAAAACGTGCGTATGTGCAAAATATTTTGTGACTGCTTCCCTGCGTTACCGGGTGCACAGTCACAATACTCTATAGGTCACGAACGTAATAAAAACATAAGCCCGAAGGAATATTGATAGATATTATTGGGAGTTTTAGCCAGTTTAAACGTAAACTGTTTCCGCCTTCACCGCGTGGAGGTACTCCCAGCTTATGTCATTTTATGTGTTCCTTACCAGGTTTAACATAAGGCTCGACTCGCACTTGACTATTTTTAATAGCGCGTGAGTGTTTTTTATAGAGTGGGTGAGCAATAAGAAATGATTTTGGCAAACTCGTATTGTAACAATGTGCTATAGAGAATTAAACACATTTATGAAAATCGCCCATTTTTTGAAGCTCATAGCTAGGCAAATATTGGAGATAGATAAAAAGTGTGAATGCCAAAGTTATAGAAAATTTTATCAGCTTTTATTATGTAGTACAACAAAATTTCGTACAACGCACCGTTTTCGAGATGTAAGCAAAAAACCAAAAAACGGGACCTTTGTGCCCCCTCTCCAAGAAAATCGACCATTTTTCGAAGCTCATAGCTAGGCAAATATTGGAGATAGATAAAAAATATGAAAGCCAAAGTTATAGAGAATTTTATCAGCTATTATTATGTAGTACAATAAAATTTCGTACAATGCGCCGTTTTCGAGTTGTTAGCAAAAAAACAAAAAACGGGACCTTTGTGCCCCCCTCCCCCCTCGGGCTCCACTCGTAGGTATCAGGACTTTTAGTATGTTTATCTCCTAACTGGTCCAAACAAAGTTTCAAAGTCAAATTTTCTGCTTTCGACTTTTCCATCCACAAATTATTCGTTGCCCAAGCTATTATCAGAGAACTAAAGTATTTACACAATTCTATTATTTGTAAGTTTATAACTTACAAAATAAAAGTAAACCTGTAAACATTATTGTCAAAAATGGGTGTTTGTGTTTGTCTTTATGTGGGTCCCTTGGAACACAAACATCTGCTTTTTACACAAATATTTGCCCCGACTGGGGATCGAACCCAGGACTCGCCGATCAAGAGGCAGCGTCACTACCACTCGACCAAACCGGCCGTCAAAACTTACTACAAAACTGGAATTATATTTATATTATATCATAATGCAACTTGCTTCGATTTTGCATTGCGACCGAGATGGCCTTAGATACGAAAGAAAACTGCATAGATTTAAACATCATCTTAATATTGCATCAGTAGGAAAAAGACCTTGAAATAAATTATATGCAAATGAAGTTGGTAGCCATAACACTGTAATGTGTTTGTGCCAAACTTAAGCCATGTTTACGCGGAGAATCTACGCCCACACAGAGCTAGTAATGACTTGAACCACCTCTGATGGTTCACCTATGATATTTTAGAAAAATATGCGAAAACTGTTAGATAATAATAAATAATAAAAAAATCTAAAAACTACAATTACACGACACAAATGTGAATTGCTCTCGACTAATGCAATCTCTCGAGTTATTATTAAAGACCCATTGTTCATTTTAGTTATGCATAATCGCGCAAACTAATGAAAAGATGGATGTTTGTCACTCATTTACGCAAATAATACCGAATGGCTTTTGATGAAACTTCACAATATACGTCAGAATAACACAACATTTTCGGAAATTTCCACGGCATATGATTCAAGAGGTGGAAAGCCGTTTATTTTGATTTCAAGCTCATACAAATGGGATACGTTTAGATTAGAGCTATAGATTAATAGAAGTCAGATATAAATAAAATACCTCTTTTTGTAAGCAAGTCTTGGACCAGAACATGTGCTGTCCAAAAACTGTACCCAACGAAGTACGCAAGCTGTGCGTGATTTAGTGACAAGCACTTCACATCATATATGTTTCAGATTCAGTACATTTATTTGACACATAATACACTACAACACAACAACAGATACCAAGAACAGATTATATAAAATAACAAGAGATTAAGGCTTTTCTTTTGTTCGTGTTTTAGTGCGATGTCAACATATGTTGTAGCCAAAGAAAGGCCATAATGTTGGTTTTCAGCTAAGCCCCCAATGTGGTTAGTGTACTGCGTAGCAGCACGGAGATAAATACATAGATTGACTATTATACCATTATACAATAGTGCAGCGGTACATAAATAAATCCCTACTAATATATAAATGCGAAAGTAACTCATTCTGTCTGTCGCGCTTTCACGGCTGAACTACTGAATCTATTTTGATGAAATTTAGTACAGAGATAGATTAGAGCTTGGAAAAGGACATAAGCTACTTTTTATCCCACAGCTTTGCACGATATAACCTGTAGCCCACGCGGGCGGAGCCACGGGCAGAAAGCTAGTTAGGTAATAAAACAAACATACAGAATGATCCTACTCCTACTAATAATAAATATGATGGATATTTGGTACTCCTTCACGGATTTTGATGAAACTTTGCAGTAATATAGCTTAGTCATCAGGACAACACACAGTAGGCACTTACACATAGGAAGGCTAGTCTACACTAATATTATAAAGAGGAAAGAATTGATTTTTTGTTTGCATTGAATAGGCTCCGAAACTACTGAACCGATTTTTCACCATTAGAATGTTACATTATCCCTGAGTAACATAGGGTGATAGCCTAGTTGGTAATGAGCCAGACTTGTAATCGGAAGGTTGCGGGTTGGAAGCCTGGGTGCGGGCCTGTACCACTAAATTTGTCTTTTCGGATTTATGTACGGATTTCTAATTAATATTTGCTCAACAGTGAAGGAAAACAAGAATATTCATTTTCGAAAGACGAGCGGTCAACCAACCCGCGTTGGGCCAGCGTGGTGGACTATGGCCTGAATCCCCTTCGTGTTTCGAAGGAAGGCCCGTGCCCCTCGGTGGGGACATATATGGGCTGGTGAAAAAAAAATTCGAATTCTATAAATAAAAGATAGTATTGCATAAAATATATTGTGTGAAATGAAGCGTACCTCTTTCTGTGAGCAGGTCTTGGGCCAGAACTTGAGCAGTCCGCGCACCACGGGCTCGGTGAGCGTGGCGTCCTTCTCCAGGAACTGCACCACGCAGTACGCGAGCTGCGCGTGGTACAGGGACAGGCACTTCACCTTGTGCAGCGGCAGCAGTACTTTCACTAGAAACTGCTTATGCTCGCTCTTCAACGGCAGGGCGAATCCGTTTATTATACTGGAAGGAAATATACAATGTTTATTTATTTGTTTAGGACATCTAACAAGAAATACACGTGGTTTGGTAAACATCTAGATGTTTTTACGTCTGGTGTTTTCTTAACTGTAAAAGATCACATCAAAATTTAAAATGAAACAAAATTGTTTTTGTAAAAATAAATCATTTCCCATCGACTCAAATAGCAAATATAATCTATACTAATATTATGAAGAGGAAAGATTTGTATTCTTGTATGTATGCAACGAATAGGCTCCGAAACTACTGGACCGATTACAAAAATTCTTTCACCATTAGGTTGCTACATTATCCCTGAGTAACATAGGCTACATAATTTTCCCGAATTCCCACGGGAACGAAGTCCCGAGTGGGATGCTAGTATAAAATAAATTACTTAAAATTACGGCATTTACCCACGCAAATAGCCTGATAAATTACCACAGTGATCACCCATCAAAGTGCGTGACCCCCTGGACCTCGGGCTATGGTCACCCGATGCTCTAATTATGTAACTAACCTAACTGCACCTTAGTATCTGAATTTTTTATTATAGTTTGACTTTCTCTATTGATGATTCTAACTATCTATCGCTCAGTACTTTTAAAATATTTATTTATTTAACAGTTTATTATACATAGGAAAAATTACAAATAATAGGTCTTTATCTATGAAATTGCCGATTTTTTCTCAAGCTTTATTTTATTCATAATTTATTTGATTGAACAGCTATTACTAAAATTGTATTTTATTTAAAACCTTGGCCATATAACGGAGATATTGAGTCAAATATGTATTATACTTTAGATTTATTTACTGAAAAAGAAGCTCAAATATAGCTCGTTTCATCCGTTGACCGTTTCATTGCTTATTTTTGCTGTACCGTTGTTACAGTTACAACTTTCAATAAACTAAGTACGATGAAAATTAACTTAATGTTGTCCAAACCTTCCCACAAAATTTTGCTAAATTTGGATTTCGCATTCCCGAGAAAAATCTAAAAACGTTAGTATGAAAAATTCAGTTTTCCAAAAATATTGTATGAAAACGGCAATTTCATAGGTAAAGACCTACTATTTATACAGACAAATAGAAAAATGAACACAAACGGCACAGCTTATTTCTTTAAGAAATAAAGTTTTTTTTTTCTTTAAAATAAATTGTTTTCCACACATTTTTTTCTCTGTTTTATAGATTTTGATGCTGATCCGAATTACGAAGTCTTATCTTTGTATGGCCATGACTATAATAGATAATGATAAGACCAATACTATCTAGTTATTCCAAAATTTGTTATTTATTTCTGGTATAACTAATTTATATTTCTTCCATGCTGGACTGGGAGTGAATGAAAAACTTAGAATGTGCCACCTACTCTTACTAGGTATACAGAAAGTCTGAAAGTGGGATGCGAGGGTTTTGTTGTATAGTGAGCGAAAGGCTGACCACCTCTCACCATTATACAACTTGTTCCATCTGATAACCCTCACAATTTGTGTCAAACGTGGCATCTAGTGGTTCTAGAACCAATGATGCTCTGCCTACCCCGTTAGGGATTATAGGCGTGAGCGTATGTGCGTATATATGTATGAATTTAATTTATATTTACCAGAGCTCAATAACTTAGAATATAATAAAGAAAACATTAACTGAAAAACAGTCTGTTTTTTTCTGGACCTTTTCATCTCTTTGAGTAATTAATTGAACTATTATACTATTAATTTTAAAATATGGTTTTATGAGTGCATAAACTTATATTCTTTACCTCTATATTTTAAAGTGTCAGAAATAGTTTGAAACTTTAGAGAGAGATAAAGTTATAATGACAATATAACTTTTTAGGTAGTTCTGATGTTAATGTACAAACTCCTTTGCAATCGGTCCAATAGCGATATGTACTTGTATGGCACGCAGCCTTTGTCGTGGGTAATCTTTACTCGCTCTAATCATTACGCCGGAGATCTAAAGGGCATTAACCCCGGTACATACGTTTGAGTACACTGAACACATGTTTATTCTGTGTCTGAATGTTATGGGTTTGGGCAGGGTTTAAGCCGTTTAAGGTTATCTAATGAAGTAATTAATGTGAGAACTTGGGGTCCCGCAAGTCTTTAAGCGGTGATAGACCAGTTGGTAATGAGCCAGACTTGTAATCGGAAGGTTGCGGGTTCAAATCTTAGTGCTGGCCTGTACCACTAAATTGTCTTCTCGGATTTATGTACAGATTTCTAATTATCAGTTGCTCAACGGTGAAGGAAAACAGCATGATGAAACCGGATGGACTAGTAAAAAAAAAAAAAATAAGTCCTTAAGCCCCCGTGTCACCTTAGCCTTTAGCCCAGTGGCGCTCGCCGATTAGTGAGGCTAAGTAACGTAAACAGGAAACCTAATGGATGACCAAAGTGGCAATTTACCACGAGCGTTTCCGTGCTTCAGAGGGCATGTTAAGCCCTCGGTCCCGGCTGTAGTCGATTGACTACAGTCGTTAAAACCAAGTCAGAGGCCATTGTGTGGTTTGAAAACTCTGACACCAGGGTTAGCCAAGTTCGCCACACACTTGACTTTACATAAACGATAAGAATACTGCACAAATAAATGCCAAAAACAATTAAATAGAAGTAGAGACTCACCTTCCCAATATTTCTAAAAGTTCCCCGACCCCGTTGAAATGCTCGGTCTCGTAGACGAACCGCAGGAATATGTTGTTGATCTGTTTCCGTATGAAGGCCCGCAGCCCGAGGAACTTGCCGTAGATGCGGTGCAGCACTGTCTTCAGGAAGTCGCGCTCGCGGGGATCTTCCGAGTCGAACAAGTCTAAAAGCTGCAACACAATACATTTATTAATTTTATAATACAGCACTCGAAAATCCCTACTTATCCCTACCTTCGATCAACTATAGAAAACTAGATACACAGTCCCATACAAAATGAAATTTAAAAGTGTCCTAACTACAATACATACTTAGATAGTTGTATACCACTTCATGTATTATGAAAAAGTTCTAAAGTGTCAAACATTTTAATCTAATTTAAACCTTAACGTAATATTATAAGGTCGAAAATAAAATCTGTTTAATTTGTAAAATACCACTTCTGGTTTTGAACAAAGGATAACGTAAGACAATTTGATGACACTGGCTGTCACGTAGAACATGGGAGGAGTGGAGATGCCTTTGTTTATTTTAAAAATATATTAGTTGGGTCGATTTCACATAAAAAAATCTTCGTACAAACTTTTTAACAAATTCAAAATGCTACGAAATGGTGTGGTTTTCTTTTTAACCCCTGATTGTGTTGTGTATGAATAGGAGCATCATAGCTCTTAAACTGATGATGTTAATGGTGCAGTTTATTTTATTCGAAAGCTTCTTCTTGCGCTGGATTTCAGATATGATTTATCAAAATTGGTTCAGCCGTTTACTTTTATGTTAGTTTTTATGGTTTTGTATTATTAAAAAATCACATTCATTTCAAATTAACCGACGATTAATATACATTACAATTGATAATCACAGTCGCCGCCATTCTTCTTAATTATTGCTTATAAACATAATATTCTATGCTTATTTTTTTATGAAATATGAAATAACTTATAAAAAAAGAAAAGACCTGTGTCTTTCCCGATTACACATATGTTTTGCTTATTTAAAACTTAGTATAATTTTTTGAACAGAAATGACCTATTGAGATTTAAGAGAGGAAATTAGATATGAAACTAAATAGATATTAAAGTACAAGAAATAATTTATTTTTTTTAAAAAAAGCAACCAACTAAAAAAAAACATTTGTCTTCTTCGCTGTCATCATCTTTGTCCTGAAGATGAAACATTTTTTTTTTATTTTATTCAATACAAGAAACTCCAAATCAAAAGTGATAAAAAGGTACATACTATTTGAGGTGCAGCTGTTTTGTGTAACCTTTTGACTACTTTTGTAATGACATACGAGTCACTTTCTAAAAAATGCTTGGAGCAAAAGACACTACTTTGCGACGGCTGAAAAAAATCTTCACATCTTTGACGTGCGATCACGGATGTCCACTGTCCACATCGCACAGGATCTCTAGGAAAACTAAAAATCCAATAAAACTTTATGTTTGTAAACGTCACGCACGTTAAATTTTTTATTAATTCAATTTTATATTATTAATGGTTTTGCTATAATACCTTTAATGTAAGTATAGAAAACAGAATTAATATATATACTCTTTACACTTAAATTTTATAACACAGATGTAAATGAAAAAAAAAACAAAGAAAAAAAACAGCGTCTCTATTTGTTTTAGAACAGAGTCACTGCATAACCCGAACAAATGATGTTGAAATACAACGGTATGGATTTGTAAGTTCGGCTAGTGTCTATTCAATTTAATGGGTTATACTCTCGCCGAATGTTATTAAATTAAACTAAAAAAATGTTTTATAACCTTTTCTTGGCCAAATACCAAGATAATTTCAGTTCACATATAATAATTACAAAACTACTTATTTAAAAAATGTCATTCCATATTCCATTAATGTTCTGGAGGTGTGATTTTTACAATTTTTCACTGCGCACTGAGGCATGGTTACTTTCGGAACGAACGAATGCTACTAAACGAAAAGACAACCCAAAACGTCAAGTGGGTGATCATTTAGTGAGGGAACTTTTTTGTTGTGGATTGTGTATCTAGTTCTTTATAGTTGATCGAAGATCCCTACTAATATTTTAGGTCTGTTAGTCTGTCTGTTTACGCTTTCACGCTTAAACTACTGAACCGATTTTGATGAAATTTGGTACAGAGATAGAGCCTGGGAAAGGACATAGGCTACATTTTATCCCACAATTGGGCACGATATAACCTGTAGTCCACGCGGGCGGAAAGCTAGTAGTTCCATAATTATGGTTGTAAAGTG
The DNA here is from genome assembly GCA_949987775.1 of Aproaerema taeniolella. NCBI lineage: Eukaryota > Metazoa > Arthropoda > Insecta > Lepidoptera > Gelechiidae > Aproaerema > Aproaerema taeniolella. The sequence continues at coordinate 7,290,700 of OX465262.1, forward strand.
TTATGCTATGTATTTTTAACTTAATTTAAAGTAATTAGCGGTTGTTTGCTGATCTTTCAGAGATTAAAATTCTGCTATTATCCTGGTTTTCTTACCATGGGACCACCCTTCGGATACTCCCTTTCCAACAAAAAAAAGAATAATCAAAATCGGTTCATAAACGACGAAGTTATCCGCGGACATACATAAAAAAAATACGGTCGAATTGAGAAACCTCCTCCTTTTTTGAAGTCGGTTAATAACGACAAAACAGATTCTTTGTTTTAAATTTTGTAACCATAGAACAGTTAGATTGTACCGCATTTTAGTATAACTATACTATGTATAAAGAAATAAATACGGCAAGGGCAAATCTTTTAACTACGATTTGTCCTAACATTGTATTAATTAATGTCTTCTCGAGACACAAGTATCTGTTTCTTAACCTATGGGAAACTGTTGTGACAAAACTTAAAATTATTATTTGAGTTACGATAAGATTCTACAAAACCGGAACGATTTTTTATCTTTACAGTTTACAGGTAGCAAATCAAAATCTAAGTTTCTCATATCATGGTATTATGAAATCAGAAACAATTAAATTAAAAATTGATAAACCAAATCAAATACATAACAAAATTAACCACAAGCTACCAAATATTAGTTTAATAATATTACCTACCAAAAATTAAATATCACCTACATTTATCTTTCTTTATCCTATATTCATCACTTATAAAAACTTTTCCTGATAGAAGAGGGAATATATCAACAATAAAGTTTGATCAACAAAGACTTAGGCAACCTGATTCTAAGTAAAAATTACGTTTACAATCGATTCACCCAAAGTTAATCTTTTGCGTCTTTAAAAAAAATACCATTATTTTGTCTGGTTTTTTCATTATTATTCAACTAATTGACCGCTTTGACACTACTTCTGCCTACCCCTTTCGAGTCTTAAGGCTTTATTATTTACACTTTAGCTTATAGGAGATGGGCAGATTTTGTATGACAGCCGGGAGGCGGCGGCGGCGTCCGGCAGGAAGTTTAGTTATACTGGTTTATCCTTACTAATGTTATAAATGCGAAACTAACTCTGTCTGTCTGTCTGTCCGCCTTTCACGCCTAAACTACTGAACCGATTTTGATGAAATTTGGTACAGAGATAGATTAGAGCCTGGGAAAGGTAATAGGCTACATTTTATCCCACAGTTGGGCACGATATAACCTGTAGTCCACGTAGGCGGAACCGCGGGCGGAAAGCTAGTAGTGTATAATTTTCGTAATATATTAAACATTAAAAATATTTTAAAACAATCCCCATTTATTTTTACATAATTTATGAAAAAAAATTAAGTAATGTGCGACGAATTAGAATCTTGTGCTTGCAACACTGACAATTTTTTATGACTATTTATCTTTTTTTTACGCTAAACAAATAACAACTCTGTTCTGTGGATCAGTAAGTTAGGTGTTTTTCTTTTTTTTAAACGAGCAACATCGCGTTTAACAGCTAACGTCAAGCTGTGGTGCGTTCAGAAACACACACACTGGTACACTGTTTGTAACATATATGAAAGGGTGCGTTCAGAAACGAAATACCGCCAATCAAATACATTTTCAGGATTTTAAAAAAATGAGGGTTTATAAAAATAAAAGAATTGTATGACCTTAAAGCATAAAATCAAAGCTTTAAAATGGTATATTGATCCTGCCAGAAGTGGCCTCCTTCTTCTGTCTATCTGATTTAAGAATAAACTTTTTATCTCGTGTAAGAGCATAACTTTTACAAATGTCGTAATACACGTCATAGAATCTGCTGAAGCTCATATACAAGGCCTAATGAATACACGTCAGCAACGCTGAATTTTAATTAAATGGAAGAATATATGATATCCATCTTCAATATCCACAAGGAATCTATCACATATACTCGCTATGATAACCATCAATAGATAAGTACCAGAGACGCCTATTCAGTACCAAGTTGAAGTATTTTCGATAACATGTAAGTAGGATTATTAATCAATAGCCCTTATCAAGGAGCGCTTATTCCATCCATTGGTAAAAAAACAGATTTTCACTTGGAATTCTATTGCCTATCTCATATTGTAGTGAGCTGTGATTTTATTTTATAATTCTAGTTTCCTACATAAAACGTTCCAAGTCGAGAGGTAATGGATGCAAGAGAGTGACAATGCCCAACAAAAGGTTCGGACTAGCTAAGGATCAAGCTAGAAACAAATTAATTCGGCTGCAAAAAGTAATAAGGTTGGCAACGTCAATTAATATCAAAAGTCAAAGTAATGAAAAACAGCAGCTTAATGAAATAGTTGCAAGCATAATTTAATTTTGAACTGACGGAAACATCAAGATTATTATTTATTTTCAAGCGACAATATGACATCGAAAAAGTCAAAAAACGATCGTCATAATAAAGTAGCCCTTAGAACGTTCCATCAATCCTAATTCCGACTTTATTAATTTATAACAATATGCGACAAACTGGGCGTTGTAAAGGCATAATCGCAAACAAACAACTGGTACTTAGAAGTTCCGGACAGCATTTTACGAACGAACTTTGACTGCCTCTCAATCGTTAACCAATAAGGTCCTAAACGGCTAAACTTACGAACGGCTATAAATTCTATTGATTTAGTTGCTTTGTTTATATTTTATTGACAAATCAATCTAGGAAACTATGTTAGAAATAGGTCACATCTAGTAAATGTACGTTTGATTTTTGACTTCGTTTCTTTTTTATTGAATTAGGAATATTTGATTTATTTGCTACTTATCCTTCTTCTTCACTTCATCAGCCCATATACGTCCCCACTGGTGGGGCACGGGCCTCCCTCAATAACATGAGGGGTAAATGCCATACTCACCACGCTTGGCAGACGGGTTGGCGAGGGTTTTGATATAATAGCAGAGTTTTCCTTCTCTGTGTGCAGATGAACTTTCTTGCATTACCTTAGTCGCCTTGTACGACACTTCGGTAAGAAAGAGGGTGGTCCTATTCTACTCTGCCGGGGACTCACACGGGACTACCTTGTATAAAATTGCAACCAAACTTCATGATTTTTCGTATTTTTCGTATAGTCGACGGGTTAGCAACTACAGTAGGGACCCCACTACACTACAGTGGGGAACCTCTTAATCTTTGATTTGATCCTTGGATGGTCAAGATCATACAGTCATCGGTTCGGTCACCAGAGCCTAAACCTTGCCCTTTGACAGCTTAACTTAGTTAGCTTGGTTATCTACTAAAAGGTAGACAGGTAAGATTAATGTTTGAGACGGAAGAATGTATGTTTGCCTCCAACGTAATTTGAATATGACATGAAATTATACATATATGTTCTATAGAGCAGGTTACTGTAATTTGCATCAACGGTTAACCCTCATTAACTACATCAAGAGGAACCCTGCTGACCTTTCCATATTATGTAATTTGCTACACTGAAAATATCTTTCCTCTTTGCAACACATTCGCACCCCTTGATTTTAATCACAAATGTCCTTTAAATAAGATATTTGGTTTCACAAAAATGTTCTGTTGTACAGTATTACAAATAAAACAACACACATTTAACGCAGTATGAAGCATTGTTTCCATTATCAATAGCGACCTATCACCACCATACTCAAGTTCCATCTAAAACCCCTCCGAATGTATGTCAAACGTGGTGTCAAGCGGTTTAAGAAACACAATATGCTCGACAGGGATAAAAGAGAGAAATAACGTGCGGTGTCACTCACGAATAGCACATGGTACTTGCCAGTGTAGCAATGTCCTAAATTCAGCTACTGAGAGCGTCAGAATCAGCGCGCGAAAATTTTTGAAAATGTGACGATTTTTAACCTGGGGCTTAGTAGACCCCACCTTGTATGCGGAGCAGAGCGGTCGAACCCAGGTCGATTTAGAGGCAGTGTTACAAACTATTGAGCCAAACCGATTTTAAAGGTGAAAAAATAAGGTTGTCGAGAATCGAGCATTAAAAAAATGAGCAGAAATGTCAAAAAAGAGATGTTACCTGCAATACGAATTTCTGGTCGATGACTTTCTTGCCGATGGTTGGCTGGAAGTCAGTGGACTCGAGGAAGCGCAAGAAGAACTCGTACACTAGTTGGAGGTGTGGCCACGACGCTTCCAGGGTCGGGTCATCTTCCTCAGGGTCGAAATCAGGATTTTCACTCGGCGGCAGCGTACGGAATAGATTCGCCGATATCTATGGATAGAAAAACATAGTTTAGCTTCAAGATTTGACTGACAATCTTATTGTAATGAATAGACTCAGGATTTAGAACAAGGGTCTTCAACCTTTTAGAACTTAAGGGCCAAGAATATTTTGACTTTACTTCGGCGGGCCGCGACAAAAAGAAAATATTCCATGATAATCTTTAGTAATTAAAAAACAATAATCGTTGAAGTGTTTATATTAAAAATCTACAAACAGGTACTTAATCAATTTAATGAAATTCGTCAGTGAGATATTTGACATTTTTATTCTTGACTAATTTGTCAATATATCTGCCCCTATCGTGGTTGTTGCAATTATCAAACTGTTCTCAAGGTGACCATCGGTGATCCTTACCTTGGACTTCACGTTTTTCATTCGAGAAAATAATAGCTCGCATAGGTGCTGCCAAACAGAGATGTCATTTTCAGTGCATTATCTCTGATTTTAAGAAAATCAGAAACAGGGATATTTTGAATAAAACTCAAGCAATTCTGAATTAAATATCTTTCAAAGTAGCGTTGCAGTAAACGAAAGGCGATCGGTATTTCACTATTCCGGTTCAGTAAAATCAATTTTTTATTATTCCGACGTCAACTATGCGACACGTCGTAATTTAGTCAAGCTAATGCCGGGCCACCAATGATACCATCGCGGGCCGCCTGCGGTCTGGGGGCCGCGGGTTGAAGACCTATGATTTAGAATGTAGTTGCAAGGTATACAGGGTGTAAGGCCCAGCTTAGCAAATACTTAAATGCTGGAATCTACGCGTAACTATGAGCGGCTACAGGTGTTTATTTTATTGCGGAAACGTCAAGTTAAGGAGTTTTCGTTATTAACCTACTTTGGCGCCGTGACTTGCTTATTGCTAGTTTCCGTGTTTTACGCTGTTATCATTCTTTTTTATTAGAAAATTGAGTGTTAGAATAAATAATTTAATTTAAACGCAGAAAATATTTATAATCTGAATGGCTTTTTATCATGGCTTTTTTTGCCGTGTGGTGATCGGTTGAGAATAACACCACCCCATGTCTTTCCGTGGGTGTCGTAAGAGGCGACTAAGAAAACACAAATGAGACCTGCCTCCTATTAATCCACCCCAGGCAACAACACCTCAGTTTGTTCTGAATCTGAGGTGTCGTCCTATGGTCTCATGCGGTGTGGTAGGCTCTGTGAAGGGCCGTCTGGTTCGCGACCACCCTCCTACCGAAGTCCGACGCCAAACAGCTTGCTGTGTTCCGTCGGTGCGTAGGAGTACCAGTGCCTTAATTGGCATTTTCTGGGTTAACTCGCTCCATCGTCGACCTCATCTATGACCTTGGTCAAGATTGAGGTCAAGAGTTAATGCATCTTATAATAAAATAAAATAAAAATATATGATCAGGGTCTCAGTTTTTGCTAACCTGTCCCTTATATCCTGTATAGTTTTTTTACAAAAATTAACGCCGTCCCCACCCCGCATCAAACGCTAACGTAAGTGAACGACTGACGACAGGCTATATTTCTCTACTTCACTAATATGACGTATAATACCAATTTGCTTTTAAAAAAGCTCGCCTCTCGAACGCATTATTTCCTTGTTTTAGAGGGAACGTGAGCCTTACTGTCGGTTCTGGCTGTTCTCGATTACTATTCAGTCGTTACCAAGTCATAGGCAATTTGGCACCGTAAACTCGAACATCACAACGTCAAAAGAACGCGGTCAAATGTCAAAATGACAACACCAGAAGGCGAGCAACCCTTTGCGCAGTGCCCTCACGCAATCAAAGCGAAGTTTTACCGTCATCGGAGTGGCGTGACGCGCGAGTTTGTCGCGGGCCGTGCTAGCTATGCAGAGTCAAGTTACTACTCGACGACATTATTTAATTGTTCAATTATTTAACAAATGTTATTTTTTCCTTGTGGTAAGGCTATTTATGTTTTAACGCAAAAATCACCATCTGAATATGCAAAGCTGAAAAGGTGTTTATTCTTATGGTAATTTTGGGAGAGACAAAGAATGGGAACAAAGCCACTTTTTAAATTAAAATTGTTGTTTTCTGAAATAGATTACTTTTGAAATGTATAAATAATCATAAAACTATTCTTAGCGTTAAGATTACCGTGACTCATAGAACAGTATGAGTAGCATTAGACGCGAAGACCAGAGCACAACGTATTGCAACCAATAAATTAAAGACCTCCCTTACAAATACTTCAAATATGTCAATTAAATAATACTTTCGCGCGTGTCTCGACCGCGCTAGTGCTCGGCGCGCGGGCCACTATGACTGGGGGACGCATTGTTTAACTCCAAGCGTGATAATGACCTTTTTAACAAGTATTCTTTCTCTACACTCGTTAGTGTCGCATGTAATGGCGGCTAAGAATATTAGCACTCCTCTTCCACATTGGGGTGTTGTTTATGTATTTCTTACATACATACACGCCACGCCTTTGTCCCATTAGGGTACGCAGAGACCACAGATTGCCACTTGCCAAGATCCAAACACCTCTTTCGCTTCATATATGTTTTTCGGATTCGGGTACTCCTAACACCAATTTCATAAATTTGGACTGAGTTCGCCTAGGGCGCCCTCTTCCGCCCCTTCCAACTACATTCGCAATGTATATTTCTTTCGTCAATCTCTTTCATTCATTATTTCCACATGTCCAAACCACCGCAGCATTCCTTTTTCTATCCTCGTCACTATATCTTCTTTCATACCACATCGCTCTCGAATCTCGCTATTTGTCACCCACTCAATGTATTTCTTAAAAATCTCAAACGCCCACATTCCCGAGATGAAACATCAGCTTCTTACATAATCATTGTTCAGACTGAAAGTCGAGTCCAAAACACGTAATTCTGAGGCCGTTTTACTAACCACTGAACTAAACCAGACGAATGAGGTAAGAAAACCTTCTGTCTAGGTCAATCTTTGTAGGAGATTGAAGATGGTTACTCACTTAGTAACTGTTTAAGGTAAGAAAGCGGCAGATCGCAAAACAGTAAAAAAACAGCTTGATTAGTCTTAGCAACAGGAATAATACAAATAATTATGTTATTTTTTTATAACATTTTCCTTATTCAGAAAAATCCAAAATTATCTCTCACAAAAAAGTACACATGGCATGGAAAATAAATCCGGAGAAAGGAAAAATGTTTCTTTCTCATAAACAATCTACTTTTTCAGAAACTTTTTCCCGAACCGGGAATCCAATAGGTATACAGCTAGGCTAGGTAATACCTAGTAGGTATATCAAAGACAAAGTCAAAAATAGCTTTATTTCATAGAATATTCAGAATGTTACTTAAAATAAGTCAAAGTAATGAATTACATTAGCATTGTAATATGTATACAATATCTAAGCCATACTGTGACCATATATGAATAGAATTTGTTAAAACCATTTTTTTATGTTTTATTATAAGATGCGTTAACTCTTGACCTCAATCTTGACCAAGGTCATAGATGAGGTCGACGATGGAGCGAGTTAACCCAGAAAATGCCAATTAAGGCACTGGTACTCCCACGCACCGACGGAACACAGCAAGCTGTTTGGCGTCGGACTTCGGTAGGAGGGCGGTCGCGAACCAGACGGCCCTTCACAGAGCCTACCACAACGCATAAGACCATAGGACGCCACCTCAGATTCAAAACAAACTGAGGTGTCGTTGCCTAAGATGGATTACGAGGAGGCAGGTCTCATTTGTGTTTCCTTAGTCGCCTCTTACAACACCCACGGAAAGAGATGGGGTGGTGCCATGACTTTCATATTGAAATTCTGATGAAAAGCCGAAAGAAAACAAATACTGTACCTTTAAATATTATGCAGTAAAATTACATGAAATATAACGTATAAATGCTTTGGCGCTACGCAATATACATCGTAACTGCGCCCTGCGCGCGATCCCCCAGAATGCGATGAACATTGGTGTTTTACGCTGTTATCATTATTTTTATTGGAAAATGAAGTGTATTAGAATAAAATAATTTAATTTTAAATCAGAAAATATTGGAAATCAAGAAAATACCACTGGTACATCATTTAGAATGATGGTCTGAAGCCGTGATAGCCCAGTTGGTAATGAGCCAGACTTGTAATCCGAAGGTCGCGGGTTCAAATCCTGGTGCGGGCCTGTACCACTAAATTCGTCTTTTCGGATTTATGTACGGATTTCTAATTATCACTTGCTCAACGGTGAAGGAAAACATCGTGATGAAACCCGCCCGTCCAAGAAAATTCATTTTCAAAAGACGAGTGGTCCACCAACCCGCATTGGGCCAGCGTGGTGGACTATGGCCTAAATCCCCTTCGTGTTTCGAAGGGAGGCCCGTGCCCCTCGGTGGGGACGTATATGGGCTGGTAAGAAGTACAATTAATTGACTTTATTGAGAACTTCAGGTTAGTTTATAAGAGAAAGTTGCTTCATTTTTCATTTTCACCCCATTGACCCAATACACAGGTGCTTAACTGATTTTAAAAAAAGAGCGGTGTTGAGTGTATAGTGTTTCTGTGTGTTTGTCTGTGGCATCGTATTAGCTCCTTAACGAATGGACCGCTTTCGATGCTAACATTTTTTATTTGAAAGCTGACGTAATCGAGATGGTTCTTAGATTTGACCAAAATTGGTTCGGTCGTTTAAGGGTTATTACACCCAGTTTAAGAAATGACCGTTACATTTAATGCTACTTTAAATATAATACTGGCACTTTCCGTCTAACTGACGTAAACCAGTGCAGCATTACATTTAAAGAGGCCTTATCTTTAATTAATGTTTCTGCAACTGAGCTATAAGCCATGAAAGGGAGTAATACATTTTTTTTTAATTTTAGAGTGTCACGACAAAAAGAGAAGAAGTGTTAACTAGTAACCGCCCCACATCTTACGGAACGTTTTTTCCAGGTTTATTTACAACGTCTTAATAAAGAAAGTTCTCGAATTTTCAGTTGAGGGACTCTAGGGAGTACTTTTTCAAATGAAAGTGTGGTAAAAATAAAATCGCACTACAAAATACTACAGGTCTAAGCGATTTGGGAAGCCTTATATACCTGAGTATGTACGTTGTTTTTTATTACGCAAGTGGTTATGAAAGTGTTAACTCAAATGAGAAATTAGTACCGACTTTACACGGCCATTTTACATGTCATAGTGTAACTCATAGGTAAGCCTAAGATCCTACTAAGCCGTTTCAAACCAAGGTTATATTATTATTTATATTTGTGGCTATGGCAACGTAAGAGCAGTGATAGCCCAGTTGGTAATGAGCCAGACTTGTAAGCGGAAGGTTGCGGGTTCAAATCCTGGTGCGGGCCTGTACCACCGAAGTCGGATTCATGTTATTTTTTATTAATTATCACTTGCTCGGCGGTTAAGGAAAGCACCATGATGAAACCCGTACGTCTAAGAAAACCCGTTTTCGAAAGGCGCGCGGTCCACCAACCTGCATTGGGCCAGCGTGGTGGACTATGGCCTGAATCCTCCTCGTGTTTCGAAGGGAGGCCTGTGCCCCTCGGTGGGGACATATATGGGCTGATAAAATGGCAAAGCAAGGGTTAAGAGACTAATATCACGTTCTTTAGCAACGAATATCACAAAGAATAAATATAAAATACATATAATCCTGCTTCACGAATTTTCATTACATGATTAGGGGATCTATCGATTAAAAATACCGAGTGGAAATCGTAATTAGAGAAAGGGTTTTTCATTCTTATCATATTACATATTTTTATGTATATTTATATAATGTGTTTTAAAAATTCCTAATAAAAAAAATCTAAAAATAGTAAAAATAATGCGCAACTGTGTTACAAATATATGAAACTTTCATTTTGAAAGATGTCAAACCGTGCCACTTTGATTACTAGAGTTACGTTGAATGTAATTTTAGGTTCCCTTTTTATTGCTTTTTTTTTTAAACACCTTGTATGTGTTGGAAATACCAATAAGTATTAAAATGTATTTTTTTGTTTGATCTGTTCTGTTTGGACATGTAAGTAAGTATTCAAAGTTTTCTTTAAGTTGATAATGACGTCTCGTTTGCGACCGTACATAAACATAACTCACGACAAATTAAACGTTATTTATTCGCTCGCTGTGTCTGTGTGTGTTAGTGTTTTTACAGATGAGATAAGAAAAAAATAAATGTGACTTCAATTTTGACCAGTTGAATGGACGCCAATGTCTTTTTAGGGACAGACGGTACTCTCAATTAGTATCCAATCGAATTCCTTGTCCGCTACAGCCAATGTTTGTGTTAGTATAAGTAATCTATGGGCCTTCAACTTCACGAGTAAGGAATAAATAATTTTTCACGAAAATAAAGCCGGAGGAGGAAACCTATTATTCCGACCGACCGACTGTCTTTATTTATAAAGCTTTTTTGTTGAAATTTTAGAATTGTTGAATATTTACTGGTAATTTTATAGTGACGTACCTATCGAAATGATATTAGTATTACTTTAAGGTTCTACCTAAATAAAAACTTGTTTTAAAGATTAAATTCCATATTCCCGTGAAACAGCATTTTCGACCAACTTGCTCGGAGCACCGGAGCTCGCTCCAACTGACAATAGCCATGTTGATATGACCCGCGCTAAAGCAGGTCAACCGAAACCTTTAACGATATTGAAATTGTATCACAAGAACTACAAATGCGGAAAAACTTACGGACATATGTGCTTGAATCAGATATAGCTATCAAAACGAAAAATAATTTATAAATAAATTACTTGTACATTTTATTCAAGACGTCACATTATCAAAATGGTTTGAGTAAACATTTGCGGCCGCATAGATTTATATGGAAAAAAAATCTAACTGAATTATAAACATGTAGTTAAATCTATAAGCCACATACGAAGGAGAATGTTACAAAGTTATCGTGTGTCGACATGTGTTTTGTACCTACAGAGGACAACACATAAAGTTACCACACAGGTGAACTCTATGATGTTACGATAAGAACTATTGCTACAAAAATTGTATAAGCTGATGGGCTGGCCTCTGTACATAGAGATCTTTGCCGGCTTCAGCAAAGATGGATTAAATCTCGTGATTATGTCCGTTTTAACCGTACGTAATGCGGTATCTTAAACCTTTTGACCTTGTTAGCTTGCACTGTTTATTTTCGTTACAATAAAATTACAAGATAAATTCTAATACACATGGATAGCCTTAAATCTTCAAGGTTATCCTTACGAAGTCTGAAAGATTTTTTATGGCTATTCTAAATATAGACTATTTAACATGTTTATGTCGTCTTCCTCGCGTTGCGTTTCGCAATTCGCGGGGTGTGTTGAGAACATAATCACATGTCTCTCTCGTTTATATATTTTTTTAACTTGAGAAAGGGACGGATTGAGAAAGAAATAATGGAACCCAAAAACAAACGTCCTGTGATGGCACTGTTATTTTCGTAAATCTCTAAATCTATATCGACTAGCTCACGGAAGTAGCTGCTACGTAATAACCTGACCTGCCAAATCTAGTATAACATTCATGACATGATGAATCATATACCAATCGAATGCGGAACTAGCTAAATCTGGTAAGATTATATAGAGTGCAAAAGTAAAAATCTTTGTTAAGTATATCCCAAATCTACAATTGTAAAGATAGCAAGCTATTTTGCAGGAACAAAACTTATTTTTGAGTGCAAAGTAATCTGATTGTTAAAAAAAGATACAGTATGAAGTTAATAGTAACTGATTTTGTACGTGGGCGTGGAGCATTGATGTTTGCTAATTAATAGGACAGTTTGTTTCGGGTGGAAAAAAATTGAATAATCTGGTATTGTCGTTGTCAGTTAGCTACTGTCGATTGACTAGTCTTAACCCTCGCGTGATGTTTGCACACCCGTGTGTGCAGGATTTGTATCGCACGCGGCGTAAACAAGCGCGCGACGGGAAGTCAGGTTCAATTTTTCGGTTTGAAAACTCGGTATGTGGGGTTAGTCGACTTTCTTACCCACATTTATAAATCATAGATATTTATAAATCTATACTTCATATATAGCTGTATATTAGTTAGTCAAGGGGAAAACTATGAATCTCTTTTTAAGAACTTTGCAAGCACGAAGGAGTGCGAGATTTGGCAAAGTGAAAGTTAATTTGGAGGAGTAAAAAATAAAACTACAGTTTTCGACCGCTGATACAGGATACAGGGCACTAGTGATAATAAGTGGACATACCATTTTAATAATCTCCGGATAAACAGGCTCGGTAAGGACCCCGCGGCCGCCGGTAATATATTCCACCAGCTCGTTGAGCGTGGCACGTTTTATCTCCTTGCCCTTGAGGTCCGCCACAGGATCCATGAAGTCGAACGCCACGCAGCATTGCCGCAGCTTGCGGATAAACAATTCCTCCTGTTCGCTGCTCGGTACATCTGTAACCAACGCGGCGATGATCACCACCATACACTGCCGTGTGGTGACGACAGATTAGAATTCAATTTGTCACCACCCCGATTCGACTATAAGGTAACGTGCCATTGACCACCAGGGACTGATTATGGGCAACAGCATCATCACTGTAGGCACACTATTACGATCGTCAACCTGCCTACGAATCTACTCAAACAAACGCAAATGCCACTAACTCACTTATAGAACTGTACCTACAGTACAATAACGCGTCATCTCAAGTGTAGCCTCACAGTAAATAGGCATATTACGGCCATTACAATCTGGACTTACATTTCCGATTGTGTTTGACTAGAGACATGCTTACACAATATTGTAGAGGATTTTATTAAAGGAAAAATAACAGTGATAAATAGTAGTGGGAGCGTCATGATCTATTAAATAGAATTAATTGAATAATAAAATAGTAAATAAATACATTGTCCTTACTCAACAGTTCTGACTCACCTCAACATTATAAAGGCACTTAAATATTAGTGCACGACTTTGTGACGTTAGTTACGTTGTTTCATTGATATCATATTTAGGAAGAAAGTACTTAGTGTAGGTAAATAAACATGCAAAGGAGAGAAACGCATGAGATCAGTTGATTTTCATAAGTAATACTTTGAGTGATATAGTTAAGACTAGCAGAGTGCTTGTGTAGCATTGAAAAGGATAATTATAGATATTTAAATTTGAACTACATTGTTTGTTTGTAAAATGCTACAATAAGTATCTACATTACCTGCACTTAACTGAGAATTATTATCATTATCGATTTCTTTCCGATTTCTCATCAAAATCGTTTCATTATGAATGAGCTACGTACATACCTATTCACAAAATATACCCAAATTAACCTTATCTTAATAGGTTTAACTTGATTTATACTTGACTTTATTTACTCTAAAACTATCAAAATATTTTTTTTTTGTGATCAGTGAAAATTTACTAGTCATGGAATATAATGTGCTCATTCATTATGCAATATGCATGCCTTTATGATATTATGCTTATATCTCACTAAGCCACAACTGGAAAAAAAGTTGGCCATTCTTGCTACTACTCTTTAAATAAATTACAAATATTGGTTTAAAATATATGTACGTGTTGAAGATTCATTGTAATGCAATGTTTTACTTAGTTGTATCCCAGTTATTAGTTCTCACATTGCTTGTTGATCTATTGAATAAAAACTTTATGTACTTATAAAATTTGCCCTTTATTAGTTTTACATCCTTATTCATTTAAATACAAAAGCAACGATTTATTGCAATCTCCACATAATTAAAAGTATGCTTGTAATGTTTATATTTCGACAAGATGGAACTCAAGTGTAACAGACATTTGTTCACTTTCATTAAAATTGCTTTTTCTTAGTCTCCCTGAAGGAAACTATGACCGTGTCTAATCAATTTGAAACAGAACTTGCTGATCACTCTGGAGGAAAAAATAATTTAAAAAAATAAGAAAGAGACTCAGTAGTAACAGAATCAATCTTCAGTATAATGTACTGCATTTTTATACATTAAATATTTTGTAAAATACATAGGACATTTTAAGAAATACATAGGACATTTAAGAAAATGTGTACTTTTTAGGTATAAGTAAAATAGTCTGTCTTAAAATAGTATTTTATGTGTGTATAGTTAAATAAATACATACTTAACTTAGATAATTACTTTGAAATGCTTCCTTGTAAAATCTAATATGGAATGTTTCCATTGTCAGGTCAAAGTGGCTCATGCAAACACCTTTTTATGATAATCAATCACAGATGTTAACTGCAGGTCATGTTAAGATCACTTGTCTTAAATGTTTCTCCTATTTCAATATTATTTTAATGTATTTAGACTCGAGACTGTTCCACTTTTGTAATAATTGATAAACAATTTGTGATAATGGCATATTGTTACCTACCTATTTATATTGTCAAACTGTATACTTTGAGATATTGATTGTTCCTAGTCAATGTGCTTACTGTATTTATAGGCACCATGTTTTTTTATTACTTTTTTGTTGTATTCCTTAAGGCTCCTGGAAGGTTTTAATACTGAAAAAACAAACTAAAAAAAACCCACCGGGACAATTTCCACGGGAACGAAGTCAAGGGCGGACAGCTAGTCAGTAATCAAAAAATTAAATGTAATAAGACAGGGGCACGGACATCAAGTCTGTGGATGCGTTATTACTGTAATAAAAAAATACTGTTTGCTGATCTTCAAACTACATCATGGCTTTTATTACCACAATGTTTTTTGGTCGCTTTGCAATTGCCACAATGCGTTGTAGGCTACTTTACATTATAACAATAAATATGCTAGATTTCTATTACAAAATAATTATATCAATAAGGTACAACATTTAATTCTTTGCTCCTTCTATTGCTTCTATTTGCACAGAAAATTTCTTGCATACTTGTTAGTTCTTACTTCATAGCATTATCAACTTGGAAGTAATTATTACTTCCAATTCAATACATTAATTTTCCCAAACAATTAACTAAATATGGATTAGGTAGGTATATAAACAAACAAAATAATAAACATCAATGGTTCTGGGTAAATTTTTTACACACATTATTTTTAAAGAATATAAAAGAAAAATATTACTATGAGACGATGAAATACTTTTTTTAGTAGTCTGTAAAAATATTTATACACCTAGCCCTATTTTCTAATTCTAATAGTTAAAACTAGAAACAGGGCTGATTTTAAACAGATTTTCCCTTACATCCCACCTAGGTAACTCAAGATTATTTATTTGTGCGATATAAAATGTGCTACTTAGTTACCTAGTTTCTCATTCAAACTATATGGTAAATTTTAAAAATCTATGTATTAAATTGAAATTTTTAAATATGAGCACTGAATTTTCAATATTATTTGTTTGTTTATCGCTATCTGTGAGAGCTGAAAATCCATTAGCAAGGAAGTGGTTTGGCAATGGCAGTGCAATTATCTTAGAAAAGTACTGTAGGCCATTTTCAGGTATTTCCTTTACTGAACTGACTGTCACCGAGAGAATTTTATTATATCTAGGTACTATTATTTTCTCAGTCGCAGTGACATGTGTATCTCTAATATATTAGTAAACAAGCTTTAGGTATTACCTCTTCTCTTTAGAACATGTGCAACATATTATCTATATTGCTATACAAGCATAATATTTACTTGTTAGATACCTAGCAGTTAGTATAATGAGTGTACCTAGTTTTCAAACAAAGTCTTTAGTGACTATCTGGTAATCAGCCAAAAATATTAGGTATAGCAAGTAAACGCTCAATTTGAACTAATTAAAATCACATCTATTCTATTGTGTACCTAAGATTATTGACAGTTTCTAGATTGTTATCATGTATATGTGTAGTACGGCTATGTTAATTCGGAAATTGTTACAGTGTGATAGTCCCTAAAAATCTTACGTGTCCATAAAATATTACCTAGATTAAGTAAACATGTATGTTTTTAATATATGTATTTTAACATTTGACTGGTCCACTTTTAGTTCCAGCTGGTAAGTATGTCATCAATTTCTAAATTCTAACCCACTATCAAAGCTAAAGGTTGATGACCTGAGAAAAGCTAAATAATTTGCATGAGGGGTCATAATTTATCATATATGAAGAAAAAAGGCCTAAACTGAAGATGAATATAGAAAATAGTTCAGGCAGTTACATGTTGGACAAGGTAAACCAGAGCAGTGTTGTGGAGAAAGAGTGTGTAGTGTTGTTGTTTGTAAATAAGGATGAGTTTGGCATGCAGGTTAGGGTGGAGTAAAATTTATTTTTTCTGAATTTTAAGTTTCCTGGTTTCTCAAACAGTGATCCATCGTAATGGAAATGTTCATGAAAAATACCAGCTTTCTAACTCAATATCTTGAGGTGGCGCATTAGGGATGAAGATAGAAAAAAAAAAGAAAAAAAAGAGTTACAAATAAACATTTGTTTCTGACAAAAATACTGTATATTTTACAGAATTTATATTTAAAACTACTAGTACAATGAATAACAGTATTGAATCACCATAAAAATAACATTTTAATGTTCAGTATCAGAAGTCCCAGTGTCTTCTTTTTGACGGAAATACTGAGATTTAGTGTCAAAAATAGGTATTTCTTGCCTGTACTTTATTCTAGTACGAATGAAACCATCTCTAGCATAGGGTCCACAAACAGACGCCGACGCCTCGTTACAAGTTTGACACACCTTTCGACTGCCTGAGTGTGGCAAGGGTACCTACTTCTCAATATCAAACAATTTACCTCCAGATGCAATTTTTGTAGTGATTTCCGAGTCGCTGTATTTCATTGTTACAGGAGGTTCCGTTATCTTCTCTTTCGCCCATTCTATCAAATCATAATAGTTTGTTGCATCTATTTTTAGCTCTGGTAACTGGAAGTCACGAACTTTCTTGCCTTTGGACTCTTTTCTTGCCTTTAAAACTCTCCGAAGAGCCAGCTCTCGTACTTGTTGATTATCATCTTGTAACATAGCCAGCAATAGATTTTCTGGGTGCATGAAGAAAGCATTTCTTTGAATAGTATTTAAGACAACACTTTTTAAATCATCTCGCAAATACATACTTCTTTTGACCATATTAAAGATGTGAATTGGACCAAATTTACAAGAGGATTTTGACTTGATATCAAACCAATTTGGTGCGTAAACTTTCATGATGAATGTGGCCAGTTCCTTCAAATTATTTGTCGGTTTAGCTGTGCCAATATACAAGCGAAGAATCCTGTTAGCACAAGTTAACCATCGAGAATGGGCTAGTTTTCCTGAGTCTTTGTTTGCTAAGTTTGGTGGAACTGTACCAGAAGAAATAGCAGAACATATCTGATAAAGGTATTTTTGATCGGTGCTCAACAAATCAATATCCAGATCCGGCAATTCGGTGGAGATGGGTTCGAATGTTTCTATTTTTAAGTCAAGATACTTATCAAGCTGTTTTCCTAACCTGCCAGAAAAAATATTGGGGCCTGTAGTTTTACTGTCGAGACTGGAGAACAAATGACCAAGTGATAATTCATTTGCATGTAACAAGCACACAAACCATTGCAAAGGGCGCTTCAGATGTTTTTCTAATAAAACAATGACTCAATTTTCCCGACCAGTATTAATAGCAGTACCGTCGCATCCGATTGCCACCAAAGAAAAACGAAATTCATATTTGTTTTCAAGAAAGTCGACAATATTTTTCACAATATCAGCCGCTTTACCCGAATCAATAGAAAGATGACCGATGTATTCAGAATTAGGTTCTGATATGATTGAGGTATGTTCTTCAACTATAATCTTCCTTTGAAATATATTATTAGCCTTAGTTATAGTCAAAGTTTTGTCCTTACGACCATCAAAATAAATAGCCGTTAAAGGTTCGTGTTTTTCTATAGATTGCAATTTTTTACGAATCTTCTGCCGTTCTCTGCGTATTTTGCTTCGGTCTACTAATTTTAATGAGTCCTCAGTACTGATAACATTTAAGTCTACTTGACGCAGCATATCCTTGTACTTTTTATAATATAAAATCAGCCTAGACATGACTTGTTGATGGGTAATTGTAGGGATAGATGCTTTAGTCCAGATTGCTTCAATATCGGAAGCAATCATTTCACATAAATCTTTGACTGAAGTGTCCTTACCATTATTCAACTCTAACATTTCGTTTCTAATCCATAAGTAGTGTTTAGTCACATCACAATATGTAGGTAACATGTTATCACTGAATTTGATTGGATCACCAAATATAGGACACCGGAAATCTTAACGCGTTTTAGGCATTTTTTATGAAAATTTACTTAACGTTGGTACTATTCCAAAACCATATAATAAAGTTTTATAAGAAAATACTATATTTGCGTTTGAGATCACACTTAGACGAAGATAAAAACAGTATATTTGTAAGCAAAGCATGTAAGAATAACTCTTTTTTGAGGGTGAGCTTATAAGTAAAAATATTAGTTTTTTGGAAATTATTATCTGGTTGCGCCACCTGAAAATCAAGTCGTAGACCTTTGATTTTTTACATGAATAAAGCTTTTACATATGGTCACCAATTAATAATACAGGAGATTTGAAAAGAGCAAAATTTTTTTTTTTCATATGTTTCACTCCACCCTAATGCAGGTGCCACCTGCTAGGGGCGCAAGTATCGGAGAGCGGTCGCGGGGCCACGCCACACTCACCTTTGAGCAGAGGCAGCGCCTGGAGCTCCACGTCCTGCGTGTTACGGTACCGCGACGACCCCTGCGATTTTTTAGCCTTTTTCTTCAGCGACCGCTTGGCGAAAGGGTCGATCCTGTCCACAAACGTTCCCGAAGACATTTTGGCGATATAAAAGTGTCCCAAATGACAATACGTCGAATGTGTTCAATGCAAGGTTTGTTTTGTTTCGAGCAGAGTCATGATCCGGCCCGGTCCACGAGATGAACGCGCACTCCCGGAAGGTCGCAGCACAGTATCGGAGCCTAAACAAACATTCCTTCGTCACACATGACGGTAATGGAGTGGTCACACTCAAGCCATTCTTTATACACTTCGAGATTCCACAACAGTTACGTAATTTTAAAACGTCTATAACACTAAAACGACACAACGATGAAAAATAATAGTTCGATTCACAAATTTAGCTTTATTTTCTGAGGCGTGTCACGAATAGCAGAAGGCAGAAGTCACATATACATACAAGCCTCGTGTAATATCAGCCGGTCAGTCAATGACAATATTTCTCAACAATAATCCTTCGAGATGATCCGCAATTTAGTAATATTATCACGTAAAACAGTAAATCCGAACGATTTATGTCCCTTTGGATTTAGTCGAAAACTGTAACACTGATGACACGGAGCAAAATTCAACACCAAAAATCTATCACCGTATTCTCGCCATCGCTCACCATCCGTCTCGACTGTGAAATAGGACGCATTTTAACGCTAAGCACGAAATTGTTTCGAGATGTTGCACTTTCACGAGAATAATTTTATGTTTCTGCGACTTTTTCAGCTGCGGAAAACGATCAATTTATAAAAGTTAGAAGTAAAAGATAATCATCACTGGTTTTAGCTGCGAAAACGCTACACAGAAAAGTACCTATCTCTGAAAATAGATGGAGATAGAAATATGTTCAGTTGGCCAGTTTAGAGACTAATTTATGTAATTTAGTGATAAACATTAAAGTAACTTAACCAGTGCGTAAAATAATTATAGATAAGATTTAGCACTACTTTTTCATTATTTATTTCTGTTGTTTAGTGACACAAATCCATTAAGAAATATGACAAATATGTACAGCTTCCGTTTATACAACGTAAAACTCCGTAACGTTTAGAAAAATACAACAAAGACACGCACTCTCAATTCATGAAATATATTTTTTTAATGAAATAAACTTAGACACAAGAAAATAAACTTATATAAATAATGTTAGGTGGAAAATGAACTCCACATCAAAATGTTTGGGTTCACATATTTTACAAAGCTAAGGTTCAGGTTTAATTGATTGGTAAATATTTCGAGAGATCTGTATTTTTATGATCAAAAGGTTCATTTTGTAACACTATAATCTGATAGCGTCCTTTTCGACGTTTTCTGCGCTACATGAAACTTAAGAGAGAAATGCAACATTCGGAAATGAATGGAATCAAGCTTTTTTTGCAAAATGTTGATCACAACAAGTAATCATAGACTACACTACACCCCTATACGTTACGACACAGTCAGTAAGTAAGTAATACAAAGAGTTTCGTGAACCATCGTTGCCTTAAAATAAGATATATTTTAGAACAATACTGTAAAGTTGCTGACAACTATTGACTGTTTAGAATAGCCCAAAAAAAAAAGTTAAAACAGTAGTCTATGATAGTATTGAATACGAAAGTGGCTTTCTAAATAATTTCTTCGGATTTTATGAGTTTTCTCTAGTATTTTCTCAATATTGGTGCTGTTTTACATCAAGTAAAGTTTTTTTAACGCAGTGAATTGAATGTGATCAGAATTTGCAGTTTTTGTGGACTATGTACCTGAACAGAATAATTTTATTAGAAAGCAACATGGAAGCAGTGACAGTTCCGCCATGAATGCAAAATAAATAGAAATTGGGAAGGTTTGTGTATTATTATTTATTTACCGAACATTTCAGAATTTAAGCATTCGTTGATAAAAACTCCATTATTTTGAATATAGCTAGTTTAGCAAATTATGTCAGATCAAAAGGAATTAGCTCATTCACGTTCGTCTACGTGCGTACGACAACGCAACGAAAGTAACTTGAATTAATCCCTCAGCGTAACTATAACTATTGCTGAGGTAAAAATAACATTCATACATTTATTTAAATCATGATAATTATAACAGTTTTAATTTATCTTTTCAATCTGAACACAAGATTTCTCAAATTCGACCTAAGGAATGGCTGAGAATTAACTTGTGTTTCATATTAGGTAACTGAATCTACTTTTAAAGTCTGAGGAAAAGTGAAAGCTCTATTTCCTTATAATTTCCTCAATTGCTTGCTTTACCTCATTCTGTTTCACTGAGTAGGAAATCCCTTTTAAGAATAACAATATATATCCTTTTCAGAAGCTGGAAGCAGGTATAAAGTGTTTAGAATCTTCACGATGTTGAGAGGGGGGCGTGGTGGCCGTCACAGTCCGGAGCTGTACCCCCACACACTGAAGTGTTCCAACGCAAGTGACACAAGCTCTGCCTACAGTGGCAGTGACACTATGACGTCGGTACATAGTTCTCTGGATATGGACATGGAAGTAGACCTGTCTGGTCTACTAGAATCTATTGTAGATTCTGATGAAGAAGAAGATTTGGAGGAAAGTATGGACAGTCTCACTGTAAGGGATGCTGTCCGAGAATGTCTTGAAAAAGACCCAAGTGAAAGGTCTGATGAAGACATTGAAATACTGTTGGAGTTTACCCAACATTTAAAGGCTTTCACAAACATGACTCTGACTGTACGCAGAGCACTGTGTGCTGTAATGGTCTTTGCTGTTGTTGAAAAGGCTGGAACAGTTGTCATGAATGATGGAGAGGAACATGACTCATGGTCTGTTCTCATTAATGGACATGTGGGTATTGAACATGCAAATGGAGAAATTGAGCACCTTAATGTAGGTGATAGCTTTGGGATGGCAGAAGCTACACTTGAGAAACTTTATCACAGAGGTATTATGACTACAAGGTGTGATGACTGCCAGTTTGTTTGTATCACACAGACTGATTACTATCGTATCTTGCATCAAGGGGAGGAAAATATAAGAAGGCATGAGAATGAGAATGGTGTAGTAGTTTTGGTTACTGAATATCGAGGTGCAGCTGGAGAATCTGGTCACCAACAAGGACATGTTGTCATTAGAGGGACCCCAGAACATTTAATGTTACAGCTTATTGAGGATAATGTCCGTGACTCTACCTATGTTGAAGATTTTTTACTGACTCACAGAACATTCATCGAAAGTCCACTAGTGGTTGCCAAACAATTAATTGCCTGGTTTTCTGAACCATCTGTGCGTGACAAAGTTACTAGAGTAGTCTTGCTTTGGGTTAACAATCATTTTACAGATTTTGAAACTGATCCAAACATGATGGAATTTCTCGAAAACTTTGAAACTGTTCTCGAGCGTGAAAAAATGGAAAGTCAACTGAGACTATTGAATATTGCCTGTTCAGCTAAAGCTCGTACTAGAAGCGTCACTTTGTCGCGCCCTACCAGGGATGAGCCCTTAAATTTCACTATTTTGGGAGGCTATGAAAGAGGATTTGGAATCTTTATATTAAAGGTTGAAAGGCATTCTAAGGCAGAAGAAGTAGGGTTGAAAAGAGGTGATGAAGTCATAGAAGTTAACGGGCAATCTTTCAGACATGTCAGCCACGCAAAGGCAATGGAAATTATCACAGGTTCAACCCATTTAAGCATCACAGTCAAAAGCAATTTATTAGCCTTCAAGCAAATGTTACTCATGCCTGAGAATTCTCAGAGGCAACGAGGGTGCACAAACATGGTACGCTGGCAAACTGACCCCAGAGCTCGATTGTCTACAGCTGAGCTGCTTAGTGATGATCCTATAACATTGAATGTTTTTCAGTCACCCACCAAAAAACCTCAACAATTAAGTATAAAGAAAGAACCACAGAAAGGATTCATGACACTTGGACCAAAAAGAAGACTTCAAAAAGCTTTGATGAAAATGAACATTCTTCCAAAAAATACAATAAATGATGGATTGCATGCTGATGACAGCATAATTTCAAATACTGATACTTTAAACAAAGCAAATAGCAGTACTTCCTTTTATAATTCACACAGTAACCCTGACCTCATATCAATCTGTTATGATGAATATCAATCTTCAGATTATCCTGAACATGTGCTCAAAGTATACAGAGCAGATCAAACCTGCAAATATTTATTAGTTCATAAAGAAACAACAGCCAGAGAAGTGGTGATGTTAACTCTGCAAGAATTTGGTATAACTGATCCCAGTTCTAACTTCTCCCTGTGTGAAGTATCTGTAGCTCAAGGAGGTATTATCAAACAGCATCGCTTACCAGATCAACTGCAGAATCTTGCTGAACGTATTGGTCTTAGCTCCAGATATTACTTAAAAACTAATGGGGTCAGTGAAACTTTAGTACCTGATGAGATGGCTCCAGAACTTCTCAGAGAGAGCGTAGTGCATTTCTTACAACTAAATGCAGTGGAAGTTGCAGTCCAGTTAACCTTACAAGATTTTTGCATATTTAGACAGATTGAGAGCACTGAATATGTAGATGACCTATTTGAATTAAAGAGTAGATATGGCACACCCATGTTATCACAATTTGCTGAACTTGTAAACAAAGAAATGTTTTGGGTGGTTACTGAGGTCGTTACTGAACAAAATCCAGTACGTCGTTCGAAAATTATTAAACAGTTTATCAAAGTAGCTCGACATTGTAAAGAGTGTAAGAATTTTAACTCAATGTTTGCGATCATATCAGGCTTGGGACATGGTTCGGTATCTAGATTGAGAATGACATGGGAGAAATTACCCACTAAATATTTTAAACTTTTTACTGACTTGCAAATGTTAATGGATCCTTCAAGGAACATGTCAAAATACAGACAATTAGTTACGTCAGAACAGGGCCGATCACCTGTGATTCCATTTTACCCTGTGGTGAAAAAAGATCTTACTTTCATCCATCTTGGCAATGACACTAAAGTTGAGGGAATGGTAAACTTTGAAAAACTAAGAATGATTGCAAAGGAAGTCAGAACCCTGACAAATATGTGTAGTTCTCCATATGATCTTCTCACTTTATTGGAGTTGGGCAAGCAACCACCATCAAATGCAATGGTGGCCTTAAATCAATTGACTACAGGAGTACAGCAGGGTCAAGTGACAGTAAAGAGAAGGAAAAAATCGTCCAATGTTCCCAATCCTAAGAAGATGTTTGAAGAAGCACAAATGGTAAGACGTGTGAAAGCATACTTGAATCGTATGCACGTAGAAACAGATGAAGAACGATTACATCAGCTTTCACTGGAATGTGAGGGAGCTGGGCCGGCCCCAGCGATGCCTCGTCGTAGACACCCCTCACCGTCATTGTCGACTACAAGTAGCGCTTCTTCAGCCAGTGAAAGCAAGAAAAGTTTTGCAGGAAATAAATTCGGCACTGCTTCTCCCCAAGCTGTTAGAAAATTACTTGCTCTTTCAGAGCCAGCCAAGACAAGACCGCATCAACCTAGACCACCTCCATCAGGGCCCTCTCCATGTTCACATAGAAGAGATGGACCCACTCCTGGGATGTGTTGCCCACGCACTGCTCACGAGAGGTCCCACTCTGATACCCCTACTCCATTGCCAGTGGATTTGTCTGCTGAGAGTAGCAGTGTAACATCCTTAGTAAACTTGCCACTAAGAAAGACAGGATCAGCAACGTCGAGTGACAGCGGGCACGGTTCATGCACGGCGGCGAGCTGCGTGCGGCCGGTACCGCCGCCGCGCATGCCGCAGGCTCCATATACATTGGCTGCACAGGTGGCGCGCCTTGAACGACTAAGCAGAGCCCATTCGCATGAAGGCGTTACCCGCCCATATGACTATTATCACGATGTTCCAGATGACGACGATGATGACCAGCAAGTCTCTGCTGTTTGAAACAATTATTAAACATAATAATATTGGTTCTTACTACAGAAATTTTATATTTTTAAGATACAAATCGTAAAACAGATATAGATGCAGAGATACATTGACCTTATACCAGACACTAATGTTACATTACATTATTAATGTATGTCGTTAAATATTTGCTAAATTTTCTAATATACACTGAAAATATTGTAGTAAGAAGCTGTTGTTATTATGTTTAATGAATTGTAATAGTGACTGCATACATTTTGAAATACTCTACTACCTATTGATGTCTATTTATATAGTTCACTGTTTTTGTAATCTCACTTGATGAATAGAGAGCACGATTATATAAATTTATCTTACAATTATTGAAATTTATGTATGTACCCTTTATTTACATCTAAGTCTAAAGACTGTATAATTATTGTAGTAAGTAATGTCCTAGTGTTACATAGTGTAAAATTCCATATTGTAAGGCATGCCTCTTTAACTTTACTATTAATTATTATTGTAATGTGAATGTGACCCACCATTTTCCAGTTTTTAACATAGAGACGTTTGTTGTATACCAATATTAGGTGACTTATTGCATATCCATAATTGGTATCTCTACATTCCGTTATTTGTATATTTCTAATTATTACATTTTAATTTCATTATTTATAATTGTGAAACTTAGACCAAATAATAATTAATGTACCTTTTTAACATATTATACAATTAAAATGATTTAAATAGTTTTTATGTTTTAGTAATTTGTGGTAGCTTGGTGGACCAATAATGAGTTTGCATGTTATTTTTAATGGTAGCAGCTCGAATTCCGTTTATATCATGGTTTAATTAATTGTAAATAATAAAAATATATTGATTACATTACACTACTTCCTAATACTTACTGAATTATCATTTATGAATATATTAATGTTTGTTCCCAATAAAAGGCAATGATTTGTTAGAACTGGTTTATATGCATACTATCTAAACTGTTGAAGATAGTCTAGCTCTAGCGGATGTAAACGCTCCGCGGCGATGACGAGGCTATGCAGGGGTGGGCCGAGGTCTAATGTCTGCATTGCCTCTAAGGTGCGCACTGCGATGCGCTGGTCGCGGGCACCCACTCGTGACAATCCAACCGCTAAGCAATTTTTAGGTATTCCTGAAATAAATCCTTACTAAAATTTGGAATTGAAACAATTTGTTTCTTGTATATCAAGAATCAAAGTGTAAAAAAAACGGTAAAATTTTAATATAACTAACCTAACTCAGGTTTCCTTTCAATGGCCTGCATCAACTGTGAAGCTGCTTCAGCAACACTCATGAACTTCGGATCCATATACTCTCTGACTTTCTTAGTCAGAGATTCTTCTGTAGGCTCTTTCACTTTGATATCTGAAAATT
Source organism: Aproaerema taeniolella (assembly GCA_949987775.1). Lineage (NCBI taxonomy): Eukaryota > Metazoa > Arthropoda > Insecta > Lepidoptera > Gelechiidae > Aproaerema > Aproaerema taeniolella. The sequence continues at coordinate 7,316,848 of OX465262.1, forward strand.
TACATAATTTTTCAGTATAGCTTTTTGCCCGACACTTCATTCCTGTGGGAAATTGGGAATATTATTAGCCTACGTGTTAATCCAAAGTGTCAGCCACCTCCATACCAAATTTTATCAAAATTGGTCCAGCCGGAGCATGAAAGTGGAACAAACATCCATACATACAAACTTTCGCACTTATAATATTAGTAAGAATACTACAAAGAAACGATGGCTTTAATAGACACAGAAAATCACATTGAAATTTTATATTACTTTCTGCAGGTTACCTAAAAGGCACAGTGTATGCAAGTTTCTTGAGTAATTTCCAGCAATTTTTTCAAGAAAACTATCAGGCTGCCATTTCTCCGTCCAATAAGGTACAGAGACTGTTTCCCCAAAATTGTAGAGCTGCAGTCCACAACAACTGACTGCATTTATTATTGAAGCATTGTGAATGATCTGAAATTAAAAACAATAAATTATAATTCTAGACTTAGGAATCACAGAAATTCTTTGACAATTTAACACAGACTCCTAAGTGTGAAGTGCATATTTTTTGTTATTAAAATATAAGAATTCTTTTTAGATACATATTTTCTTCGAAGCCTGTGAAAGCATTACACCATGGAGTATTATGAACTTTCTTATATTATAAACATTTTTATTTAAACCTTTGCACGCTTCTTGAACAACCACGTGTTAAAGATTTGTATCACACATGCTGTAAACAAGCACTGGACGAGTTAAAAAATTGGCTTTTTATTAGTGCTATTGATCAAACTGTACCGGTGTGATAAAAACAAAGACTAGTATGCGTTTTTATTTGATTAAACCTGAAAACATGTTTTCTTTTTCAAGGGGAGATTCACATCCCTTTGCTAATTGAACTATGTTAATAAAAATATTGTTTAAAATTTATCAGATGTTAATTTAAGAGGGTTAATCGCCTCAAAAGGAAACCTCTGTGGTAATAGGTATATCAGAGTTGATCAGGTGTTATTGGAAATCGATTTAAGATTCTATGATTCAAGTTGTGAATTTTTAAATCTGTAGATTCTAAATTTTCTGAAAACATACTAATAGGTGCAAACCTGTACTTCAACCTCTAACTGTCTTGCTCGCAACACCATGTCCGTATGGGTGGTCGCTCCCAATGGATCTCCAACTACTAACAAGGCTATTTCATTCTGTTTTGCCTCCTTCAAAATTTCATCTATACCACTCTCACAAAGCTCTCGATCTGCAACTACAAGAGCCCTCCCATAAAATTCCTCCTGAAATTGAAATTACAGGTTCAAGTAATAACATAACCTAAAATGTTAAACTAAAAGAAGAAATTGAAGAAAAAACGCTTCCAGTAATAAATTAAAGCAAATCAAAAATATACCAAAGCTTCTTTTCCTATGGTGAGTATCGAAGTATACACTTCTAAGTAAACTTTATCACATTTCTTTACTATTTCCAAACCTCTGACTGTAATGTCTTTCGCATCGCCCAAACCCAAACCTATCAAATAGAACATTATTACAAAGACGTGTTAAACTTTCTTATCTTACTAGTTCCTATTTAGATTGATTATAAGAATTATACAAAAAAATTTAGGGAGTATCGTGAAGTCTGAAATCGCGCCACAATTTTTTTTTGTGTTTAATTTAGCCCTTTTTTACTTAATTTATCCTTTTCAGGAAATGCAAAGGAAACTATGTCAATACAGCCATGTCTTCAGTAAAAAATCTTCTTTCTTTATCTTAACCTTAGCCCTAAGCTCCTCATATTCTGCATAAAACCGGATACTAGCGTATGTTTTACGAAAACTGGCGGCGAGAAGCACAACCGTGAGGATCTTTGTCAGTACCAATCGGTGCAGAAACGCAGTTAAACACGAATTTTAGTCCATTTACTGCATAATACACTATCATTAATACATAACAACTTTTTCACGCAGAAAACGAAAATAATTGACAAAGCAACCGCTCACGCCGAGTTCCCGCCAAAGACCTCCTCGCGCCACAATAATACTTTTTTATTGTCAGAAAAAGGGAGGGAGGAGAGCATGAAGTACTTTGAGTATGTAGTATTTGTTTACTCTTTAGTCATTGATGAAGTATGAAGGTCAAAATCACAGAGTACTTTTTTGTCAAAATGGAGGGGAAGATATATATGTTACTCTATGGGAGGGGAGGTCATTGGAGGTAAAGTTAAGCTACAGTTACACATGCTCTAGAATAGCATGCTAAAAAACGTGCAATTAGTATGCTTAATATGAGCATGCTTATGAACTATTTACATTTGCTAGCAATAAGCATACTTATTTTTAAGTATGCTCCTGAATAAGCATGTTCAAAGCCATCATACACATGCTCAAAGCGCTAAAAGCACGCCCCCTTCTACCAGCGCCGCAGGTAGCATGCTCAAAAATCGAACGCCGGTCGATTTTTGAGCAAACTCGAAACGAGCCACTATGGATCAAAAGGCTGATCTAGCTGGACAAAAAGGGTTACTTCAAATCTATGATATAACTATCACAAGTGTTAACAGATAGTCCATGTATCACTGTTCCGGTGATAGTTTTGTGCAAATACCCTCCAGTAATTAATTATGAATTTTTTAATGGCAGAACGAGTGTCGCGCATAATGAAATCATTCACTTTTTTGCAACGGATGTGTCGATTATTTAAAGTGACATTAAAAGAAATTGACGAATTATTAGTAATGAATCGTGAAGTGTATGGTTAGTACTATTTCTTATTATTATTAAACTTGCAAGAACATTTTTTATTGTGGAGATAAATACGTTTAAAGTGAGCATTACAATTTTTTTTACTAGTTTTTTATATTTGTTGGACCAGAAACTACATGTACCATCATGTACCAGGTCTATAATTTTTTTGTGTAGTAGTTTCACTTGTATAGTACTGCATAAAGTAAAATACTAAGTGCGGGCAGATGCGGAACCTTCCTAATTTTTAGGTTTAACGGAGTGTTTTTTTTTTCCGAAAACGTAATATTAATGACACGAAGAGAGTTTTATGAACAATGGAAGAAATACCCTAAAAATGAAAGGAATTCGCGTTTATTTGAATATATATCAATAAAATTTACAAATAATGACGTCACAAGCGAGTCATAAGAAGTAATTAGTTGCGAATTTCTCGAATTTCTACGGAATTGGCTAAAAAGTGGCAAATGTGCGGACGAACAGCGGACCGTTTTGAAATAACATCGATAGGTAGCGATTGGTTAAATGGTCAAGGCTTTAATTTGTAGTAACATATTTTCTGCAGCCATCTACCTCATCATTAGAAAGCGAACATACCCCAGGTCGTCCAAAGTCAGAGTTCGACCTAGCATCATTTAAGATAAAACGAGGACGAGTAGACGATTTAATGAGGGATTTTCTTTTTATTTTTTTTAATTTTTTCCCCAGTCGCCGGATAGATGGCGCTAAACTATGTACGTTACTGCAAGGAACGGAACGTTAAATTATTTTTGATTAATTCACTTGAACGTAATTTTGAGATCATAAAACGAAACGTTATAGTCATATCACATCAATATCACGTCTACCATACGTAGTTAGGCGATTTTACAAAAACAACGAAAAAACAAAACTGAATTAAAACAAAGCGCGTGAAAACTAGGATGATTGGAAAGCCAAAACAAACTCAGAATATTTGATGCAATGTTTTTCTCCAAGCCTTTTGGCTTTGGCACCTAGTAACGGAGTCAGTTCAGCGCCATCTAGAGAGCTCTGGGGAAATACTTTTTTTTTTTAATACCCAAAAAGAAAACCTCCCATTAAGTCACGTAGCATAGACGAACTGGCAGAAGAAGACAATTTGTGTAATTTCAGTTAACCTAGTTTTGATGATTCCGAAAGTGAAGATAAATAGCTATTAAAACTGTTATTAAATCATTAAAATTGTCTATCTATGAATTCATGTTTTCATTTCAGAGACCTATATCATAATAGTACAATAATAATTGGTTTTCGTTCTTAAAAACACAGAAACATTGTATCTTATATATATAAAAGAAAGTCGTGTTTGTTACACCACTTGTGTTTGTTACACCACTCAAGATCGGCTGGACCGATTTCCATGGTTTTTTATTTGTTGTATTTCTCTCCGTCCCGAATAGCAGAATAACTATTAAAAACATTGGGAAATTGACGGGAAAATTCCCACGGGAACGAAGTCCCGGGCGAAAAGCTAGTTTTCAAATAAAAATAACTAACCAATTTACGATGAGCTCTTCTCGCCTAGTAAATATTCTTCGGCACGGCTCAACTTATATTGGTTTTTTAAAATATAGCAAAAAAAAGTCAGAATTTATTCTAATTGATTTATTTTGACAAATCATGTACAGATACGACCCTTTGAGCTTATTAACACTGTAAAATAATTTTGTCCAGCTAGATCAGCCTTTTGATCCATAGTGCGAGCCTGCTAATTTTGAGCAATGTATCGACACACATGCTACTAAGTAGCAACTGCTCAAACGAAGCATGCTTTCATGCTTGAAATGAGCATATTGTATTGTCTAACTGTGTTTAGAGTTGTGTCTGACCTGTGTTGGCTGGTGATCAGCTAGGAGTAATTGTGTTCTTTGGTGATCAGTGTCACAGACACAGAGAAACTTGTGATCTGTGGTGTCTGGTCTTGAGTAGAGCGCTTTATTTGTATGACCTGAATTTTTTCAAAAGACAACACCATTTTTAACGTCAATGTCATTTTTCAGAACAATAGGTCGTCGTCGCTTAATTTTTTGGACATTTTATTTTATTTTATTATTTACACCCTAGATAACATGATTTCACGAAAAGGTCAGAAGGCAATCAATGAAGGTGTAGTTGGAAAATATATTAAGAAAGATACGCCGCCTGATTTACCAAGTAAGTTATTTAACAAGAGTTTCTTTTTTCATTTTTGTTGTTTCACATGTAATATCCGCTAGACAACGTCTTTGAAGTGTTTTTGATGGTTTGATGGCGTTTATTTTAGTTATTAACGTGTGGACAACGAGTCACAACCACAACAGACGGCCAAAAAGTCAGCCTTTCGGTGCCAGTGATGTTGGTACCCAGGGTCATGAAAACAAATTCGGAAAAGCCCAAACGATGAGCGGACACGCCGGCAAGTACACTCCCAGTGAATCCGTGCCCAATTTAGCAGCCAGGTGCGTGATGTCATGAGTATTAATTATTTTCGTTCAACTTCCCGTTGTTCACTAATCTAATCTTTGTAATATCAATAGAAATGACTATTTACATACATACGCCCACGCCTGCAATCCCTAACGGGGTAGGCAGAGCATTAGTGGCTCCAGAAATTACTATATGCAAACCCATTATAACCTCCGATGAATAAAAAAGGGCTGTTATAAGTTTGATGTGGGTATCTGTACAACTGTATGTCTGTGTTGTGGGTGCCATTGTAGATCCTAAACGAAAGGATCGATTTTAATGTAGTTTTTTGTTTTTTTTGAAAGTTGACAGCTATATTTTATCAAAATTGGTTTAGCCATTTAAATGTTATAAGCGTTACATATTAGAGGTGACAAAACTTTTAATTATATAGTTATTTTTCATGTAGCTGATTAGCATTATAGAATAGATTTTATAAACTTGTCTGGTATTTCATCTGGCATAACAAACTACTCTTCTAAATATGTAGCCACTGTTCAAATCTCCAAAAAAGAGGGAATTAAAAAAAAAACAAATTTGAAAAGTCCTCAACCATACATCAGGAATGGTAAAGTGAAGAATTTTAAATATAACAAAATATAAATCTCAATATAGTTTCAAATTTTAGATTGGTTTCTTTATTTTCAGGACATTTAATATTCAAAGATTTTTTACCTGTGAATGGTAAATAGGATGACACTAAAGAAGTCCTTGTTTGGTGCCTTGTATTGTTGTGCCTCAGAAATTGAAATACTTACTCACACACAAAGACATAGATGCAAACTGCTATCACACATTAGTTTACCCTATTACTAGTCTTCCGCTGTCCGTCTGTCACCAGGCTGTATCTCATGAACAGTTATAGTTTTTTCAGTTGAAATTTTAACACATGATGTATTTCTATTGCCGCTATAACAAAAAATACTAAGAAACAATAAAATAAATATTTAAGGAGCTCCCATACAACAAACTGTTTTTTTGCTTGTTTTTATAGATAATGTTACAAAACCTTTCGTGCAGTACGTCTTGCACTTGGCCAATTTTTTTTTACTAAACAATCCAACCCAATAGCGGAGAGAATAAGGTGAAAAGCTCTTAGGGACCTTGCAAATTTCTAACCAAGTAAGCCGCTTTGCGTGGGCATACCTAGAGGTCGTCTGAGCTGATTTAGCCCTGTTCCCAATGATCCCCACCATGCACTTGGGTGGGGGA